>JAEQBH010005800.1:0-409453 GCA_016808115.1 Tetrastigma voinierianum
ATCACTACTAAAAATAACCAAGTGCAGGCAAATTACCAACCTAAAAAGGGTGGTCGAGTATTCTGACAAATCACGGCCATTTAGAGACCAAAAAAGGGGTTTGGTCAAAAAGAAAATTTCAGCAAATTTAAGACCAAAGGCCAGGCCAAATAATTTTAATTGAGAGGGTGATGCGTAAATTAGAGTGAGGAATGGCGCCAAATTACCGACCAAATGTGACCAGAAATAAATTACCATGAAAAATGGTCGGGTAAATAAGCGCGACGAGGTATAACACAGTAATTACCAACCAAATTTTTAATTGGGGTAAATGGTCGATGATGCAGACCATTCTGGAAGCAAACCGGTAAATGTCCAGGTTAAACTCACCCTCGATACGATTTGAAAGCAAATCATAGTTTCTCATCTTTTCTTTCCTTCCTTCTCCCTTTGCTTGTCCGGCACACGCCAACGCCGGCGGCGACAACGCTTCCTCTGCTAACCCTCGAAGCTCGACCCTTCGCAGAGTTTTCCTTTTTCTTTTCTCTTTTCCTTCACATTTTCTTCTACCACAGGAGTACCGTGTGGGAACACCTCGAACCAACCCTCCCGAACTTCACGGCTTATTTGATTGAAGGTTTGTACCTCGGGAGTTTTTCTCGGCTTTGGATAGAATCAATTGGGGTTCCAGCTAGGAGGATCTAGTTATACAATTTGCTTGAGTGTGTTTTGCTCTGTATTATTGAAGATTTTAACAAGATTTGAAGGATTTCTTTTGGTATGTTTATTCAAAGATTTTCCCCTGCTTCTCTGTTCCTCTTCATTTTGTCCACACTTATAATAGCCCTTGACCTAAGGTTTTGTTTGCTTTCACGCTCTTATAGATCACTTAAGAATTTTATTTGGTTTTCAAGAAGAAGTTGATGGGCTTAGTCCTCTTCCTTCTTGAAGAGTCACGATTGAGACCGTCACTCATTGCATGGAAAAAGAGTTGAGAAAGTTCCATTCCTTTATCTGTTTTAATACGCTTATAGTTATTTGATGACACTTTGAATTGTTTACACCATGAAAAACTTGTGTTTATGAGGATACAAAAAGTCCAGCTTGTATCTTTGTTTCTGATGAATATATATTCTTCAAGGATCCATTTAGGATTAGTTTTGCTTACAAATGGTGAGTGTATGATGAAGCAGAAAGCCGTGGTGTTGGAGAAAGTTCTGATTCACTAACGTAATTTTAGTGTAGACAGTTTTAGCAGACCAAATTGGTCTTGTATTTTAATGTGTAGAAACCTTATTTTCTTGATTTGGTCTTGTATTTTCTTAAGATCTTTTGCATCCTTCATTTAATCAATTTGATCAACCAGTCTAACAAATTCTTCGACAATGATTTCTTTGAGTTTTTAATTTCATTGAGGTAGATTCGTAACATCTTTTCATGCTTAGAAGAGTACTTAGTGTCATTAGGGTCAATATTGAATATCCTCTACCTTGATTTTTCCTCTAACATCAAACAAAGAATAAGTTAGTCCCGGTTCGAATTGATTATTTCCCCATGCTGAAGACATTTCCAATACACAGTGTTATTACAAGTAGAGCTTACTCATTTCTAAAAAGCGCATAATAATAAACCAAGAAAAATTACATGTATTCCTAGCCAATAGTAAATAGTTTCTAATCATATTATTCTCAGTTTGACTTGAAGTTCTTGGTCTCATGGTAATTGTTTTTGCATTTGCTTCTTGAATGTTTAACTCTCGAACACTGATTTCGGACTAAAAATTTGATTGACTTCATTTGCCTTCATCTACAACACATTGTTGATTAGATAATAAGGCATGTTTAGGAGTAATTTGATTGCTTTCTTGTTTGATTTTGAATAGATGGGAGGAATGCCATGAATTTATCAGCATATACATGCTTGATCCCGAGGGTTAGTTTTATTTGGGTTTCACATCCCTTAAGAAAATTCTGTTATCTCTGCAAATTGTCTTGTTTGGTTTCTGGAAAAAGCATTTGTCACTTTTGATCTTGACTAAAAACGAGGATAGACTTATTTGTAGTTGTTTATATCTTGACATGATTTGTGCTTCTCAAATCTATTCATACTTTACTTTCTCTATCACTATGAAAAAGGTAACCACCCCAAGTGATTGTGAAGTTGAAATTAGCTAGTGTGCGAGAACTACACTCTTGCAAACCATCTATTTTAGGGCTTATGAGAATAATTTGGGTTTAATTTATTCTAATAAACTATGGATTTGAGCTGCCTGTGATTGAGATTCATGCATGGATACAAAATAGAAAGGACTATGGTGACACACATGAGATTAACTTCCTTTTTGCTTGCAATGGTGGTCAAGAAGTGATAGGTTCAGCCCATTCACGTCCTTATGGTTTGTTGCGCCTTCTTGCTGAGTAAGGTGAAATAAAGTACTTAAAAGTGCTGTCGGTTAGAAGGAGGGTTTTCTATGTAACACTAAAAGAATTAAAAAATAATTCCATACAACTATGGTAGATCAATAATTTAGAACAGCGAGTTGATTATGGTTATCGAATGTGGGTTTTGTACTTCTTTCCTCCATCTTAGGTTCCTTGAGCTAGTTTTAGTTTTATTATTTTTCTTCCAGGCTAGTTTGGTTTGTCTGCCTTTCTTCTTTCTTTCTTCTTCAACTGCTTCTCTTCTTTATGATTCTTTCATTTTCTTCGAGATTGCAACTTACCAACTCCTTGATTAGGACTCTGTATAGGTGTTCTTAGACTCTATAAGCCCTTTAGATGCGAGAATCACCCATATATAGCTTGATAAAATTGAGCTTATATCTGTTGCTGAAAATGAAGAAAATCAATTGGCCCTGCTGCTGCAATTACTGCAGTGTGCTGATTTTTTTCATGAGTTGGCTATCATAACTCCTTCATTAGAACTTGGATTTGGTGTTCTTAGACTCTATGGAAAGCCCTTTGAGTCTAGAATCACCATATATAACTTGATAAAGTGAGGTCATATCCTATCCGAAAATGAAGAATTCAGTGGCCCTGCTGCTGCAATTGCACTGCAGTGTGCTTTGATTTCTTCATGATTTGAGCATATAACTCCTTCATTAGAACTTGGATTTGGGTGTTCTTAGACTATATTAAAGCCCTTTGAGTCTAGAATCATATGTAAAGCAGTCAGGTTGAACTCATATTAGATTCGAAAATGACGAAAAACAGTGGTTGCTGCTTAACGCTTGCTGCTGCTACACAAGTTACTCATTTTCTTTATAGGTTAACTTGCATAGCAACTTTCCTTGATGGGGACTGCGTATAGGTGTTCTTGGGCTCTGTAAAGCCCTTTAGTCTAGATCCACCCATATAGCTTGATCAGAGTTGAACTCATATTAGATTCGAAAATGACGAAAAACAGTGGTTGCTGCTGCTACTGCTACAAGTTGCTCATTTTCTCCAGGGATTGCAACTTGCATAACTCCTTCGTTAGGACTCTGTTATAGGTGTTCTTAGACTCTATAGAAAGCCCTTTGAGTCTAGAATCACCATATATGTTGATCGAATTTGAACTCATGTTATATTCGAAAATGTCGAAAAACAGTTGTTGTTGCTGTTGCTGCCGCTCTTTCGTTGCCAGAGATTGCTCATTTTCTTCGGGGATTGCAACTTTCATAACTCATACGTTAGGACTCTGGTATAGGTGTTCTTGAACTCCTATGGAAGCCCATTGAGTTAGAGAATCGATATGCTATTTAATAGCATTGGTGCCCATATATTTTGAAATTAGATTAGAGTACCAAGTGTACTAATCATGAATGAAATTTATATGAATATATGAGTTGATTACATGATATGAAGTATGAATTATGAACAATGGATATAAGAACATGTGATAGGATTAAATTGAAAAATCGTTTAACATATATAAAAACTAAGAATTTTTAATTATCTGACCCAGTCAGCTGCATTCTCTGCTGCTTGATTTGAAATGCATCATCGTAAATTAAATTTGTCGTTTTGATTCATATAGTTGGCAGTAGAGAATACATCCGTCGGTGTATTACAATGAAGTTTGAATATCTTTGGATTGTCCCAAATGCCTGATTCTGAAAGGACATTAATTAAATGATCATGGTTAATTTAAATTGCATATATTATGTGTCATTTTGGTGCCTCTGCTCTCGTTTGTTCTCTGGGTGCACATTAGGATATATAAATAGTAATGCAATTTGCTAAATCAAGCAGATTATGCATTATTATTTATATCATCTTATTCTTAGTGTACTTAGGAGAACCATAGGGATTCTTAAAATCATGCATAATGAATCTGTCGTGATCTTTTAAATACCAAATCATTGATCTTTTAATGGATTAGGGACCAAACCTATTGAAGAAAAAAAGCTGTTAGTAGATGGAGGTGGAAATTGGATGTGTATTGAGTTGCCATATCTGCGCGTAAAAATAACTTTATCGAACCACAATAAATGGTTAATGAACATAAAAATAATTGAGGACAATGGTGTTTGCTTACTAAAGTAGATTTTTGTGACTAGTTATGGAAGGCGATCGTGAGATGGATGTATACGAGGTCGAATAGTGAATGGGTGTTCTCCTAATGAATGAGGATAAAGTTGATGAATTTTGTTGCGTTGGCTGCGAGGACATACGAGTGTGTGAATGGTGTATGACTATAAGGTGTCCTTGCGCTAGTTAAATGTCGAATAGAAGTTTTGAATGTTGGAGTGTGAAGGATTATTTGTATGATGGTTTGTGTGCGGATTACTATGTTTGGATATACCTGGTGAGAAGCAAGTCCACGAGGAGGTGTTCAAAATTCGATGCGGTGTCGATAAGTGGAAACTAATGGATGGTCTCGGATGTATGAATCACTACATACTATAGAATGGTTTGTGATCTTGCGGTCTTTGAATTCAGCCGAGGATGAGGAATCAATGCAGAGGCAAGGAATTTCTATGACATGATTCAGTGGGAGACAAACTTTGTATATGAGGGAGATTCTAAGCGCCTTTCTCGACTATGCGTGAGTGAGGATGTTAGAAATGAAGTGCGAGACCACGGTGTTCACAGTGGTTTAATGATAATATGTCACAATATCATTCAAGAAGCTGTTATACGAATGTCTGATGCATTAGTTTCATTGCGAAGAAGTTAGTTAGAGGGTTGGGATTGCAAGTGCAGGTCATTCATTGTTGTGTGAACATTTGTATGATACAGGGTGATAGCGGTGAGCCTTAACGATTTGTAAAAAATGTGGGCATGCTCGGTACAAGCAAAGAAAGGTTAGGAGTTACGGAAATAGATTGGCATATACGGAAGTTGAAAGGTGTGTCGTATAAAGAAAGATACATATTTTCCAATAACACAGGTTGCGAGAGATTGTATGCATCGACCTGACGGCCCCAATGAAATGAGGGTGGCATTCGAGCATCATATGGAGGGGCGGTAGATGTGTCACTTATACGATGCCTGCTTGACTATTTTGATGAGGTGTTTCTGATTTTCATCTGGATTCGAAATGTTAAAATTTGGGTTTATTTGCGTGGTTTCCAGTAGTTTGGTCAATACGAGGCGTGATATTCTTTGTGGCATGTGGTGGTGTGTAGTATAACGCCTCGGACTTATGTATGAAGGAGGAATTTATGTTTTTTGGTGTGTTAGTGCCCAGGGGCCTCACAGTCAGGGAAGATAGATGTTTCTTGCGACCATTGCGGAGTTGAAAGAAGTCATAGAGGTGTTGGGGTTGAACTTATGATATTTCCCGAGCAGCGGAATTTTCGGATGTGCGTTGTACTAATTATGGACAAATATTTCCTAGCGTATTCTATGATGTCTGGGTGGAGTATTCTTTGGTATGTTGGCGTGTCGCGTTATGGAGAAGACTCTTATGCTTTTAGATTAATTAAGAAGGGCTTGATCGTGGTTAAACAACCATCAGTTTTTCCCATGAATCATCAGTATCGACGTAACACAGACCATTAAGAATGAAAGGCTACTAAACAATTCAGGGGGTTAGATGCAGGGATGAAGTGCATGAGATTTGAATAAAAAAACGGAGGGTTAGGAAGGTGATAGATGTTGATCTCGAGGTTGTGAATGAAAATTTATCACCAAGACTTGTGGGTGGAATAAGAGTATTTTCTGGGTTGCCTACCCGTGAACACTTGCTTTGAAGCACAATCTTGATGTTATGCATATCGAGAAGAATGTGTTTGACAATATTTTCATCTGATGTTTAACATTCGAAACTAAGATTTTTTAAGTCAAAAATGAAGTTGAATAAATATTGCTCAATAAATCCTGTTGCAAAAATCTTGTCGCATTAAATACACGATGTGCCATTTGTTGAATAAATCGAAGAAGGATGTGTTGGGTAGTAAGCATTGAGATTTCCGAATGGTTATGCTTCTAATAAAGGAGAGATGTAATGAATCTTGAACAAATAAGATGTTTGGCATGAAAGTCATGATTGTCATGTATTCATGCAAGGGTTTATTACCAATTGCTCTTGAGAATTCCTACAAATAGAATATGGGGCGATAATGAGATTTCTTTATTCTTCAAGCAAGCGACTTCTTCTTCTTTGGCTGATGAGGAGTTAGAGAATGCGGATGAACAAATTCTTGTTATCTTATCACGATCTTGAGAAGATCTTCCCTCGAGTTTTTACTCAATGGAGACATCTTCCGGTGCGCGGCTTCTGAAGCTAGGATTGTAGTCCAGTCATTATCGTTGGATGTATCCTCAGAAAGGTAATATTAATTCACTCAACAATTCTTTTCTATATATATATATATATATATATATATATATATATATATGCATACATGACTTATAATATTGATAATCTTCTTGTAGATACTTAAGGAAATAAAGCATAAAATCACGAATAAGACTCGGTAAAAGTTACATGTCAATTGGTATATTGTAGTTAAGTGCCAGAATTATATTCTATTTCAAAGAAGGAGAGATCAACTCTTCCATAGGGAAAAGCGGAATGAGGTTTATCGCCCAGTGACATTGTGGATGATGATATGTTTGAAATTTTCAAGCCTCAGGGTAAGCGATCGGTCTTAGAAGAAGCGGTATCTGGCGGACAATGAATATCTTGCTCATCTGTATGTCTAATGAATTGTCGGAGTTCAGCAACCGTTCATAGAAGTAAGTAGTTGCTAAAAGTCAAATGAGATCTGTTAGCATGTTAATTTACTATTTCTCTCAATGTATCCATTTTCTCTAATTTCATTTCTATTTTAGTGTATTAGATTCTGAAGCATCATGATTCAAACTTGAATGGCTGAAGGTGTCAGTAATAGGTACGAAGCAAGAATTTCCCATCATGGTTTGAAAAATAAATGTTTTACTAAACATGAAAATCAAAACAATTGTAATGATTCTGATACAAATTTATAATTGTAATCTCCAGCAATACAGCGATTTCCGATTCACGGAGTTCATAATCGTGCAAATAAAATTTCCAATCATTATCTTAGGAACTATGTGCGAGGTCCCCTAAGAGGTTAGAACTCTGACGATTCTTGTGTGAATGGTTTAATTTCACTATTAATAATGGGGTCACAAGACGACATCTGGGGTATGCATTAAAGGATCCGTTTGCAATGAAACGAATGGACTATTACGGGACTCTGAAATTCGGTGATCGAGTTGGGTGAAGCCCTCTGGTTAAAACATGTTATTCAAATGTGAATGGATTTCAACTGACACCACATGTCGGTATAGTTTGTCCATCCTCGTATAAACTTGTCGATGTGCGATAAAAACGATTCAACAAGTATGAACCTTTTGTCTTGATTTTAAACATCACGGGTTTATTATTGTGAATATCCGGAATTAGGATGGGTCCTAGAAAAGATTGAAGGTGTGTTACCCAGATGTGACGAGACTCGAATTGACATCAGCATCACAATCTTGATGTCATAGAACGGCATTTCAAAATGATGTGATGATGTTATAATCAAGGCACATGTGGTGGGGGCGAGAGCGTCCTTTTAGTTTGCAAATATTACAGGATGGATGCAAGTGGGGATGTAGATGTTGATGAACATTTAATTGATCATGAGGAAGAAACTTAGTGATGAAGAGGTTTGAAAATGATGTTACTATCTGAAGAAGAAGGCAGACGATTTAGATGATTATAGTGAGAATGAGGCGGTTAGTGAGTCTTAGTTATTTCAATCGTTAATCATGTTTGTTTATTTTCATTGCCTTATGTATTTTACTTTGATGTCAATAATGTCTTTGTTTTATTATTTTTAATAGATATAGCGCGTGGGCGGTAGGCGGCACGTTGCGGGTCGTACCGGTTAGTAGACGTGAGCCGCCGGGTATGCCCGATCTTGGTAGGGTCGGGGGTGGATGAGACCCACGGTAGACAAGGAGGTTGTGAGATATGCCGCGCGGCATCAGTGGATGATCCACATCATGGTGCGGGTGTGATGAATGATCGAGGCGTGGGAGGGAAGGAGGGAGAGGATGGAGATGTTGGAGAGTCTTCCTCGAAGCACCTGCGAAGGGCGAGACTCTATTGCCGGTTTGATCAGTGATTGTGTCATTGAAAGATATGAAAGCGTAACTAATGATTTATCCATTTCTTAATTTATTTCTTACTAGCATGAAATTTTTGGAGTTCTGAGGACGAAGTTAGAGCCATTTGGTTGATTTCTAGGGTTACGAGGACAATTTAGGGAGAATCAACTAAACCTCATGGACATGGTGGAAGTCGGCGACAAATGAGAGACCGATTGATGATTTGGAAGAGGAATTTAAGGTGTATATTACTACTTAACATTTTACATCTTTATTTATTCTTTTGTTCATGATGAAATAATATTTAAAGTCTGTTCTTGAAAAGTTTATGGTGGACCTGATCCAGGGAGCGGTCGAAAAGGTGTTCTCTGAGCTTGTCTTTGTAGTTGATATAAAGGCAGGTGTCTGAGTGAGATAAAGTAGTTGAAGAAGAAAAAGCGAATTTGAGTGTCACAGATCATGTTTTCGGGGTAGGCGGAGAAGATGGGAAGATCTAATTATAGGAAGAGGTGTGAGAAAGCGATGACAATCATCGTTTCGGAGAGGCGAGGCTGGAGAGGAGTAGTGGCATGTCTACACACTTGTGGATCTCACTCTGTGCGTGAGCCATGACTTGAGCATTGGTATTATTTCTAATTTATACTTCTTATGTTTATTGCTTTGTAGTTATTCGATTATGCCTGATTTTTCATTTCTCGGAAGGATTTTTCCAGATTGGATTACTTGGTATGTATTGTTTATGATCAAAGACAACATGAGGAGGTAAGCCGGTCTCCTCACACTTATTGAATCACATACCAGAGTCACAGTGATCGGACTTTGTTGATCGGAGGATCTCTCGTCACGACAAATGTAAGTTTCATTAAAATAAATTACTTCTCTTTTTTTTTGAATAAATTAAAATACTTATTTTTACTCATTTTTATCAGTATGTGGACCTAGGTGTAGTCGGTGTGAAATATTGGGGCAGTTTATGTTATTTAGATATGTTGTATTTGGTGACTCCGTACAGGAGGCTGCACGCGTTCGATTAAATCCTAGTCTTGGAGAAAGGGAATCAGTGAGTGGTGTCGGGTTACGGGCATCCTGAGTATTGCGAGTTGGCGGGTTGTCAGCGGACCACTGGGAAGCCGGGTGTCACGGCAACCTCTCTACACCATTTGCTAGAAACTGACCTATGGAAGTAAGACACAATAGAGGAGGAAAATTACCTGAACCACACAAAGCACATTATGAGAAAATAGACCCAGGCCAAACCAATCATATGATGAATCTATAGATTACAAACCAAGGAACCTACCCAATAATGAGAAAAGTACATAAGTTCCAAAGGTCGAACCTTAGGCCAAATACTAAATATAACATCTCACGATCCACAATTATGGAATAGTGTAATGGAGTGTAAGGAAATATCCGATAGTAGTATACGTGCGGAAAAAAATACCCCTGAAAGCAGACCACTGAGAACTATGTACAAATGTTTAGAAACCTTTTTTAGGAGAAGAGGTAAGGCATTATGGGAATCATACAAGACAAACCATTAAGAAAGAGTCAATACGAATTTGCAAAAATATATTTACCTGAAACATATAGATTGAAGAGAAAACAAAAAAAGAAATATAAACCATATAAAATATAATAAAGATATTTCTTAAAAAGATCTACTAAGAAAGCCTTATTTAGATCCCAACAGACATGTAAAAATATAATCCAAGAATTTGGTTTATATACTCTCTTTATTTTTGAACATCAGTCAAATGTATTACATGTTTATTAGACAAGATATGAGAAATGTTATTCTTTGCGACTCGAGCGTATTCCCGGTTTGTTCGTCACGGAGTTTAATATATGTTGAATTATTACGGATTTATTAACACTTGAACCATGTAATATATATAGTTGATTGGATATATTTTTGTAGTGAAAAGTGATGCTTAATAGACCCCAGTAGCCATTTTTACTCATTTTTATCCAGTATGTGTGGACCGGTGTGGTTGGTGTGAAATATTGGGACGGAGTTGCTTGTATTATTAGGACATGTTGTATTTTGGTAGAGCTCCATTAAAGGGACTGCCGGGTTCGTTAAATCCGAGTCTTGGAAAGGACTCAATGAGTGGTGTCGGGTTGCAGGCATCATGAATATTCGGCCCGAGTTGACGGGTTGTCAACGGACCCCTCGAAACATGTAAAAAATATAATCAAAGATTTGGTTTACACTTCTCTCTTTATTTTTTGAAGATAAATTAAAATGCTTATTTTACATGTTTATTAGGGTGAGATATGAAATGTTGGGTACGCTGCGACTTCGGCGTATTCGGTCTACTTCGGAGTTCATGATGGTCGCGACAAGTAGTTTCTCATTCATCAGCTCCATAGGTTGTCTGAATCGGTTGGTATGAGGTTGTTGATGGCAAGGAGAAGATGCCGATGCATGGCGTCGGTTGTCGACATCATCATTCTGCATAAGGCTGACGGATTATGAAGCTCTATCTTCAAGACCATTTTAAATTTGTTCTGCCGACGATGGAGGACTTTTCGGGGCGCGATGCGAAATGCGATCTGATATCAGGTTGGCCGTCTGGCGACATGATCGTATAGGATGATAGGGATGAGTTAACGTCTAGCGTTTTGGTAGCTTACAAAGAAGTGTCCGGGAAGGTGGGCTGCGATTCAGCCGATGATCTGCGCCTCAGTTGTTCGACGTAATACTCGGCTCTGACATCTACTCCTTTCTGACGCTGCAGCCGCAGTAGGATTAGCGGCAGTGAACGACTCTGTGCAGAGCATCTCACCATACGGACCGAGATCATCAGCATCACGATGATGACACTGAGTTGGATGATTAGTGTATTCACACACTTTTTATGTCTTATACTTGGATTTGAGAATTCATGTTTATTTCTCTTGACTTATTTACTATATATGTCACGATCACTATATTGAATTTTACTTATTTTAAAATATTTTTTTACTCTCTTTATATAATATGCATGCACTATTGTACTTTTCTTTTGTTTCGTAATCTTAATATATATATATATATATAAGCAAGATATCAAACTGAAAATGAAAAAAAATATTTAAGAATTAATTTTACCGACCAAGTGAAGCTAAACAATAAAATTTTTAATATCATTGGTCGATAAATATAGTCTCAAAATAATTGATAATTAAACCATTGAACCATTTACCCGTTAATGATATTAAAGAATTTTGGTGGTTTTGAAGATCATAATTTGATCGATGATGCCAAACCATTTGGAACCATTCTGAGCCAATAAAATTTTAATCGAACCTAATAATTGATTGAAATAATACGACCATTTAGAGACCATTTGCAGACGAAATTCTTTTGGTCAGTGAAGTAGTCGATATGAATCGGAAAATGTCGAAATGGTTTATTCGGTAAATGGTGGGTGAATTTACCGACCAGGGTGATTCTTTGTCGGTGAAATAATTGCAGGCCCAGCGAAATCTGACTAAATAATTTAGATTAGTGGTGGTGGGTGATGGGGTTTAGGCCAAAAATCTTGTTCTGAGCCAAAAAATTGATTACGATGGTCTGTTGAATTTTTAGTAGTGGATCATCCCATTTTTGTTTCCTAAGTGATCAAACATCTTGGAAAGAAGATTCAAAGGATTTAAGGTAGAGCAGACCACAGATTTCTTTAAATGATGTTTGGAGTTAGAAAAACCTAGAAGCCATCCATGGGTTTTGCTCATGGTTGAGTTAAGGATGATATTAGAATGTTATTAGGGTGATTCCCATGATTTGATTTGGATTTTTGAGGATTTTGGAGAAAAATTGCAAAAACAACTAGAAAAATGCTACAGGCACGAGCCGAGCTCTGCGCCGTAGCGTAAAGGGAACCGCGCCGTGGCGGTAAACTAAACCACGGCGCCCAGGATGCCTGCCGGGCGAGTCGAACGAAAATGGCACCTCTGGGTACACACCGCGGTGAAGGCCTCGCCTTAGCGTAGCGTGCTACCGGCCGCGGCGTAGCGCTATTATTCCTGATGAACAAATTTCAGGATTTTGTTTCGGGCACTACCAAATGACCATTGCATCGATAGTTTAAAGAACCCACTAATAAATAATTAATGGAGGTTCAAATAAGGATAAAACTAAATCAAGCATCTGTACCCTGCCACCTCGGCGAGAGTTAAGGTCTTTAAATGGACTTCTTTGTCTTAACCCCAAAACATATGAAGATTAATCATCGTGCTAAATGTATAATAATTGTTTATCCTGCAAAACAAACAATTATTATTGACTGAGGCAGTGAGGATCCACCTAACCTATTTGAGGATCGAAGGGAAGGAAGCGAGCCCAAACGGCAGTTTTGTTCTTGACCCTATCCTTATTTCAGAGTGTTTTGGTAGTATGCGAATAAATTAAAATGATTGTATGGAATGAGTATATCTTTGAAATGATATTGTTGAAAGTGCATATGGATTTGAAATGTGATATTTGAATGCGATAGTGGTACATGGTGATTAATTGAGTTTCATGATGGTCAATTCTTGACATCACGAATTGAATTGATATCTGCAGAATGACCCGACGCGGTGGATGCGATAAACATCTATCATGATAGCCCGAAATTGTCTGATGTCTCTGGTAGGATGCACTAATTGGCATCGAATCGCTGATGGTGTATGGCCTTATTGAAATGTCCCTTAGCGGGATGCTGTCGATCGCCATGATGGCTGTATGGCATTTTTAAGTGACCACGTAATTGGGGGTGTACCAATCGGCATCCATCATGATGGGAGGCAAGGAAATTGTTAAATGTATCAAGCACATTATCAAATGATAAAGGGCGGGATTCATCGAATAGGAATGTGTGAATGTGAGCCATATAAAGACAAAGAGAGTGAATAATAAACTTGACAAAGTGTAAATGGGATTTTTAAAGCTAAATACATCCTTGCCCAGGAGTATATGTTTGAATATCATTTGAGTTAAAAGCATAATTGAAAGCATGTGAAAATGCATATTTTGATATGATCAATGATTTTGTAAAAAAGTGAAGCATGTGAAAGTGAATAAGCATGGTATAGTTTGATATAAAGGCCTGGTTTTTATGATAAATGCATTTCATGTTAAGTGAAAAGTGGAATAGACACATGTATGAACCATTAAAGCATGAAAATGTAGCGTGTGGATTTTCCAGCTGTCTTGGGTTTAGGAGTAAAAACGGGAAGAAGGCCGAGATCGAGCGTAAAGTGATAGAGAGGATTGCGACGTATAAGTATAAATACCTCATCATATCATATTATTTTCTTTTTGGAACGTGTGACATTTTGAACAAGAGTTAAATTCTAAACTACTTTTTAGTACATCATTTTGTAAAGGCATGATACGTCATTTTGTAAACGAATTGTATAATAGTAAATGTTTATGGGCCTAACATTTGATAATGCTTCTGCGTAATTGAAAACCCTAAAAAGAAATGACATAAATAAAATGTTTTGATAAGATAAATAAGCAGAGTTGGAAATAAAGCAAGACTCTTAGTTCAAATCACTATTCCCTTTAGGTAGAGGCGGAGATTGGGTTGCATTTACAAAAAAAAAACAAAAACAAACAAACAAATAAACAAACTGAAATAAATAAAAGAATCAAATGAGCATCCGGGGACAGGTTCAGATGTGATCGGTCGACAGGAAAGAATCTCTGACAATCCACCTGTTGTCTCATATTGAGTCCCATTGTGTAAATGTTGCTTCATGCTCATGAATGAGAAAAACACCTCGAATTGTTCACCATATAAATAGTGGTACTTAGTACTGACAAGGAATAATGTTCATAACTCCTGTCATGTGTAGGGTAACTCTGCTCATGGTTCCTTAACCTCTGAGAACCATAAGCTACCACCCTCATTGCATCAAAACATCCAGGTCATATTTGAGGCGTCATGATATATGTACCTTTGTCCCCTCTTTGGGATGATCAGGAATAACAGAGGCCCCGAAAAGAGAAAGCCTCTGCCCAATTCAGGATATCTGCACAAGTCATTCCTCAAAAGCGTGGTACTCCTTTAGGTTAACCTCGTCAGGCGAGATATGGAGAATCCTCAATGAACCTCTTTGTAATACATTGATCTAAAGAAACTGTCTTGAGTGAAGCTTTGGTGCTCTCTGACTCCATATTTGCCTCCAGCCTTCTTTGGTCCCTTGCGGGATAAACTCAGAGGCCAAGATATTTTCCATGAGTGCAAGTGTGTGATCAAGCCAAAACTCATGTTGGCATACTAGTGATGCTCTATCAGGGTTTCGAGCTTGACCCTCAGTGACATACGTGATCCTCCTCCATGCTTAGAGTAGATCAAGATGTCATCCATATAAAAACCACGACATAGTGATTTAGAGTGGCTGACACCCTGTAGATGGATGAATGTCATTGGGGCATTCATCAATCAGCTGAGCATCGCTCATTCTTTCGAAATGCCCGTACCTCGCGTTCTAAATGCCTCTTAAGGATAAGTTGCATCATAACTCTCTGCATTAAGTGATGAGTGTAGGATATCTAGCAGTGTGAACCAGCCTCTCATTGATCAAACAAATCATCAATCCATTGAAAATTATCTATTCTTGATACAAGCCTATTCAGCTAATCGGTAATCTATATGCGTAGAAAGTCTTGTCCCTTCAGGAAAAATAGAGGCAGGGATGTCCCAGTGAAGTGCTCGGTCTAATTAAACCTCTGTCAATAGATTCACACTTAATTGGACCTTGAATCCTACAACTCAACGGGACGTCATTCTATAGAGTCATGAAATGAGGCGATGTACAAGGTGTAGTGCAATAACTCAGGAATCTACAATCACATATGGAGTAATCCCGATGGATTAAATGGAAGAACATCTCAGTACTCATAAATCACTTTGAGGTGAGTCAAACCCCGTCTCACCTCGTCTTCCAGGTTAAGGCTTGCCAGCCACCCTATCAACTGCTCGTGCCAATTAGAGTCATACACGGCTCAAGGTAAAGTGTCATGCTTATCCCCCTAAGCGTAACAAGTACCGTCAGGTGTGTAGTAGTAACTCTCTCCTTTAATCACAATCATTGTGACGATGTGCCCTCAGCAATCCGTCCCGAGCATAACATCAAACTAGGACATAACCATGACTCTTAGGTCCACTGTGAGCTGAATCACGGAGATCTCTAGCTCACAATCCCATTTATATATGATCAACACTCACCACAGTTTCTAGGGGAGAATTCACATCTTAGTTTTCCAAGGTTTCAACCTCTAAACTAGTGCTTTCCGCAGCGTGATGCATTAATGAATAGATAAGAGATGCACGAAATCAAACAATACTCTTGCCCATAATCAAACTAGTAGAAAAGCATCCTAAATAGCAGGGCGGGTCTATGGGCTCGGTCACGTAGTGTGTGTGTGTTTCCTTTGGGTCCTTGAAGTCTTGGCACATGGGCCACGTCTCGACCTCGACTGTGCCCTTGGCAGCTATGGCCCATGCAACGAAATAGTAGGTGCTTGTGCGACCACCACAGGGCGATACAGTTCCCAGCCCGTCTTTGGGTAGCAGACAAGCTGCTTGTTTGTGCATGTCCTGATGATTGGGCTGTGGTGTCTCATAACAGGATCCCATAAGAACAGTCGTCCTCGAGTGTCGGTGGTGGCACTAGAAACACTCTTTGCTTACTAACTAATTTAGGAGCCACTGGGTGTCTCTGATAGCAGGATGACCGATCTACGGCCTTGGCTCTGATAACCTCATTGTCTCGTCACTTGTGGAGCATAAGTCCTACGCTAACCTAGCTAGAGGAAGAGTTTGACTCTCATTCCTCTTAAATAACACTTGCATTTTGGATGCTCAGTGGGTCATCCTTCCTCTCTATATGCATAGGCGTCGACCATCGAGTCCGTATCTTGCAGAGTCCCATAATTTTACCTAGATGGATAATTTCCAAACCATCCTCGAATTTCCTCACTTTGACGTATCAGGTAGCCACATAATCATCCGTGAAACTTTCTAACTCAATGAACTTAGCCACATATTCAAGCACCGTCATCATTCCTTGTTTCAACTCTAGGAACTCCCTAGCTTTAGCATGTTGATGCGGAATCTTGAGAAATATTTGCCCGTGAAGCTCATGGAATTCTTCCCATGTCATTGCCTCCCGAGTTCCTTGAGGCTTTGACCTAATCCTGATACTTGGGACTGCTCTAGGCGGAATCTGTTGATCTTGAATCTTTCGTGGCATTGGAAGTGATCTCCATACCCTCAAATCTTGCCCGACTTGGAACCAATGATCGGCTTCCATGATTCCTCCTCCCCTTGAAGGTGCAAGACGATGATGTGCCTTTAAATTACAGGTGCTCGGTCTCACGACCCCATTTGCACTAACTTGTGCAATGGTGGCAGCTCCCTGCTTCCTTATGCAATGCGATCGCGACACTAATAGCCTCCATGAAGGCTTGTTGATGAGCGAGTGGTGGTTGGTTGTTGCCACGAATCCCGCAGCCTCGTCTTCTTCCTTGACTTGCCATTTACATATGTCAAATAAAAAATTGAGATTTCTTTTCTTATCTATCTAGTAGTGCATGTGCCAACTACTATTAGACCTTAACATCCCAAACTATCCCGTTCGTTCATATCTGAACCCCTAAGGTTATGTTTTCTAACCCTAGTGTCCCCCTTTTTGCCTATATACATTTTCTTACCATGCATATAATTCACACATCGTACAACACCAAATCATGTAGCACAATTTGGCTCAAAACATGAAATGCACACAATGAATGCAATGGTCTAAACCTATGCCCAATAATCCCTAGGTAATCACATACCTATGTTCTGATGTACAAACTATGACACCAGAACTCAATGAATCTAAATACACAGACCCATATCCATCGAGGCTGGTGTCGTATGCCTATGCTCGATGCACCGAGTGTGACACTGATTTCTGAGGTCCGTTGGTAACCTTGACTTCACGGAAGTTTCTACCTTAAGTCATTTTTGGCACTGATGTAGTGGGACCAGGGTGCCAATTGCTAAATGGACCCTACCAAAGTTACTCGGCACCACCGTCGTCCCTTGTGGGACTCATCCATTCATATTTAAATTTAAATATGAGAATAATGCACTAATTACGATTAAAGTAAGGGACTGATCGACCTCTTACCGCAATTACATGCATTCCCATTTGGACTATGGTTCAAAAAGAATTTAGTACAATTTCTTTTATACAAAATTACATGCTAGGCGGTTGTCCACCCCAGCACTTTACAAAAATATTTATCAAAGCCATGTCGGCCTCTTCACAATCAACTGGCCTCATATGAGCGTAGATCCCATAGAGTATGGAAGCACTGGCCTGAAAGGAGGTCCCACGAAGGGTGTGATACCTAGTAAGGAATACCTCTGCCAAGGAGCTGCTCCCAGCCAGTGCACATGCAATGTTCACTGACATTTCACAATCACATTCCATCATAATATGCGATTCTGGTATGTCGTGCCGTGAATGAGATCGACTACCATATGTACCATATGCGAGTCCTCTGACTCCCTCACCTGGCCGCCCAGAAAGCCCATGTGTGATAAAACCATCATTCGGATGACATCAATGATCATTTTCAATAAATTTTCATTGTTTATAAACCTTTTTTGGATGATACATCATGTGATCATTTATATTCCAAAATCATGCGGCTTTTTGTGGGTACTTGAATTTTGGTGACCGCCTGCGCCCAGTACTCGACAAACCCGAAACACTTTTACTGCCTTTCACCATTAGGGACTATATCGACCATAATCGGCGGTCTTTCACCGAGAGATCCATCCTTCTTGTCTGATACATATTTTCTTTAACATTTCCATGGGAATTGTGCGACTACGTTGGACGTTGTCCTAGCAAGAGCCCACAATCACGGAGTGTTGATTCACCAACCATGCACTCACCCATTATCACGATGTCCCAGTGCATATCTGATACAATTATGCCATTACAAGTTATATCATGTCACATGCATAATGAATCTTACATAGACGACACAATACACACCAACACCGATTACCGTAGACGATCACATCACACGCATATGATTTCCATACATCATTTCATTCATGTCAATATATCATGCAAGCATATATTAACATTCACATTCAACATGCCATTCTATAATCAAGCAAATGACACTACCTGAACAAGAAAGCCATGCTTAATGTGATTACTATAATAATTATCACATATCAACATGTTAGAGCACACCGTTGACATCAGACATGTCATCTTAATTAACAATGACGTACCCAAACAAGTCACATTACTTGGCCCCGAAGCAGCCCATGATGAGACAAGCCACGAGACCGACCCCAAACAGGCCACAAACACAAGCCTCGGACCATTACAGGCACGCCTAGGCGCCTTTGCCTCAGAAATTTGGGTGGTTCGCTGGCGGCAACGCTAAGCAGGCGGACGAGTATCGAATCTTCGCTATCCTGAGGTTCGCCACAGGAAAAGCTACCGCATAGGCCGGACCTACCTTTAGGCGTAGCAGCAATTTTCCATGTGAAGATTTTCCACCTCGCCTGGGAACTAAAGGTTTGCCTAGCGAAGAAACATTGAGAAGCGGGGCAGAAAAATGCGGTTTTCTCTGACAAGCCCTTAGCAAGAAAAAACCTATTTTCCAGTAGCAAAGTGGAAAAGTAAGCCAAAGGTAGGAAAAGTCCCTTACACCAGGCGCGTGATACATGGGTAGGAAGCCTCCTAAACCTGACAACTTTGATTTCCTAAAATCTCTCCTCTTGGATCTTCTGTGAAATCCCTATTTTCATGTACCCACGCGTATCTCTTGTCGAAGCGATGAACTTTTGTTCTTGGCACATTGGCCGGCCACGAGAATCTCCGTAGATCTTGGAAGGCAGCTCTCCTCTTTCTCTCTTCTCCTCCCTCTCATGATCAAAACCAGGAAATGGGCTCCTTTTGCCTAATTCCTCTTTTGTCCCAAATTAGCTTAAGTTGGATGTATAGCCATCATGCCGCGTGTCGCCTCGCTGGTTAGGTCACGGCGGCTACTCATTGCGCCTCGGTTCAGAAGTTCGGTGTATCCAATGAACTTAACTTAAGTCATTTCGACTTTCGAGATTTTAAGTAAACAATCTCGTCCAGTCTTTCGACACCCATCGCCACTAAGCATTGAGAATCGACTTTCTCGAGATTCGACGAAGTCGTTTGGGTGACCGTTTCGCAGGCAATCCAACGGTGAGTTCGGTTTTACATCATCAGGGATAAAGATTCACGGGTTTTTCGGCACGCACTATTCTAACAATTTCGCAGTTTTGCCCTTTTTTCAAAAAAATTTGATTTTTCTCGGGTTTTACAAGTACAGTTTTATGCATTATGGTGGGTAAATTTTTTTCAAAAGTGATTGATTGATATTTTGTAATTACCAATCTTTGAATGATGAGTTAACAAAATTCTTTTAATAATAGACACAAGGATCTATGTGGATATACTTTTAGAATTGGTTTATGTTTTCCAAACCAAGGAAAAAATTTTTGGTTCATTTTCCCTGTTCACTTTTGGTTGAGTTGGGAACCAAATAAAAATGCTTTGATTCAAATAAAAAAATTGACCTTTGATTATGAGTCTAGAAAACAATTTTAACCTAAAAAATTAGTTTAAAAAAAGGGTGTTTGATAAAATGTTAAAAATCTAAGAAAATATTTTATGTAATATTTATGTTTAACTTTTTTCTCCAAAGAAAAGATTAATGGGTAAGGGATATAGAATTAAGTTCATTTAGGTTCTCATGTGCCAAATCTGTTTTTACTTAATTATTACCCCCATGTGAACTTTCATATAGCCAAAATCTATTTTTGGGCTATTCATTGGCTAAACAAGGTGATTGAATGTAACATTCATGAATGTAGTTTAAATGGTAAAATAATAGGCCTCTCCTTATTATTTAATTTATTTGCAGGACCATTTTATGCGGGTCCATTGTACTGTTCCTCTATTCCAGTGATATATCAAATATGTGGGAACAAAAGTTGTTATTGTGTCTTTGGAAATGCAGGTTGAATGCGTTTGAACAATTTGAGTGATATGATATACTCAGGGCTGACCATTGACAAACAAAAGTTCAAATTAGTCCTCGATTGTAAGTATCCTAAAAGTGGAAATAAATTTCGGCCTTTTAGATATGGGATGACGAGTAGTGTGTATGCAGAATGTTGAACATAGTTAACATTGGCGTGAAATTGAATTGTATATCAGGGGTCGTTGGAGGTCGAGCCACCAGTGAATCAATGCGTGGTGATATATTGATGTTGGTTTACGCGAAAGAGTATAATGTTGCGGGAATTTGACTATGGTTGTGAGGCTTAGTAAGCGATCCCGATCACAGGATCTTGAAGTACTGTGGAGATGATGAAGACTACTTATGAAGAAGCTAATGATGAATCTGATGAAGATATTGATGATGAATCTAATGGAGACTTAGATGTTCAATTGTGGACATGTATCATTCTTCGGACTTTCAACCAAGTTTTGGAGGGAATGAAGCGAGGGATATATGTCTGCGTATGCTGGAATCTTGTAATGTATCAAAGAACCCAGTGTTGAGAACCATATAGGTCATCAATATTTCATTATCACTTACCACCAACACCTCAGATTTGAACATGTTGAAAACTTAGGTAATACTATTTCAGCGGTTAGACTCCATGGGTACAGCTTATGCCTGTTATTCGGTAAGAATTTTGTAGCGCTAAGTTTTTAATTCTAAATATTCTGAAGCAGATTTACTCAATTAAAGAAGCACGCAGAGTTTTTCGTTGTTGCATCCTCAAAAAAATTGCTCGTTTTAAAATGTAAGAAGGCCAAAAAATGTCAATGTCAATGGTAGCTTCATTCCATGGTTGTGAAAAATACTTTCTTATTTGTTATCAACAAATAAAGGTAGCGTACTTGTGTCAGTCAGCGGCAAGAGACCATCATCGATTAGACTCAGAGCTTGGTTGCTACTCATATAAAAGCGATAATTAAAATACCGATCGCATTGGCTATGGCGCTATTCAAGCAAATGTGATGGAGAAATGGGGATATGAAATATAAATGCAAGCGTTGGATGGAAAGCATAAGCACTTGGAGCACTTGTTTGGTGACTTTTCTCGGTCATATACGAGTTCTCACGTTTGTTCTTGGCCTTGAAACAGAAAATCACAGGTGTGTTGTAATTTGGAAAATATTTGGCTTGATAATATGTCAAAGGCCCGCGGGATATTCAACGCGTGTTCATTCATTCAAGTCTATCTATTAAAGGAGTTTAGACATTGTTGTCTTGTCTTGAAATGTTGATGGTACATTTGTATAGGAAGTATAAAGGCACGTTATTGATTGCTATGGGGTGTGACGAAATGTCAGTTATTTCCATTGGCATTTATATCCCTGGCGAATTAATGTAGATGGCAAATTATATAGCCATGTTCTCATATATATATATATATATATATATATATATATATATAATATATATACATATATATATATATATGTAGAGCAGAGAATGAAGTCGATGCATGGTATGCAGTCTCACCTATATATAAATTAAATGAAACTAACCTATGACTATATCTAGATGTTCCCACTCATTATTATCCTATTCTTGATCTAATTAAATCCAAATAGACCTTCCATCAAGTTTTTATATCTTTATTATTTTAGGTCACTTCAGCCCACTCTGATGGTGTTTATTTTTCTTTCTTTTTTTCATCTTAATTAGATCATGGTGATTAAACTAGAAAAGGAATATTAGTTCAAAAACAGACTCTTAACAATTTTTTTCACTTAGGTCAAAACGTGTACCTTGTGTAACATTGTACTTATGCTATACTTAGACTTTTATTGTAGTTTTAAAACTATAATCAACAATACTCAAGAAGTGATAAAAATTAATGATTTCATTTTCTTCATCGATGATAATAATTCCAACATACCTATAGATGCTCTTGCGAGTCACATCTAGTGTAAAAAGCACAATCAATTTTAAAGTAAATTATCCAAATCAAACATATTTTAGCCTGTGATCTCTTATAAATATCTATCACAAGTAAGTTTATTTATATAACATGATAACCTATATCTTGACTTCGTAACATGATATTGGTAAGCACATATCTATTCTACAAAGTAATTTTATTAATCAAAATTTTAATATTGTTTCATTAATGCTATATTCCATATTTGAGACATTGAGAAGGCGTACTTAAGTAAATTAATAATAGGGGTAAAGTTTTAGTAAATCTTTTACCTATGAATCATTTGGGTCGGGTGAGCTAGAAAGATTATGAATCCTTAGAATTCTCGAAGCAACAACTCAATCCAATTAATGAGGGGATTCATGTCATGGGGCTTCTAAATTAGATCCATTTTGATATATATATATATATATATATATATATATATATATATATATATATATATATATAGGGTCGAACTTGGCGGCTTCATATTAGGAGAAATGTCCCGAGGTATTGCACTAGCTACGTACCTCCCCTCCTTTAGGTGACACTAGGTAAACTTTATAAGCTCCATTTGAAGCTGTTCTTGAATAACGGGATAATGAGCGAATATTTCTATAACGTTCCTCTTTCTAAGTGATGCAGGACTGCTCTCTCCCTTTAGTCTGCGTCCTCATTGGCATATTTTGAGGCTAAAAATTAAGGTATGATCTGATTGCCAATGACTGATCGGTTTGGGGTTACGGTGGCGTAAACATGGCTCCACTTTGACCCTCTTTGGTTCTTTATACCCTCGAGAAAAAGACCTTGATAGTATTGAAGTGAAGTCTTTGCATATAAAGCCTTAATTGATGAGTCCTTTGGTGGATCGATTGAGGTGAAGTTACTTGTTCGCAGTCCTTAAATGTTCGGATGGACCAATTACAAGGTCAAGAGCTAAAGTTCAAGGAAGCGGCAGGCGGGCTGGTCTGATCACTTGGGCTGAATTGGACACCCGGTTAACAAGGCTTCTACTTTCAAGATGGGCTTGATAAAGAGGGTAGCGCCAATTAATTTGATTGAGCAAGCGAAGAGTTGGGCTAACTTGGAACTTGGAGCTTGACAATTTAATTGGGTTGAACCATTTATTTATTTTAATTAATGAGGATTGATTTCATGAAACTAAGCCCATATTTTGTATTTTGTTGGGGTAGCGAACTTGGGCTTTGTTTGAAGTGAATTCTTAGCTTGATTAATTAGGATTAGTCCAAGGGTCATATAAATAGGACATTATGCTATTAAAAAAAAAACAACTTTGATGCTTGATATTATGAAAATTTTCAGATTGAGAGAGTTGAGTTTTCTCCTCTTGTTTTTTAATGAACTTTTGAATTTATCAAAGAAATAATTCTTTGTGGTGTTCATCCATCAAATCTGAGTTCTTGAAACGAGTTTTCGTGGGTTCTGAAGCAAGATTTCAACGGGTCCTTGGAATGAGTTTTCAACGGGTTTAGATTGCTGGAAGCTTTTGGTTCTTTGTTCGCTATTGATCATTAGGTCAGGTAAATCTATTACTTGATTTTTTTTTTTTTTTCTTTCTTGAGGTTTGAAAGACCAGGTCAGTTATGGGTTGAAAGGTTTTCCTTGGGTTCATGTCATCAACTTTCCTCTTTAAGATACATGGGACCCACATTTCCCGATTTCATTCCCTACATTAGTAGCCTCGTTAAAACTAAAAATTCATGGTTTTTGACGTGAATCTCAGGGATTCACTTTTATAACCTTTTAGAGTGCTAAAAGGAAAATCTATGATATCCCCAACGAGCATTTTAAGCTTTTGTTGTGCCTACTTTGATAGCAAAGAAAATTTGATTTGTGATGAGGGGACATTGTTTTTGTAACACTCGAAAAAAAAAATCTTAGTTAAATCTTTGAATAAAGTTTAATAGTATTAAGTATTCACGTCGTTTGTTTGTTAATATTGTATTTCTATTAAATATTAAGTTGTTTGTTTTTTATATGCTTAAAATTGATATTTTGATATATTTATATTAAGTACTTGTTTGTGTAATGATCATATAAATTGATATTTTTTTGATATATTTATTTTGTTTTATGCCAAATCACATAAAATTTGTGTGCCTTCTTATTGTTTTTTTTTCTCCAATCTTTATCACCATAGTTGCACAAATTACAACATTAGAAGAGGGTACACCATAAACGGAGTACCTCTGAAATACACGTACATAGGACATAGCACATAGCACATATCATCAGTTCTATAAGAGAATTAACAATATTCACTTAGGAACAGAGTTTAGCCTGTTCCAAAGGGCTAGAAGCTACAGGTTATCAGTAACAATTGATCTCTACATGTCTTTACTGAATAAAACAGTTGATTGAAGATTGTCTGTCAAGTTAGGCTGCAGAAAATGCAAATGTATCTTTGTTCTTCAATGCATTAGAGCAGCCAAATGCTTGAAGCTCCCTCTTAAGAAATCATGTGTTAGTGTTAAGAAAGGGCCAGACAAACAAGAGCATACCATTTGTCAGTTAGTTAAATCATATGCCCTCAGGACCGTTAACTTCATGTTGTCTTAGAGTTTAAATCATGGGAGCCAAAGCCAAGTAAGCCACACATTGTGCGAGATTCACATTGCATTCAGGCATGCCCAGTGTTGTTTGGAGGGAGGATTGGGGAGTGAGGGCGTATCGGAATCGCAGTGTTGTTTATGGGGGTGAGGGGGATTTGAAGTTGAGGTTTGAATGAAAGAAAGTGAAAAGCGTCAGGCAAATGCAGGCAGAGATTGGGATTGGATGAGATGGAGATGGAGATGGAGATGAACTGGGGTTTTCTTCAGGGGGGGTTTGAGAATGGGGTTTTTGGCGGGTGAAAATCCAATCGGTGGCTTTGAGGATGGAATTGCCACCGGTGGCAGCGAGAGCCTGGGAAGCCAAATCGTCTGGGAAGCCAAATCCAAGCTCACCAACTGCTCCTTCTCCTTCTCCATTCCCCTTTGCTCTCTGGATTCCACCACCACCGCCACCGCCGCCGCCGCCTCTGCCTCCGCCGCCACTGCCACTGGCGGGACTTCTCATATCTAATTTGCTCCAGCCAGCCAGCACTTCTTCGACTTTTGAAAACAAAATTTAGGAAATGTAAGGCCCTTCATGTTTTTTGAAAACTGCCCTCACAACAGTTTTTGAAAACATAATCTTATTTGTCCTTTGAATTTAGCCTTTTTCATGTTTTTCAGAAAACATTTTTTAAAACAGTAAACAAACAAAAAACAGGGAAAACAATTTGGTTTATAATTTGTTTTTTTTTAAAAGCACAAAAAACATTCAACTCAAAAAATAAGAAAAGTTTTCAGATAACACCATCAAGCCCTAAAGGACCGTTTAATTCTTGTTTTTGAAAATTGTTTCCTATTCTCGAAAACAAGGAGAACACATTTCGCTCTCAGTTTTTATTGTTATGGAAAATGCGAAGAACACAAAAAACACTAAATTCGTATAACAAGAATAGCTGTCAAAGAAAATCAATAAGCTATTGTTCTCTGTGTTTTCAAAAACTGTTATAAACAACATTTTGAAAACAAGTAGAACAAAAAAAACATGGAGAATATAATTGGTTACTAGTTTTTATTTTTGTTTTGAAAAACACAATGATCAAGACACAAATTCATATAACAAGGCCTAATTATTATTTTTTAAACACATAGAGCAATCATTTTTCAGATACGAAAATTGTACTCTCTGAATTTAGTGTTTTGTGTTTTTGAAATAAAAAAAATAAGCTTACTAAGTAAACAAGCCACAAGTCTATGTGGTTCCTGTTTTTAAACTATTCTTGAGAATAGTTTTTGAAAACACTAAATAGTATTTTAAAAGCGTTGCTTGATCTCTAAATTTAATGTTTTATCTATGTTTATTCAAAACAAAAAAAAAAAAAAAACCTAGGAAGCATATGTGTTCTCCTTGTTCACTTTATTTTTTAGAACAATAAATAGTTTTAAAAAATATGAACCAAACATGTCCCAACCCTTCATCAATTTTTTATCTTTATTTTGACAAAAGTGCCCCTATTCTTTTATTGTAAAAATAACACTTTCTTTTCGAAGATACACATCAATACATGAAATGGCAAAGAATATTTTGTCTACAATGAATCGAAGATTTTCAAAGGAGAAACACATGGAAAAGGTTAGATTTAATTATAAATTTTGACATTATATATTCCCAGCTAAACACTAAACCCTTGGACAAATTTTTTCACTCAACCTATTTTTTGGGATCATTCTGATTTTTTGGGATTTTAAATAGAGATTCTTAAAATAGCACAAATACATCCTTTAGAAAATTAGAAATAGTTCGATTAAGGCTTTGGAGGCTCGACTCAAGTGGTAAAGGGAAGGGTTGAACATACAAAAGAAGCATAATCGAATCAGCTATAATAGTATAATACCATAATATGTAAAAAGTGAATAGATATTAAAAAAAAAAAGAGTTGAGCTTAATTAATAATATGATCAAATTACAACTTCAAAATGCCAGCTGTTAAACTCTACTTATTTCCTAGTTTGCTTTGATTACCTTGTTCAAAATTTTATTCTCCATCACTTTCTTCTCTTTCTCCTTTATCTTTCCCATTAATGTTGATGAAACCCAAGAACTATCGTATAGCTCAATTATCTGCGAAAAACAAAGTGGGTACTTGATAAGGCTCTTAAGAACAGTTCTTTTTTTTTAATGCAAATCAAGAAAACATATTTTACAATAAAAACTCCTTTCCATCTCTAAGGGATAGCTTAGTAGGTTTGACTTTAAGTTTGTTTCCCAATGATCATCGGTAGAAGTCCCTTAATTAGGATAATTAGAGATTTGCTAGAATCATTAACTGTGACCCATGAAATTCATCGGTATTACAAGTGACCCATACCCGAGTGGTGAAAAAAAATAAAAAGATTGAGCCCATCATTTGAACAAAGCTCGTTTTCTATTGTTTTATGAAGTCGTTTTCTTTATAAGCTATGAGGTGTTCTAAACGGGTTTGTGCACACATGAAAGGTTTCTTTAAGTTATACCATACACAAACTAATCCCGATTCGAAATAGGATTGATCATAAAAGCGGTAAAGCTCGACCCCTGGCTCACAAATTTGTATTTCGAACTCGAGATTCAGATATTTTTGATTATTTATGAGGGTTCAACCATCTCCCTATATGTTAGATGAGTTTTACATAAAGGCTACTTTAAAGATGATTTATAAAAAACAAGCATCAAGTTCATTTATGGAATTTATTACAATTAAAGGATGAAATAACATACCTTCCCAGTATAGTGCATCCCACTTAAAGATTAGCCCATCGGGTTACAAGTATTGTGGATATTGGCTTTACAATCAAATCCGCAACGACATCTTTATACGCATTGCCATCATTTGAACAAAGGAGTTGCCTTTCAGCCAAACCATAATCACTAAACTTAATGATGAAATAGCGTGTAATTTCATGTAGAAAGCAAACATATTTATAACAGAAATAAAACATTATAAAGTGTGCTCTTTGATAAAAGAGTTAATTAAATGCTGAATATAATTCCATTTTTAGGGAAAAATTGTAGTCCTAACGTCACATTTAGAAAGAAAATCGAAAACTTGTATGACTCCATTATGGGACCGTGACGGGATTAAAAGGAGATTTTGGGCCCCGTTTGTTTGTTTATTTACTGTTTTTGAAAACTATTTATTGTTTTGAAAAAAAGAAGAAGAACAAGAAAAATATAGATAACATGTTTTTTTTTTGTTCATATAAAACATAAAAAACACTAAACTAATAGAAAAAGACAATTTTCAAAGAATGTCCAAATTATATTTCTATATTTTTAAAAATTATTACCAAAGTGAGTTTTAAAATAATAGCAAACGGAACCTTTGTTCTTTTCTCTAATAATGGATTGACCTCGGCGCCCCTTTAAAGGTTTGCTACTCCTTTAGTACCTTCTCTAAATGGATATTCATCAAATAGAAAATCAAATTTCTAAGCTGGATTGACAAGCACCTTTGGCTTTGGGGAAAACTATGTTATAGGTCCCCACCATAGAATATTTGTTTTAGGCCGAATGTGAAAATTAGCCTTTAGTATCTTTAAGAAGAATAATTGATAAAGAATCCCAAATATTTGATAAAGTCACCCATGTCTCAAAGCGCAATTTTCCTCTACAAGTAATGCACTCGTTGAAGTTGGTTCAAATACTCTCTCTCTCTAAAAAAGCTCGTTTGTCATTCTCTCTCTCTAAAAACTACGTCTCTCAACCTACCTCTCTTTTACGAGATACATTGGGGTTGTTTACTATTTTAGGATCGAAAACCAATGTATGAAAAGGTAAAATAGGAAGATTCGAACATTGTTGAAAACCAATGATAACCATAGTTGGGAATATAGGTTTAACCCATTTTTGACTTGAGGGTGATTTTAGTGGGACGGGCTTAGATTTTAGTGACTGAATGAACTGGGACTAATGACTTGGCCCAGATTGGCCCTAGGCACATGAGGATTGGGAAGAGCGACCCGCTTTTGCCCACTTTGCCCGATTTTTATTAATTAACTTAAAAAAATCAAACAAAAATTTGTTTTATAAAATCCAAATAATATTTTTTGAAAATTTTATTTCAGAAAGTAATTTTTCAATATAGTTTTATTTTCAATTTCTAAAAAAAATGAGATTTTTAGATAATATTTATAGATTAAAACTATATTTGCTAATGTTTAAAAATCTCCTTCAAACGCATTCTTATAAAAACCTAAATTAGTATTATTTTTTTAAATAAGAAAAAAATAATTTTTAGTAACATATTTTATAAAATAGTATACAATGTTTTACAATACAATTTCATACATAGTATTTTATTTTTAATAATTGTACATGTTTTAGTAAATATTTTTTAAAAGTAGTTAATTTTCTAGTTATGAAAAATATATGTTTCTTTTTTATTATTAAAAATATTGTTTAAAGAAAAAATAATAGTTATCATAGTAATTTTAATTGCATGTTTTAATAAAATATAATAATACTCATAAAAATAATGTTAAACTGTTCTTTATAGTTTATTAACAACATAAGCAAATTATAAATATTTTAAACAAAAAAAATATTTATAAAATATTTAAAATTTTGTAGTACTAATCTTTAATATATTTACTATTTCGACTCATATTGGCTATGGCCGCATAGAACTGTGTTGAGCTAACGAGCATTGATACGAATACTTAGCGGGCCGAATGGTCCAGCCCATATTGGCCCATGGGTCGGGCTAGCTTCTTTCTCACCTCTAAATACTAACAATAGGTACAATTGAAATGGAATATGGATACAACCCATTTAAACATTAGGTAAGCATGAAACCTCAACCGGTTGAGTACATATTCGGTTGAGTGAGACAGAGCTAGATCGATTGATGCATTCATGCTCAACCGTTTGAGCTATGCCATTGACTGCTAGACAGGTTGTACCTAATTTTAAAATGTGTTGTACCTAGAGTTCATAATGGTGGTACCCTATGTTTACTCATATGATGCATAAGGATTACTAAGTGAATTTACAAACAAGTGCTATGGTGGTACCTAGGATATACCCAGGTAGTACCTATATTATTGAGTTATTCCTAAGGTTGGTGAGTTGTTTCATGTAGAGCAGGAAAATCTGATTCCTAAGGAATGATGAAACGATAATTCGGTTGGAAATTCGGAATTTTTCTAGATCTCGGATGACGAACCGGACTTCACCGTTAGAATCGTCTCGCGAAATATAGTCATCACGTCGAATTTCGTCGAATTTCGAGACTATCGGAATTTCACATTTTTCGAGGCGCATAGAGGAGTACGGGACACTTGGCACTTTGTAGTGGCTGAGTGTACGTGTCGCAGGCGAGAATGGGTCAAACATGAGGCTGAAAGTGGGACCCATGGTGTGAAATGACACCTTGTAGTGAAGGAAATCACCAAGTAGATGGAGTAGAAGTGGATAAGAAATCCCATAGCCTTGATGATAAGCAATAGTGGCAATGAGGAGAGCAAAGAAAACTGTTCTCATTTTAACTGATCGTGTAGTAGGTGAGAGGAAGGCGAGATTTGGAAAAAGGAGGATTTTTAGAGAGAAACTACAACATCTCAAATTCCAGTGTTCGGATAGTCGGATAAAGCAGACCCCGAGGCGAGATTATTCTGGCAGCGGGGGCCCATGCGTGAGCAGCGTTCATGAGTTTGACAAAACTTTGTGAGAGTAGGGGGTTTTCTCACTGCCAGTTACTCACTTGTTTGCAGAAGTGTTTTGTTAATGATTGGTTGATTTGAAGTAGTGGTGGCCGTCGATTAGTCCTGACAGGGCCGTGATTATGAATATTTGAACCCATTTTTGAATGATTAGTAAAGGCGTTTTTTGGGTATTTGTGTCATAATTTATACAATAAATTATGTTTTGAGGTATTAATATGAAGTAGGAAATGGCCATGAATTTCAGTTTCCACAGAAGTGGAGCAGATGTTTGATGAGTGGAATTTTGCCCACGGACATTGCCTTTCGGTTTGGGAGTGTTAAACGGTCCGGTTTGCATAGATTGGACAACGTCGTATGTTTGCTTGCATGGTGTTGAAGGAATGACTTGGTACTAGCATGGAAGTGGTGGTTAAGGCATAGACAATGTGTTAACATGATGCCACAATTATATAAATTATAATTGTGAGCAAGCCATTGGAATTGGATTTGTTATTAGCTTAAGTGAGCTAATTTGGATGTTACTGATTAGAATTGAATAACATGTGGTATGTGTGTGAGTTTGTTAATAACCATAGTGATATATTGGCATAAATTGGGTTAAAATGGCATAATGCATTTCATATGCACCGGGGCACCCTAGATCGGTAGGTGTGAATGCATGACATGAAAGAAAACAAAAAAAATGAAAATGTTTGGGAACGGAATTTCAACGGAATTTCAACGGAAGATTTTCCGAAGAATTGCCTTGAGTTGTCGGCGGATCACTTAGGATGAGGACCATATTTGTTCGACGAGTTATCCGACAATTATAGCCTTGGAGGTGTCGTGTTTAACTTCGGTAGTGTGTTTTCGAGAACAAAAAGCTTTTGTTTTGAAAATGGTGTTTTCTCATACATGGCTTGAAGCGAGTGTGAGGAGTTAGGTGAGAACTCAGAGACATGGGAGGTTGGGCATTTTAAACATTGATTAGGATCATGTATTTGCTTGAGTGTGTGTTTATGTTTGAATCATTCGTAGCCAATGCCTTAGGTGAAGTAACCCATTTAGGAGTGAATTCCTTCTTAGGGCAATTGCTCACTACGTCGAGGGGATCATTATTTTAGGTCTGAAGCGATTGGGAAGCGGCTCACTAGAGGTCGATTATAGCCGGACTTGTGGCTTTGAAAGATATATTTTGTATAACATGTATTAGAAGTGTAAATTTTTAATATATGTTTGAAGTAAAATGATTTAGTAAGCTGTTGAACCATGTAATATAGTTAGTTGATGTATTTTGTGAGTATTGATCTTAGGGACTAGTGGCCATTTATTTTACTACGTAATGGACCCCGGTGTGGTGGGTTGTGAAGCTGTTTGGGACATGTTGTATTTGGGTAGAGCTCCCATCTGAAGAACTCTTCGATTTTTCGTGGTGGTGTTGGGTTGCAGAGCATCCCACTAGTATTCCGCAGGTTGACGGGTTGTCATGGAACCCGATTTGAGCGTCCTGATACACAGGTTTTCTAAAAAGTTTACCCTTGCCACAAAAATATAATTTAATGTTTAAATGGGTTATGCCGTATTCCATTTGATTGCACCCATTGTGAATTATGGTTGTACATATATCCTTAGTAATCATTTTATCATTGATTTTCAATAATGTTCCGACCCTTTCCCATTTCCACTTTTTATACTCATACATTGACCCTAAAATGGTAAACAACCTTAATGTATTCAATATATATATATATATATATATATATAGAGAGAGAGAGAGAGAGAGAGAGAGAGAGAGAGAGAAAGAAGACGAGTTTTTTTGAAGTGGTAGACCAACTTCAATGGAGGGCATTTTATGAAGGGAAAATTGTTTTGATATGAGGGATTATTTATCAAAAATTTAGATTTTTTTATTAATTTTTCTTCTTAAAAATGACTAGTACTAGGCTTCACATTCTTTGAACCTAAAAAATCAAATATTCAATGATAGGGATACATATAGTTTTCCTTTGTTGGTTTTTTGATATTAGTTATACATAAAAAATTGAAAACAAATGTGAGAACCCTAGAACCCTTGGAAATCACAAATTATCTCTCGATTCACCTATTGTGATGTCATGTGTTTTAGGATGCACATTACATCACGTCGTTGTACTAATTGATAAAGGAATAAGAGAGTTTAGAAAATAATATACCTAAATGAGTGCGGCCTACCCGTATCGTATACGCGTTAACAATGTTGTAGTCGGTGGCTACTGATATTGTAATTTTTAAGTTAATGTTGCGATCGTTGATACAGCGTGTATCATGTTTAGCGATCGATAGATATTGTAGTGCCTTGAACAAATGATCGAAAAATCTCTGATGGCCCGACATCTTTGCTATAATATGACTACGCCAAATCCATGTATAAGTGTCTCACCAGAGGTGCATTTATGGTCATTTAAGTTAAGGCGATGTGTTCGACCACTCCTTGACTTCACATGAAATAGTCTATGGTTGTGACCGTAAAGAACAATCTGAAATGATCCAGCCTTAACCGCATGTGCCTTAATCTTAGTATCAACATATGGAATGTATTGCTCATCTAATGCCAATATGTTAGCACCTTGTTTCCTTCTTACAACAAAGTAACTATTGATTTGAAAAAAGGTCAATTGAACCAATGCAGTTACGGGTAAGCTCCAAGCTCCTTTAAGAACACTGTTGAAAAGCTCATATATGTTTGTAGTCATTATCTCATATCTTCGACCTCCATCATGTGAAAGTGCCCATTTCTCAAGTGGGATTGCCTCCAACCATCATTGTTCTTCTAAATTAATTCTCTCAATTGTGTCCATATGCTTATTAAATTTTCCAACTTTGGTTGCTATTTACTTTTGTACACCCAGGAATTCTTGAGATTTTATCTTTGAATTGATTCATAAAGTTGCTTGCAAGATGAAGACTTATGCAAATCCTATGATAGGCATATGGTTTAGTCCAACCAAGATGGACATCAATCATTATTTTCCATAATGCACAGATGTGTTAAATATAACCTGAAAGTCTCATCTGTTGAGTTACTCTGTTTCTAATACATGCAGCAACTATCTCCGATTATCTGACCTCTCTCATTCCATATTAGCAAATTCTGGTGGAAACAACTTATTATTTCCATCACACCTCATAGCAATCATCAACATGATTTTATTCTTTCCATACAAATGTGTACCATCAATACTTAGTATGGTAGGCAATGGTTGAATCCTTCAATAGATGCGAAACTCCCCCAGAAAGCGGCGTTGAAATATCTTGGTGTTTTGCGTATTGCTGTCAAATGTTTTCGACTTACAACACATCAGGGATTTTTCTCTAAGATCATGAAAAGAAACATGGCAGCTATGCATACATAACTTATGAAAGGCTCAAATAAGTTTGTAGAAAGTGCTTGTGTTTTCTAACCAGTAACGCTAGTATGTGATATTTCATATCTAAACTTCTCCATGCTTGGTTGCTTGGACATGACTACCAACAAAGCGGTGTGCCTTAATCCTTTGCCTTGATATGACGGCGACCAAGTTGGAGTCTAATATTTGATGGTCCACGATTCGAACAATGATTGCCACAAGTATGTGGACCTTTATACTTATTGATTGCAAAAAAGATGTATCTTTCCTGACCATATGCGAAGCTTCATGGTCGTTGACTTCATGAGCCTTAACAACAGCACAAATTTTGAAGAAGTAACATGACATCTTGTTGGTGTGCTTTAATAAATCTAACAACAACATCTTGCAAAGAAGCTTTGGAAGTAAAGACTCCAGCTAACCACGAATTCTCCACTTGAGTTTCCTATATTATAGTTCACCCATGGAGTATAGTCACTTGAGGAATTGCGAACTTTTCACGGTACCGAGCCTATGTGATGGTGCTAAGTGATGCGTGCGATTGACCTTACGGGTCCCTCGAAGATCTAGGTTATTTGAAACATCACAACTTGTCATCCACGAGAGGTATATCTCCCCTTGCTCATTCTCCATAGGTTGGTGAAAGTTAAGAATGATAAAAACATGTCCATCGGCTTGAATTTTATCTCCATCATTCTCATCGTCACCATCTTCATCACCTTCTTGATCTTCACGGTCTTCATCATCCCCATATATCACATCACATTAGTTACAAGGTGGATCTCTTAGCCTACATCATGAGTAAATTTCTCAACATTATCATTTCACCACATTAATAAATCTATGTAAATACCGGTGGTGATTCACTTGTGACCTTCGCAGCAGCTCAGATACAATTGATTTCTTCCCATTCCCGATTGTGTTAACGATTTCAACATTAAATACACACTATTGTCATCCTATATTGAAACCAGGGTTGGAACTTATTAAAACTTTAAGGGATACTTAAATGAGGATTAATTGTTTTTTATCAATGCACATCGTTGAGTATATTATAACTAACAATGATCATATATCTGATGATGATACATCCAAATACCTGATATCAACTTTGTTCAACATATTTCACATGCTGTTTTAGTTCTTGTGGTTTTCCATTATAAAAACATAGCACATGAATGGATTGAATCACACATTGTTACACCTGCTGTGTCATTCTAGATAATATTGTATCATTATCAATTATAAGAAAGGCACTGCAAAGTACACAAGTTTGAAAAGAAACTGACAATGCAACCAATCTACTCATATGGTTGCCTTTCAAAACAAACAAACCCGATCCACAGATTCCCCCAATATCAAACGACGAGTCCAACCTTTCTTCTCTAAGATCAACAATAAAGCCCCCTCAAAACAGCCCAATACAAAATAATGGCATTCCAAAATAATCATTTTCTTTATTCTTTTTGTTTCCTCAATACATACTGATCGGAGTGAATTATGCATGCATTTCAATAAAATTTCTATGTGTCTTTATAGCTCAATTCGAGGGGGAGAACTTGGCCAAGGCCTGGGAGAGATTTCATGAGCTATTGAGGAGATGCCCACATCACATGTTAACTAGGTGGATGCAGGTGCACACGTTCTATAATGGTTTAAGCGATTCAACTAGGACAATCGTGATGCGCCGGGTGCTGGTGAAGGAACTTGGTCGAGCTTATGAGATATTGGAAGATCTGAGGCACTAATACTAATCAGTGACCTCGAGATAGATTAACACCCTAGGAAGTCCTTAGCGGGAAGCGGAACATGAGTTCTGATAGCTGGTAAAGCCATGTCATGTAATTAGCTAAGCAGCCCATAAAACTGTGAGTCGGTGAATGCGGTCGAATAATCCCTAGGAGATCCAGCGATTCTTGCGGCACAACATGGTACTATGGAGTGTCACGAGGCAGATGACAAGAGGAGCAAGCACAAAGATGTGAATCAAAGAAAAATCAACAACAATAAAGGGATAGTACGAGGTACACTGACGTAACGTACCGTAATCGACCGTAATCAAAGGCCAGGTTGGAGGCAACCGTAATAATCGAGCAACTTAACTATGGTCGAGGAACAACTGTAATAGTATGCCACCACTTCAAGAGAGCAAGCCGCCACTTGAGAAGAAAGTGGATTTGAAAGAAGCCTTAGCCCATATGATGACTTCCCATAACACATTTATGAATGAGACGAAGGCCACATTCCAAAATCAAAGCCTAATACCTACAAACCAATCCACCCAGCTACAGAATCAAGGAGCCCAACTCAGAAACCTGGAAGTGCAAATAGGCCAAATAGCCACATTGTTAACTGAGAGGCAGCACAGATCATTACCTAGCAACTCATAGGTGAACCCGAGACGAGAAGGTAATGAACATGTAAAAGCTGTCACATTGAGAAGTGGCAGAGAATTAGCAGTACCAAGGCAGCCACCAGTGATAGGAGAGGTAGAAACTGAGGAAGTAATCTAGACCAGTCAAAATAACAAGATAGAAAGGGAACAACCCTAGGAGAAAAAGTATGTGGAAGAAGAAACTGAGGCTAAAGATTGACCAACCACAACTCGAACCCAATCGGCCCCAATTCGCACTTCTCAACTCCTCGAAGAAAAATAATAAATTGGACAAGCACCATAAAGTTTACTAAGTGTTCTACAAGAAATTGCATATAAACATTCCATTTGATGATGCATTAGAATGGATGCCCAGTTATGTCAAATTCATGAAGGATATACTGTCAAAGGAAAGAAGACTGTCAGACTTTGAGACAGTGAATCTCACCGAGGACTGTAGTGCCATCCTTTAGAGGAAACTGCCACAAAAGCTGAAAGACCCAAGCAGTTTTACTATTCCTTGTACCATTAGGAACTCCATCTTCGGTGAGGTCTCAGTGACTGGGAACTAGGTATTAACCCCATGCTGTTATCCATATTCAGACGACTGGGATTAGGTGAAGCTCGCCCAACTACAGTCACACTCTAGTTAGCAAACAGGTCACTAAAACATCCCCGAGGGGGGGGGGGGGGTGATAGAAGACATTCTGGTGAAGGTAGACAAGTTCATCTTCCCAGAAGATTTCATCGTTCTAGATATGGAAGAAGATAAAGAAATACTCCATACGGTAGACCATTTCGCCAATTGGTAGGGCAATGATTGATGTGCAGCAGGGAGAGTTGAAATTGAGAGTGCAGGATGACGAGGTCAAGTTCAATGTGTTCGAGGCTATGAGACACCCGACAGAGAGTGATACATGCTTCATGATAGAGACTGTAGAGGCTATAGTGTCTAGCCAAAGTGGTCTCACTGACCCTTTGGAGACTAGCCTAGTACAGAGTGAATCAGAAGAACTGGGAGAAGAGGTCAAAGAGTATGTGAAATGGATGGACTCCTTCCAGCCTAATACAAGGAAATACTATGAACCCCTAGGTGAAATTACTCAAACGTCAGTGCCATCCTTCGAACAACCACCCAAGATGGAGCAAAAGCCACTACCCAGCCATTTGAGGTATGCTTATCTTGGGGACGCCTCCACCTTACCAGTGATTATTTCAGCATCCTTGATAGCAATAGAAGAAGATAAGTTATTGAGATTACTCAGGGATCACAAGGACGCGCCAGTCGCCTGCCGATGAAAGGGGATTCGTCCTTCTATGTGTATGCATCAAATCCTGCTAGAAGATGGCCATAGGCCTTCAGTGGAAGCACAAAGGAGACTGAATCTAACCATGAAAGAAGTAGTCCACAAGGAAGTACTGAAGTGGCTCGATGCCTGGGTTATTTATCCTATTTCTAATAGTGCTGGTGAGTCCGGTATAGGTTGTGCCTAAAAAGAGAGGAACAATAGTGATAAAGACAGAGAATAATATATTGCTACCTTCCAGAACAGTCACAGGTTGGAGAATTTGCATTGACTATCGGAAATTGAATAAGGCTACCCGAAAAGACCATTTTCCACTGCCATTTCTGGATCAGATGTTAGACAAGCTGGCAAGGCATGCATACTACTATTTCTTGGATAGGTACTCCGAGTACAATCAGATCGCTATAGCCCTAGAGGATCAAGAGAAGACAACATTCACTTGCCCTTATGGTACATTTGCATTTAGGCGGATGCCCTTTAGACTGTGCAATGCACTAGGCACATTCCAACACTGTATGATGGCCATATTCTCAGATATGGTTGAACAGACAATTGAGGTGTTCATGGACGAATTTTTAGTATTGGGGAACTCCTTTGATAATTGTCTGGAAAACCTGAGGTCGGTGCTAGTTAGATGTGAAGAAACCAATCTTGTGCTAAATTGGGAGAAGTGTCACTTTATGGTACAGGAAGGCATAATACTCAAGTAATCGACTTCTCGTAAGATGGACAGAGGCTCTATTAAAGCAAAGATTGAGGCAATAGAGAAACTACCTCCACCATCATCAGTAAAGGGCATAAGAAGCTTTCTAGGACACACAGGGTTCTATAGGTGGTTCATAAAATATTTTTCTCGGATTGGAAAGCCCTTGTCCAGTTTGCTAGTTCAAGGGACACCATTTGATTTTGATGAGCATTGTGTGCAAGCTTTCTCAATCCTGAAAGATAGATTGGTATCGACCCCAATAGTTGTAGCACCGGATTGGGACCTCCCATTTGAGCTGATGTGCAACGCCAGTGACTATGCGATCGGGAGTAGCCGCGCAGGGCAAGAGAAAGATATTTCTGTGTTATCCACTATGCTGGGCCTTGACTTTAACGATGCCCAGCTAAACTATGCCACCACTGAAAAAGAGCTATTGGCCATTGTTTTTGCCTTTGATAAATTTAGGCCCTACTTGATTGGAAATAAGGTAATAGTGCACACTAACCACTCAACCATTAAGTACCTAATGACTAAAAAGGATGCGAAACCGAGACTAATACTGGGTACTCCTATTGCAAGAATTTAACCTAGAGATTAAGGACAAGAAGGGAATAGAGAACCTAGTCGCGGACCATCTATCACGATTGGAAGGGCTCAAAGACGAGGTACAGGTTAATGATAATTTCCCAGATGAGCAGCTCTTAGTAATTGAAGACACAAAGCTCGTTCCATGGTTTGCAGACTATGTGAATTACTTAGTGGCCAAGGTTATCCCTCCCGATTTTAGCCACCAACAAAAAAAGAAGTTCTTTGCACATTTGAAGCACTACTACTAGGAAGAACCTATTTTATCCAAACATTGTGCGGATCAAGTGATAAGGCGATGTGTACCAGAAGATGAAATGGGGAGTATTCTAAATCACTGCCACACCTTATCATGTGGGCGACACTTTGGAGGCCAGAGGACAGCTGGAAAGGTACTTCAATCAGGTTTCTACTAGCCTAGCTTGTTCAAAGATGCTCACCAGTTTGTATCTACTCGTGATAAGTGCCAAAGAATGGGCGGCATTTCCAAGCAGGATGAACCACCTATGCGCACAATTCTAGAGGTTGAGCTATTTGACTTGTGGGGGATGGATTTTATGGGTCCATTTCCCTCTTCATTCAGTAACTTGTATATTCTCCTTGCCGTGGACTACGTGTCCAAATGGGTAGAAGCAATACTAACGCGCAACAATGATGCCAGTGTGGTAGTCAAGTTCCATCACAGCCACATATTTACACGGTTCGGCACCCCACGAGCATTGATCACGAATGATGGTACTCATTTATGAAACAAGCAGGTTGATAAGGTCTTGCAAAAATATGGTGTGCGGCATTGCACTTCACTCGCTTACCACCCGCACACAAATGGATAGGCCGAGGTGTCAAATCGGGAGATAAAGTCTATTTTGGAGAAAACAGTTAATAGTTCAAGGAAAGACTGGTCAAAGAAGATTGATGATGCGCTTTGGGCATATAGGACATCATTTAAAATCCCATTGGGTATGTCGCCATTCCGACTAGTTTATGGGAAAGCATGCCATTTTCCAGTGGAATTAGAACATAGAGCATACTGGGCAACTAGGCTTCTAAACATGGATAGTAAGGTATCCGGAGAGAAGCGGATGCTATAACTTAGTGAATTAGATGAATTCTGCAATTAGGCATATGAGAATGCTCGAATCTATAAGGAAAAGACGAAAGCTTGGCATGACAAACATATTGTAAGGAAAGAGTTTGAGCCGGGTCAGCAAGTCTTGTTGTTCAATTCAAGGCTGAAACTTTTCCCTGGCAAGTTGAAGTCAAAATGGTCAGGTCCGTTCACAGTGGTTCAAGTATTTCCTTATGGAAGAGTTGAGATAATGCATCCAGAGTAGGGACAATTCAAAGTCAATGCCCAAAGATTGAAACCGTATTTTGGAGGAGAATTCCATACAGGAAGATAGGACACCATTCTAAGCACACTTGGGGCAGGACAGTAAGGGTGTGGAAGGTCACCAGCAGTTCAGTTATTTTTCTGGTCTAAGTGTTGTACGTTGCAGGAATGTCAAGCTAACGACATTAAACATGGGCCATTTTTAGAGGCAACCTAAGTATTGTGAGATCCTTTCCTTGAACTTGCATTATTTTCTTGCCTTTTAATTGCCCTCGTTACTTTTTCGACTTTATACTTTTTGTCTGCCAACAAGCCTGTGAGTTTTTCAGGGCTACCGAAGGGTGCAAGCACTGTCACTAAGGGGTTTACATGTTCATTACAGTGTGAGAGGGCCAAATTTGTGTTTTAAAAAATAAATATAAACAGAAAAAAAAAACTTGTTCCCTACTTTCTGGTGCGCCGCGGCGTAGATCTCTACGCCACTACGTAGGAAACAAAAATTTTCATTTCTAACTTTCGGGTACGCAGCAGTGTAGAGCTCTACATCACTGTGTAGCCTTTATCCAACTTTCGGGTGCGTAGCAGCGTAGAGCCCTACGCCACGACATAGCTGGCGCAATTTTTGAGCCCTTTAAATATCCGAATGGCTTTTCATTTCCCCCCCACGCAAATTTAGCCTCCCTTTCCTCTCCTTCTCTCGTTTTTTTTTTGTGTTTGCAGATCCCTCACCCTAGATCAACCACCATGGCTCCACGGAAGTCGATCCCGGCCAAACGACAGCGATCCAGCTCCAACTTGCTGGCGACACCACCCCCTCTAGAAGATCCACACAGGTTCATTTCTCGAGAGGCCGAGCGGATCTATCACGAGTCCCTGTTCAACCACTCGTTTGTCCCAAAACGAGGTTTCCCCACCTCCAATACGTTCTTCAACTTCACTATCCAGAACCGTGACTGGTAGACACTCTGTGCACCCCCTGTCCTAAGAGTAGCTCGGTTGTGCGGGAGTTCCACTCCAATCTGCCTTTCAAAGTCGGCACCACTGTTTTCGTCCGAGGCAATTGGATCGAGTTTGGTGCCCAATCCATCAACCAGATTTACCGCCTGCTAGATGACAATAGTGCAGAATATAGAGCTTTATTTGAAGACACCGATTATGAGCACTTGATCAGAAGCTCACCTAGGGCCAGGGCGTGTGGAAACGCCAACCATCGACGGTGATTTCACCAATTTTCAGATGCACTCCCTCACGCCAGTGGCTAAGGTCTGGTATAAGTTTTTATGTGTAAAAATCAAGCCTACCCTACACCTTAGCACAATTACGAAGGACAAAACGATCCTTCTATACGCCATGACCATGGTTTCCAGCTGACATCGGGCCGCCATCGAGAGGTTGATTAAGTCGACCCAAGGGAGATGTACCGGGGCCCTGATCCACCCCTCCTTGATTACTCAGTTATGCCGATTGGCCGAGGTCCCGATGTTGGACTCCGAGGAGCAAGCAGCGCCTACCTATACCACTGCCCAAGGTGAAGTTCAAGAGCTTGGGTGATTCAAATGAGGACACCGACGATGATGCTGCAGCAGCCACACCTAGTGCAGGCGACCTCGAGGACTACGACCCTGAGGTCCCCTCCAGTTCGACTCAGTCCTTGACATACTAGATTCATGCTCTCACCATGCAGTTTGACGCATATTGGGATGAGTCTCAGCAACACCGTGTTGCCCTAAGTAAGGACATGGACGCCATCAGGGCCGAGATGGCCATCATTCGCTCCAGCCATGACCATATCACGTAGCAATTGGCTCAGCTCCTCTCTTTTCACACACTACCACTGCCACCACCACTCCGCAGCTGATTCTCCTGGGACAGATCCCATGCCTATTTCCTCTCGCCATCGAGACATTGTCGACTTAAGTATGGGGCATGTGGGTGTACGGGTTGGCTTAGTGTTATTTTTTCTACATGTTTTAGGTGTGTTTTAGGTCTCATTTTCGTTGTTTTATTTTTTATTTTTTGTTTTGTTTTTCTTTGTTTTGTTTTTTTTTAGTATGTTTAAAGACCAGAAGTTTCGCTTATTATGTACCAAAGATGTTTCAAGGCTCGCACTATGATGATATGGTAGTTTCAGAGTTGGTATTAATTGTTCTCACTTTAGTTTTGACTCATGATTAAAAATGGGAGTCATAAGAATTGGCAAAGCCTGTTTCAAATGAAATAGGGAACTCCAAGGTTGTTTGACAATTGAGACTGCATTGTATAATGTTGAGAATGACCATGTTTGGCCGTCCCTTTTAGATCTCAAGAAATCATTTCCTAAAGTAAGCTATCGCACACACACACGTGATCTTCGAGGATGCCTTGACTCCGGACTCACCATGCAAGAGTTCTACGAACCTTGGAAAGTTTAATCACCTAAGTGATGGGACACCTTAGAAAAAATGAATCGCCTTTGAGCCCCAAATTTTTTTAAAAATAAAATAAAAAATAAAAAATAAAAAATAAAGCCAAAAATAAGCTTATAGTTTGAAATAAGTGGATCATCTAATTGGAGTCCCGGGCACAATCCGAGGGGCTTTTCAAAGCCTAAATGCCCCGAAAGCCAATGTGTCGGAGCCATTGACTTCATCGTCGCTTACATGGGACAGAGGATGGATGATTTCCACGGTCTAGGGCCTCGAGGTTTATTTGAGTGTTCGAGGTGAAGTTCGAGGGGACTTGAATGCCCGATGCCCTTAACCAACTGGTGAGGAGTCACCAATGGATCCCCGCTACAGGAACCCTCACCTAAAACTTCTTGGCACTAGTGCTCTTCCAATTTTGTCTTAGAGTTAATCCCTTAGATTAGTTGAAGTGAATAAATTGCGTGTTCTCATCCTTCCTGCTAAGCTATTCCAACAGTGTTAAATTCAAGTTTGGGGGTACTGAAGTCGAGCTATACATTGGAGATCACATTCCAACCACACTTAGACTCCTTAGGAAAGGTTATTGAGCACTAAAAAGGGGATTGACCTGCTTGGTCAACCGAGATTGACTCAGTGCAAATTCTTGAAAGTTGAACAAACCTAGGTAGTCCCTGGATCTAATGAACCGGTTCATGTTGACCCCTTCTTGCTAGTATCATGTGTACTAGACCCATATCACGTTGTTAGTTGCTTTATTCTGGTATGCCCTCGTTAGAGTCCGTTTCTGCTCGGGGACAAAGAGGCTAAGTTTGGGGGTGTTGATCGAAGTGAATTATGCATGCATTTCAGTAAAGTTTCTATGTGTTTTTATAGCTTAATTGCATGATTCACATTCATATTCATTAATATTGTGCTAATCCCCCATACTATAATGTTTTATAGGACACTCCGATAATGGAATAAAAAAGGAAGCTAAATAATAGAAGAAAAGACCAAAAGCAGAGAATACAATGAGAAGTGTAGTAGGAGCCTCGAGTACGCAGCAGCGAGGCACCCTACGCCGCGGCGTAGCCCTTCGCTGCAGCGTGGAGGCCCTACACTGCAGCGAACCATCGATGCGGATTCCAAAGAGGCCTTGGTATGCCAAGGGCGAGCGACGCCTTCTTCGTGGACGCGGAGCATTAAAAACTCAAATTCAAATAATGATGGGCTTCAGATCCCAGATATAAAAAGGAAGCATTTTCGAGGCAAAAAAGAGGGATTGGGAGGCATATTGAAGACAAGGACAGACGGATAGAGAGAGATTGGCGGAGATGGTCTCCGAGAGATCGCTAAGATGACTTCTTCTGTATTTCTTTTCCTGATTCGTTTGATGCTGAAAATCTTTTAGTCTATAATGAAAATCACTATGAACTAACTTTTCTCTCTGGGGTTTTGTCAACCCTAACCGCACCATTATGGATTAATAAATTAATTGTGGTTTATTTAATATTGGTAAGAATCTGTATGGTTGTTTTACTCCTGAATTTAATCACATGTTATTATTTAGCCAATTGTGGCATGCTAATGCTAGGAGTTTGATATCGAGATAAGATGACTCATAGGGACATGGGTAAAGCAACACTTGGTTAATCAGGGAATAGAGATATCCCGCGTTCCAAGTGTAGCCAAGGGTTTGCACATTTATGCATCTCGGAGTCAAGGGGTTGAAGCAGGATGCAATACACCCCACTGGCGAGATAGGCAGCTATATCTCGAGAGAGAATATCTTGTAGGCACGATCAATCCGCTAGCATAAATCATATGAAATATTAAATAAATACCCTATCTAGGTTAAAATCCATCAGGTGTGGTAGGGGAAGGCAAAACCCTAGTTTTCTCATCATTACAAATCTTTAATATTAGGCTTTCCTTAAATTAGTTAATTTAGTCATAATTCACTATAAGACTGGATCCAAATATTGTCTAGGGAATTAGTCAGTATTCAGCACGCTTCTCTTCGTGGGAACGAAAATTGACTAGCCACTACACTACGTGAACTCGACGTGTATACTTGCGCGTACGCCCACATTTTGCCAATCTTTACACACTCACTTTCTCAAACATTGCTGCGCCGCGTCAGGAGAAGTTTAGTTGATTTTGACAATAAAGGCTAGATTTGCATTTCGATCTATTTTATTTTATTTAGTTCTTTTAATTATTAATCATTTTTATTATTCTTTGTTTTAGTTATATTTTGCCTATTTCATCCTGGTGGCTGACTTGGTCTCGACTTCATACTTGTGATTTCAGGAAAGCAATTAGTGTGCATACAAAGATAAGATCAAGGGGAATTACTTCCATTCGATCCTGAAACAGAACAGACATTACATCGATTACGTAGAGAAGCACACACAACCCAATTTAAAATCATGTAGAATCAAGAGGATGAAGGGCAATTCCAATAAAGGAATGAACCACAGGTGGATCAGAATGGACAAAATCATAGAGATCGTGCCACCGTATCATTTAGGAGAATTTCGACACCGTGATATACTATCGAGGAGTTCGTCTTGCCACCTACACTTGTTCAGTCAACTATAAGACGACCACCCATTCAAGCGATCAATTTTGAGCTGAAAGGAGTAACTCTGTAAATGCTCCACAATATACAGTTTCATAGGTTGCCTAGTGAGAATCCGAATGCTCATCTGACAAGTTTCGTACAGTCTCGACACGGTCAAGTATAATGGAGCAATGTAAGAAACTTCCAATCAAGGCTCTATTCCCACCGGCTACTGTAAATAATCGAAGCTAAGCATTGGTTGACTAGCCAACCACCGGATTCCATTACCTCATGGAATGACTTAGTGCAAAAATTTCTAACCAAAATTTTCCCACCCACAAAGATCGCATAACCGGTGCAAGAGATTAACACATTCAGACAATTCGAGGGGGAGAACTTGGCCGAGGCCTGGGAGAGATTTCATGAGCTACTGAGGAGATGCCCATATCATATGTTAACTAGGTGGATGTAGGTGCACACGTTTTATAACGGTTTAAGCGATTTAGCCAGGACAATCATTGATGCCTCAGTAAGAGGCCCTGATGAAAAAGACTGGGCGCATCGTTTATGAGATATCGGGAAGATACAACCACTACACAGTAACTGGCCTCGAGATAGATCAGCACCTAGGAAGTCCTTAGCGGGAGCAGACATAGAAGTTCTCAGAGCCCGGTAAACTATGTCGTACAACTAAACAAATTAGCTGCATAAAAGAAGGTACAAGTGAATGCAATCTCGTAATAATCCTCGAGATCCGCGATTCTCGCGGAGGACAACACGGTATCATGGAGGTCATCGGGAAGATGATGCGAGCAAGCACAGATGTGAACTGAAGAAATCAACAACAATAGGATGTGATGGAGGTAATATGTATCGAATAGGTACCAGACCATAATCGACCAAGGCCGGGTCAGAGAGGTAACTAGAATAATCAAAGCAATCAAAACTATGGATGGAGGAACAACCAGAATAGTATGCCACCACTTCAAGAGAGCAAGCCGCCACCTGAGAAGAAAGTGGATTTGGAAGAAGCCTTAGCCCATATGATGACTTCCCATAGCACATTTATGAATGAGACGAAGGCCACATTCCAAAATTAGGCTCAGCAGCTACAAAACCAATCCACCCAGCTATAGAATTAAGGAGCCCAACTCAGAAACCTGGAAGTGCAAATAGGCCAAATGGCCACATTGTTGACTGGGAGGCAGCACAGATCATTACCTAGCAACTCATAGGTGAACTCGAGACAAGAAGGTAATGAACATGTAAAAGCTGTCACATTGAGAAGTGATAGAGAATTAGCATCAGTGGTAGCCACTGATAGAGAAGAGGAACCGAGGAAGTAATACGTGCACTCAAATTTAATAACAAGATAGAAAGGGAAATAAAAATTTCAAGAGAAAAGTATGTGGAAGAAGAACAAAAACAACCTTAATATGTTTAAAACTTATATTAGTAATTTTTTTTAAATAACCTTAATATGTCTAAAACTTGGAATAAGTTGAGGCACAACAAAAAACAATCAAGTATTGGTGAGTCGAACTCACGCCTAAATTTCTACAATAAAAGATATACAGATCAGGGTGGAAGATGTATTACATGAAGGCAAAATCAATTTTTACGTGGTTCGGCAACCTGCCTACATCCACGTGGTTGTGCTTAGATGCAAGGATTTCCATTTATCTAATTCAAGGTTTACAATTAGTCTTATGTGGTACGAGACTCCCTCTCTACTCAAGGCCCTTCTTGAAACTTAATCACTCCTAATGGAATTCAGAATGAACTCATTTCATTCCCCTCTCTACAACATCGCACACCCATTCCCACATAACATTAATAAAAGATGAAGAATATAAGTACCATCATCTATCACCGCTAGAAAATGAGATTTTAACTTGCACACCATAGAGTATATGCACTCCGCACTACTTCAACACGTTCAGACTTCGCTTGTTCTTCTTCAAGCTATGCTCTTGAAATCCTTCTTGAGCATCCACTGAAAACCCAAATATATAACCTTGTATATTCGGTTATGGAAGACTAGATAAGGTTGGATCATTATCCTAATATGACTCCAAACCTACCATGAATTATCCAAACTTTCCTTTAAGTTATCACCGCAGAAATAGGAAATTTGTTGTCCAAGAGTCCTCTTCAAAATAGAATCCTTATTTGATTCCAATTCTGGTTCAATAGCTTAGATAATTCAAACTTCTTGATTTGATCTATATCCGCTGCCTAAATGATCTTGATTTGATCTTTATTTGCTTGCCTAAATGATTTTAGACCCATAGGTTACTTGCTCCCTATGTTCCTCGGCCTAAAAGTTAGCAAACTCACGTGCGTCCCACAACTGCTTTGCTTCTAGTCCGAACTTCCCATATCTAACACGTCCCTACAACACAGGATTGTCTTAATTTGAACTACTTCATGATCCTACTAGGGACCTCACCTCTAATTCTTTAAATATTCATCAACCTCAAACTTTGAAGACTCTATCTTCTTATAGAACCCTTGGAACGATGATAGGGACAATCTCAAATCCAACAACGAAAATAACAAGAATAGGTAAAAGAATTTACAAATTGACGTTAAAATCCTAAAGAAAAAACTATGAATAGAGGAGAAGAAATTCATTGAATAGGGCAAGATATGTTACCATGTTCGAAATCTTAGAAGTCGTTGAGAAGCCAAAACTTTTGGCATACTTAGAGTTTAAGAGTTTAGTTTATTTTCTGTAAAGTCTATATAAAGAGTCTCAAAATCTTTAGGAAGATATACTGAACTTTAGTGACGCAGGGTACAGCGTGATTGATCAACAAGAATAACACGTCTTAATCCAAAGAACAAAATAAAGCAAAATCTTTGATTTTTCTGATAAATTGATAAAGGTGATAAAAGTCCCTTAAACAAACCCTAAAGCTCCCAAAACAATAATAGGAAAGAAAGTAATACTCCCAAAACAATAATGGGAAATAAAAATAATATCCCAAAAAATAAAGATAATATCTTAAAACAACCAAAATAAGGATTTTGGTTGATTTGATTTAACGCCATGCATTAAACACCTCCACTTACAAAAAACTTGTCCTCAAGTTACTTCCTGGATATCCAATATTCATATCTGGTTGGAACAAGGTAAGATCAACAACATTGAAGGTCTTTGAAATTCCCATCCAACTTGGCAAGTCAACCACATGAACATTGTTGTTGATCTTCTTAACAATTTGGTATGGTCAATAGTTTCTTTGTTGAAGCCATAGACCAATTCTCGCATTCGAGCTTTGCTAATGAAAACCATCACCAATATCAAACAAATTGAACCACCTATGCTTGTCTGTCTCCATCTTATACTTTGCATTAGCCTTCTCTAATTTGTTCTTGACATCTGCTTGCACCTCTTGAACTTACTTTACCAAATCACAAGCTGCTACACAAAGACTCCGGACCTTTGGAAGCTTTACCAAATCTAAAGCATGATTAGGACACTTCCTGTATACAATGGAAAACGAGGATCTACCTGTTGCACTAAGAATGTCATTGTTATAGGCAAACTTCGTTTGTGCTATGGAAAAATCTCATTGCTTTGGTCTATCCATGCTAATACTTTGAATAAGATTACCCAAAGTCCTATTAACAACATTTGTACGCCTATCCGCTCCTGTGGGATGTGTCAGACATCGGGTTCAATGACAAGTCAAATAACCTCCAAAAGTGACTAACGAACTTTGTGTCACGATTAGATGTAATAGTATTTTGGCACTCCATGCAACCTCACAACCTCCCTAAAGAATAGTTTGGTTGTAGAAAATGCATATGCAGTCTTTTTACATGGCAAGAAACACGTCATCTTAGAAAACTTATCAACCACAACAAACACAAAATCCATACCTCGTTAAGTTCACGGCAAACCTACCGACGGTTCATAGAAAGAGCCTCCCATATAGCACTGTGGAGCGGGTAATGGCATGTATAACCCCGTGTTTTGAGTTTGACACTTCGCCCTTTGACATACATAGCACCTCGACACAATAGTAGTCACATCCCTTCTTAATATAGGCTAATAACACCTATCCTTTACGGATTCAATGGTTTTATCTCTTCAAAGATGACCCTCTAAACCACCACCATGCAAGTCTCTAATGACCCTCTCATAAAGAGAAGTGCAAGGAAGACCAAGCTGCCCACTCTTCATGAGAAACCCATCATGTATATAAAAATCACCACAAGGTTGTTTTAAAGACACAGCAGCCTCAAACCTTTGAAGTCATCATCGCCCAGATATAATTTCATTCAATGTCTCAAAACCTACTATCTCCAAACTCAAGGTCACATCAAAGTCACCATCCACTTACTCATCCACCACCCTATTTGTTGTCCCGATTTATAGACAAGCTTATATGAATTTCATGTAAGTCGACCCACCGAGCATGTATATCACTTCTAATTTGCTTCCCATGTATCAAGTACTTCAAAGCCCGATGATCAAGATAGAGAATGAAATCCTTGGCTAAGTGAGATAATGCTCCTAAGCCAAAGTCCCACAACAACATAAAATTCTTTGGTCAGGTATCCAATTTACCTCTTGCTTCGCACAATTTTTCGCAAGAAAGAAAGCAACTGGCTTCTCTTCTCTTTGATAAAACAACCCTTATACCCTTTCCACTAGCATCACACTCTACCTCAAATAACTTCTCAAAATCTGGTAATGCCAAGAAATGTGTTGTGCTCAACTTTTCTTTAATCAAAGCAAAACGACTTTCTTGCTCCTCACCCCAATGGAACCTCCATTTCTTCAAACACTTCTGCACAAAGCTATAATGTTAATGAAATGTTTAATGAACCTCTTATAAAAGGTTGCAACCCATTGAAGTTCCTTACATCACTGACATTCTTTGGGGTAGACCATTTCCTAATAGCCTTCACTCTCTCCTCATCTTCTTTAATTCCCTCATTACTCACCACATAGCCAAGAAATAGCAAACTATCTGTCATAAAAACACATATTTTTCAAATTTGCATATAATTTATTTTCCCTCAACACCTTAAACACTTCCCTAAGTTGTCCAACATGCTCCTCCTTCAACTTACGATGAATCAAAATATCATCAAAATAAAAACTACAAATTTGCCTAAGAAAGGTCGTAATACCTGATTCATAATCTGCATAAAAGTACTAGAAGCATTTGTTAGCCTAAAAGGCATGACTAACCATTTGTACAACCCATCCTTTGTCTTAAATGTTGCCTTCCACTCATAACCTAGACGGATTCTGATTTGATGATAGTCACTCATCAAGTCAATCTTGCTAAACACAACTGCTCCACTCAACTGATCAAGCATATCATCCAACCTTGGAATAGGAAATCTATATCTACATCCAATGGTACTTTTTTTTTATGATAGCCACTTTTTTTGTCCTTTTTCCCAAGAACAAAAAATTATCCAACAAAAGGAACCTTTTCCTTATATAGAAAAACGAAAAAGATTTCTTTTTTCCCCCGAAAAAACAAAGAAAATTACTTTCTTCAAAAGTCCAAAGATTGTTTGAGATTTAAAATCTCAAAACTCTTCAAAAATTTTAAAAATCATTGATCGTAAAATCAATTGAACTAAAACAAACAAGTCGCTTGTTGGTATTTGAAAATCCTTGTTGCAAAAGTACAAGGAAAGTATCAAATCGTAACCTTGGATTATCTACTACATAACCTGAACCATTGGGTTGTGGTTAGTACTTTGATGATCAATTGAAATATTTTCCTAATAGGGATTGTGTCAATTTCCCTGAAAAAGAGCTCGATCGATTTCGAGATTCGAGTTTTTTTAAATCAAATCAAGGTTGAGCTTTTAATCTATATCGATGGACATAATTCCCTAATTTCAAACAATGATTATTTGAAGAAACCATATTGATTTCTTATAAAGAAAAAGAAAATAGGTTTCTGTGTGGTTCTGCACATCTTAGAAAACCCAATGAAGATAAATGTAAATTTTCCAAGTGATCAAAAATAGAATTAATTTTGAATCAACCAAGGATTATGGAATTGAATGGAGACTAATTAGCTTACGTAGTATATGGCGTTAATTAGGAGATGTCCCATGACAACCTCCATGAAGAGATTATGATCCGCATCAGGTCATGATTGCCGCTAACAAAGCCCGAGAAGCACGTAAACCCCGTTATAGTAAGAGGTGCTGGATACTTCCTAAGTGTTGCAGACTGCATGCATATCAACTAATTAGAAAATAGAATAAATATTTGGTTCAAATTAATATCTCGAATAAGTCAAAATTTCATGTACTTACATGTGTTTTTGAAAAGAAATAATTATTTTTACAAGAAAACAATAAAAGTATTTTTATCAAAATGCATTATATCAAAATTTGATGAAGGGTTGGGTTAAATTTCTGAAATTTAGCTTTCAAAAAGTGTTTTAATCAAAGCAAGGTCTTCAAATATGAAATAAAAGATGATGCACTTAGAATCATCATTTGTTCTAGGAATGAATAGATTATATAAATAAGCAGCAGGTACCTGTAGTAGGTAGAAAGCTGATAAAGAAAGCATTGAAATTAGAAGACAGAGGGAGCCCTTAATCCACTCCCAGTCTAGGAATGCTTTAGATGGTTGATGATAACTGGTGTGGGTGTGAGTACGAGTGTGAGTGTGGGGTGAAATCACCACAACTCCCTTGTATATTGTCATCAGCGTTGCACCACCCAGAGCCCCAACAGTTCCCCATATCTTGGCTTGGGAACTCACCTTCCCAATTTCCAATTTCTCCATCCTGCCAAAACCCATTTATTATTCAATTATGAAAATATTCCTTCTTAATATTTAATTTTATATTTTCTATATATATAAATTTAGCGGAAATATATATATGCATGGAGGTGATCGATGATACCGGAACAGAAGTGCCAATACAAAGGTAAATGATGGAATCAAGTTGCCCATGGCGGATGCAAAAGCTACTGAAGTATACTCCATTCCTGCATAACCCAGCGTCCGTCCAAATACAGGTCTGATCCAAATACAAAAAAATTTATAAACGATTAACTAAGGAACTGATCATAATTAGGAGCCAGCCATAGAATTAATACTGACCCTAGAAGTCCTAGAAAGAAGATGTCCCGCAAGACTGCCTTGCTCATTTTGCCTTTATGATTTCTGACAATGTCAATGCATTTACAGAATTATATATTAATTATTGTTATTATATATTAATTATTGAATGCAGAAGAAAATAAAAAAAAAAAATTATAACCTTTCAAAGAGAAGAACAAGAATGGCAGTGGCTAAAATTCCAAAAGCATGTCCATAGACAACCAGCACATAGCGGCTCATGCCTTTGTTCAGGGAGACCTTTGACACAATATTAAAACCTGCAAAACAGATGTTAGAGAGCACACATAGTATATATGCTTTCCACTCTTCATACCCCATTAATCTCTTCTGCTTTTCTTTCTTTTCTTCCTCTAATTCACTCTCTAATTTTAAGCAAATTAATGCTTCATTAGCCCAATTATATATGCATGTTCTCATATATATATATATATATATATATATATATATATATATATATATGTAGAACAGAATAAAGTCTGATGCATGGTATCTGATCTCACCTATATATAAATTAAGCCAAATGCTCTATGACTAGATCTAGATGTTCCCACTCATTATTGGCATACTCTTGATCTAATTAAATCCAAATAGACCTTCCATCAAGTTTTTATTTCTTTATTATTTTAGGTCACTTCAGCCCACTTTGATGGTGTTTATATAATTTTTTTTTTCATCTTAATATATTAGATCATGGTGATTAAACTAGGAAAGGAATATTAGTTCAAAAACTTGCCGACTCTAACAATTTCTAGCCATGCTTGATTTTTTTTTGTTGGACCATGAGGTGTTCCGTCTATGCACATACGGAAAACGTCTTTAAGTCATACCACACCTAGGCTATCCTTATACGAGCCAAGAGGGATCACAAGAATGATAAAGTTCTACCACAAAACACAGTTGTATTCCCATGACTTGAATTCAAGACCACTTATTAAGTTATGAGAAACCCAATAATTTCACCTTCATGTTCGATGATATCTAGTCAGACTTGATTGGTACACATCAAATGAATAAAAAACACTTTTTTTTCCATATATTCATTGATAAACTAACTTTGTTATAGTGAGAGGGGAACAAGGTAAAAGGATTTTATATATGAGTGTGTATATATAATTTGTCATTGGAAAAGTTCTCATCGGTTTTTTTTATCTTTTTGGTATTCACATTTATAGTGACGAGGGGATAAATTAAAGGATAAATCAACGGTTCTTAGTGATGAATCTTAATAGGTCTCCACAAGAAGTATTTAAGATGATTAACATGATCTATCATCACTATATCTCCACCCTTTATTGCACCATCATTTTGATCTACAATAATATCTTATGTCAAACTCATTACTTGCATAAGATAACTAGCAAAACTTTAAAAAGGACTAGGTAGAAAATAGTTTTTAATAGGCATGCTTAAGTGCACCTAGTCTAAGGAAAACTCCCTACTGATAGTGTTTTATTTCCTACATGCGCCTTATTATTAGATTTCTTTAAACCATATTTTATAATTGATATGCATTGGAAGCTATTTCACTCAATCAAACGTGTACCTAGTGTAACATTCAAGGTTTGAAATTTTGGGGACTGACTTGACACAATATCCTTAATTGGTATTGGCTGACCAATTTTCAAGGATTTATCAAGAATATCGACGATCAAAGAGGGTCAGCATTTCGGCAGTCAAACCTCCTCTAAAAATCTCCCTTATGGGATTCAAACTTGCCAAATAAATTTAAGAAACTAACGGTCAACTTCTTCTCATACTAATACATCTGTAAAATTGCTTTATATATCCAACCATTTATTTATTGAAACATGTTTTGTTAAGTCTTTTTTTTTATCTTTTTTATAGATTAGTTTTAATTTGCTTAAATTTATTGAACAAAGTTAGCTTAATTAAATTATAATTTTACATCAAATATTTCATTTTTTTCATTGATGATTTTCTTAAAAAATCACCATCACTTTTTTTCATGTTAATATTTTTCCTTGAAAATACTATATATAAAAATCATTTTATTTTAATGAACATAGTAAAGAAATTTAAAAAAAACTATTTGATATTACCATTGCTAAACTTTTCAAAATAATTTTGATATATAAATTAAAATATATTTGAATAATTTTAATTACTCGATATTTATATAAAAATATCCACAGATATATCCCGATATATTCTACCATATCATTAAAATCTAAGTACCGATATATCCATCAAAACCGATATTTTCATACTTGGTAACATTACACTTATGTTGTACTTAGACTTTTGTACTTAGGTGTGCCTTGCATATTTTAAAACTATAATCAGCAAAGCGATAAAATTAATGATTTCATTTCTTCATCGACACACACACTTGATATACCCATAGATGCTCATTGTTCATCACATCTAGTAGTAAAAAGTACAATCCAATTTAAAGTAAATTATCCAATCACAAACATATTTAGCCTCGTGAATCCTCTTATAAATATCTATCACAAGTAACTTTATTTATATATAACATGATAACCTATATCTTGACTTCGTGACATGATATTGGTAATCACATATCTATTCTACAAAGTAATTTTATTAATCAAAATTTTAATGTTGCTTCATTAATGCTATCTGCTCATAGCTGAGACATTGAGCAGTACTTAAGTAAATTAATATGTAAATAGGCTAAAGTTTTAGTAAATCTTTTACCTTTGAGTCATTTGGGTCGGGTGACCTAGAAAGATTATGAATCCTTAGAATTCTCGAAGCAACGGCTCAATCAATTAATGAGGTGAAGTTCATGTCATGTGGGGCTCCAAATTAGATCCATTTTGATATATATAGGATCGAACTTGGCGAGTTCATATTAGAATGTCCAAAAGTGTGCACCTAGCTGTGCACCCTCCTTGGGTCAACACTAATTAAAATTTATGAAACCTCCATTTGAGGCTTCTTCTTGAAGAACGGGATAATGAGCTAATATTTCTATAACATTCCTCTTTCTAGGTGATGTGGGACACCATATTCCATCTCCCTTGGGTCCTAACGTCCTCATTGGCATATTTCATGCTAGAAATTAAGGTATGATACGATTTGTAATGATCCAATCCGGTTTAGGGTTACAGTGACGCAAACATGGCTTCCCACCAACCCTCTTCGGTTTTGCCTATACCCTCAAGAAAAGACCTTGATAGTATTGAGTTTAAGTCCTACATATAAGACCTTAACTGATGAGTCCTTTAGTGGATCAATTGGTGAAGTTATTGTTCATGATCCCTTAAATGTTCCAGATGGACCAATTACAAGGTCAAGAGCTAAGAAGTTCAAGGAAGCAATGGCTGGGCTGGTGCAATCCACTTGGGCCGAATTTGGACACCCAGTTAACAAGACTTCTACTTTCAAGATGGGCTTTGCTGAGGGTGTGGATGCCCCAAAACTGGGTGTCCGCTGGACAATTGGCCAACCCGGAATACTCGTGGAATGTTGGGTAACCCGACACTACGAAATCGGCAGAGCCCTTTGTACGGAGTCAACCCAAAGTACAAACCCGTCCCAACAAGTTTACAATGACCACGTGGTCCACATAGTAAAATACTGGCCACTAGCCCTCGCATCAATACCACAAAATACATTAACTATATGCAATAGTTCAAGAGTTAATAAATTACCATACAAACATATATTAAAATCTCACAATTTAATACATGTTATACAACAATATCAAAGCCACAAGTCGCTTCTTCATCGCACTCTGCTGAGCGCTTGTCCTCGTGCACACCCGTACCTAATTGGCACTCGATTGCAGGCAAAGCCCAAGAGGAGATAATTTCCTACATGGGTTACTCCCCACCTAAGTGCACATGCATGACAAACAATCACATCTGCCACCCCCACGAACCTACCCGAATGTCTACATGCCCGTCCATGTCTCGAGTCCTCACGTGACTCCCTCACACAAGCCTAAGCCAATATGTGAGTAAAATACCCGCCACAAGCTTTTGTCTCTCGAAAACTCACTACCGAATTTCTGCAAAATATCGACTACCCTCCGAGGCGAATTGCTGGATGACTCTCTGAAACTGTCATGGTCCTCATCCGAAGTGATCTGTTGGACGTCCCTCCAAGGCAATTCTTCGGAAAATATTCCGTCGAAATTCCTTTCACAAACATTTTCTTACTTTGTTTCATTTCATGTCATGCACTCACTTAATATTCTAGTGGTGCCTGTGTGCATATGGAATGTATGATGCCAATTCCAACACACATTCATGCTAATATATTCATATGCATATATTAACATAATTAAATCACATAAAACATGTTATCCAAATTCACAATCAATTACACCAAAATTAGCTCACATGGGCTAATTAACAAACACGAGCAATTCATTTTGAATAACTCGACCAAACATATTTTCACACCAAAAATTTCGTGTCACTATTCACGTGAACAGTGAAACCCTTGGATTACTGTTCATGACCACACAAATAGGAATTTTCTCCACTCGGTTCAAAGCTTTTGAGACCAAATTTACGGCTAAAACAAGCCTCGGAACATTCCTAACCATTCACATGGCTTTTAGCCAAAGCTTAACGCAAGTAGGAAAAGATCCCTACCTCTTAGAGTTGTTGGAACTCTACCAAATCGGTGTCCACGCTTAGCCCTCGCCGCGTATAACAACTTTACTTCTTTCTCCGTCAAGAATAGACGATTTGATTGGCTGGAATCCTAGAGAGAAGGTGCACCTTCTCTCTCTAAAACATAAAATCTGCACCTCACTGCATCTCCCTCTCCTGTATGTTTTTTGCTCTTTTCTTTTGGAGAAGATGACCACTATTGCACCTTCTCTCTCTAAAACATAAAATCTGCACCTCACTGCATCTCCCTCTCCTGCATGTTTTTGCTCTTCTTTGGAGAAGATGAATTATTGACTTTGTCTCTTTATTATCATTAACAATTAAATAATACCACCATGTCCTTATTCTGGCTTGACACTTGGCACACCCAGGTCGTCCATTAATATTATCTCGAGCCCGCAACATGTCATAAGAGTACATGTATTTCTTTGTCACATCACATGCTCAAATTGAAGTATCGCACCCACACCCCAGTGCCTCAAAAACGTAAAATTCGACCGTCTTCTAATTCGATAGATAATTGATTTACGAGACTCCATCTAATGGTGAAATCGCTTCGCCATCCGAGACTTCAGAAAAATTTCGGATTTTTACTGAAATGACCATTTTACCTTTTTTCCGAAAGTTGGAATTTTCTCTGCCCATGTAGGGAGTAGCCTTAATTAATATGATCTGCTGTCAAGAGTTGGGCAACGGAGATAGTGGTTTGATGCCCATCCCTACATATAATAATTCAAGGAAAGCTGGTTATTAAAACATATTTCATATGGAGATAATAATGTCATTATTAAAACATATTTCATATAGAGATCCTAATGTAAAACATATTATACAATTAGACAAACTTGCTTGTTGTGCACCAAAAATCATGTTCTTAAAATGGTGCGAGTCTACTTTTTGTGTAAAACCCTGGAAAATTCAAATTTTCTGAAAAAGGGTAAAATCGTAATTTCGATCAAAATCCGAAAATTTTCTAGATCTTAGATGATGAAACGGACTTCACCGTTGGAATCGTCTCGCGAAATCTAGCTACCACATTGAATTTCGTCAAATTCCAAGACAATCGGAATTTCACGCCGAGCATCGTCGAAGGCCATAAAATCCGTTGGTAGACATGTGACGCGACAAAAGTCACTTACTACATGTACTCATGTGACATATGTTGCATGATTAGTGAGAGGATGAGATGAATGGCCTAGATTGTGCCAAGTGTCAAAAATCAAGAAAAAAAGGGACATAGATGGAATTAATTGAAATATTAATGAGAATAAAGACAAAAAAGAATAGTGATCTTCTTCTCCAAAACACTAAAAAAGGGCAGTGGCTGGAACAAATGGGCAGTGAGCTGAGATTAAGGTTTTTAGAGAGAGAAAGAGGACTTTCCTAGATTTCGTCGCTTAGACCATCGCCTCAACCGGAGCAAGAAGTGAAGTCGGTTTCACACAGCTTGGCGCCACGCGCGACACCACTCGCGGAAGTTCCGACTTACTCCAAGAGGTAGGGATCTTTTCCTACTTATGTTATTTTTTGGCTAAGAGCAATGTAAATGGTTGGGGATGTTCTAAGGCTTGGATTAACCGTGTTTTTGGTCTCAAAACATTTGAATCGAGTGGAGAAAATCCCCATTGTTGTGGCCGTGAATAGTGCTAACTCGAGGGTTTCATTGTTCATGTGAATAAAGGACGGATTTTGGCATAATTTATGATGTTGGGTGATTCAAAAAATGAATTAAGTTTATGTTTGTTAATTAGCCCATGTGAGCTAATTTGGTGTTATTGATTGTGAATTTGAATAACATGATTTATGTGATTAATTATGTTAGTATTACATGTTTTATATATTAGCATGAGTTGTTAGATTGGCATAATGTATTCCATATGTCAAAATTCTAGAATATTAGGAGTGAGTGCATGACACGAAAATGAAAGAAAAGCAAATGTTTGTAAAAGGAATTTCGAAGGAAGATTTTCCGAAGAATTGCCTTAGAGAGTCGTCCAACAGATCACTGATGAGGACCATGACTGCTTTTAGCATATCCAGCCACTCGCTCGGAGGGTAGTCCAATATATTTACCAAATCACGGCAGTAAGTTTTCGAGAACAAAAAGCTTTTGTTTTGAAAACTGTGATTTTACTCGCATTTGGCTTAGGCATGTGTGAGGGAGTTGGTGAGGACTCGGGACATGGGATTGGACATGTAGACATTCGAGTAGGTTCATGTAATTGCTTGGATGTGATTGTTTGTCATGACATGTGCACTTAGGTGGGGAGTAACCCATGTAGGAAATTTTCACTACTCGGGGCGTCATTGCTTACCTTGTCGAGATCACTATTTCTGTGCACACTGAGTGTACAGATGAGACGGCGCCACTAGAAGCCACTTTTAGAAGAGAGCCTACAGCTTTGGTAGAGATCTTTGTATAACATATATTAGAAATTGTACATTTTAATATATGTTGGATTAAGAGTGATTTATTAACTCTTGAACTATTGTATATAGTTGATGTATTTTGTGAGTATTGATGTAGGGGCTCAAGTGGCCAATTATTTTACTCGCATGTGGACCCAGTGTGGTCATTGTAAACTTGTTGGGACAAGTTTTGTTGTATTTGGGTAGAGCTCCCGTACAAAGGAGACTTGCTCAATTTTCAAGGAGCGGTGCTCGTTACCTCGACATCCACGAGTATTCCACAGTTGATTTGGTTGTCAACGGACTCGGGTTTTGGGGCCAAAGTGGAAACACTTTCATATGAAGAACTTAATAATAATTGTCCCATCGTTTCCTTGATTGAACCACATTTGAACATATTTTTTAGGCTTTTTTGTTTTGCAGTCAGCTGAAGACTTGTATAATGATGGTGCAATTAGCGGTGATGGATCCGTATGCCGAACACTTTGTGATCTTTGTATACGTCTTGATGGATCACCTGGTTGTGAAGACTCGCTTATTGCAATTATGCAAAAAAATAAAATCAACTTACATTATTTTATACATAATTATGTGAAAAAATGAATTAGGTATAAAGATTTACCTATTTTTCTTTTACTTCTCATAAATCCTACAACCTGATCTCGGTTTCATTCACTAGCTTTTGATGCACGTACTGCTTCTCAATATTCATCTCGCTCATCAGGGTGCATGTCAGCCAGATACATATATACATCCTCATCACCCTCCTCCTCCTCATGATCATCAATAAGATTGTGATGTTTTCCTCCCATTGTGCCTCGTAATTCAGCTCAAATTTCTTCCATATCAGCTGCTTTTTTCTCTTTTGATTTACTTTTATGTTCTAAAAGTTGCTTCATTTCTTGTTTTACTTCCAACGGCACATTTGGACACTTCTTAGTATTTGAATGGGATCCGTACGCATTTAAACTTTAAACGAGTAATTCCACCACTTTTGCTTAAACCACAATAATTACAAATTGTTCCATTTTTATGTCCCTCCAAAGGTGGCAATACCTCCATGCAGGATCTCAACCTCTACTTCCACTAGCCATTCTATAAACACATGTGATTTTATTGAAAATAAAATTCAAATCAGTGTGATCTTTGTATATGACGTCATTATAATAACATTATATATATGTAATTTAACATAAAAGTAAGATCTAAGTTTCTAACATGATATCTAGCTTAATAATACCATTAAGATATCTAAGAAGATCTAAATTTCTAACATTAAATATGTCTAAGATCTAAGTTTCAAACATTATATCTAACTTAATTTATTATTATCAAATTAAACCAAAATAAAACTAAAATACATTAAAAATAAAATATGCATGTAAGTAATATGTTTCAAATTCCTAAAATAAGATTATAGTATAAAAATGTTTCAAACATAATATAACTAAAATAAGATTATAGTAAATAACTAAGTTTGAAACATTATATAACTAAAATAACTATTATTCAAATAAATAATATACTAATTAACTAAAAATTATATTATCAAATTAAACTAAAATAAAACTATAGTATAAAATATAGATTATAGTATAAAATGTTTCAAACATTATATAACTAAAATAAGATTATAGTAAATAACCAAGTTTGAAACATTATATAACTAAAATAACTATTAACTAAATAAATATAATTAATTAACTAAAATTATATTATCAAATTAAACTAAAATAAAACTATAGTATAAAAATATAGATTATAGTATAAAAATGTTTCAAACATTATATAACTAAAATAAAATTATAGTAAATAACTAAGTTTGAAACATTATATAGCTAAAATAACTATTAACTAAATAAATAATATAATTAATTAACTGAAAATTTTATTATCAAATTAAACTAAAATAAAACTATAGTATAAAAATATAGATTATAGGATAAAAATGTTTCAAACATAATATAACTAAAATAAGATTATAGTAAATAACTAAGTTTGAAACATTATATAACTAAATAACTATTAACTGTAAATAAATAATATAATTAATTAACTAAAATTATATTATCAACAAACTAAAATAAAACTATAGTATAAAATATAGATTATAGAGTAAAATGTTTCAAAACATTATATAACTAAAATAAGATTATAGTAAATAACCAAGTTTGAAACATTATATAACTAAAATAACTAATTAAATAAATAATATAATTAATTAACTAAAAATTATATTATCAAATTAAACTAAAATAAACTATAGTATAAAAATATAGATTATAGTATAAAATGTTTCAAAACATGATATAACCAAATAAGATTATAGTAAATAACTAAGTTTGAAACATTATATAACTAAAATAACTATTAACTAAATAACTAATATATAATTAATTAACTAAAATTATATTATCAAATTAAACTAAAATAAAACTATAGTATAAAAATATAGATTATAGTATAAAAATGTTTCAAATATTATATAACTAAAATAAGATTATAGTAAATAACTAAGTTTGAAACATTATATAACTAAAATAACTATAGTATAAAAATATAGATTATAAACTATCAAATCAAAATAAACTAAGATACATTAAAATAAAATATGCATGTGGGCAATATGTTTCAAATTTCTAAAATAAGATTATAGTATAAAATGTTTCAAATATTATATAACTAAAATAAGATTATAGTAAACGATGACGCTTTACAACCTGAATCGGTCGAGCGCGGTAGGTCTGGTCGACCCAATTGTCGGGCGAAATGATGCGTGCTTGATCGCTCGCTAAAGTATGACCGCCGAATTTCAACTGCAAACCTTGGTCGTAGCACCCTCCGCAAAAACGAATGAAAGTGGGGTCGAGGGCTTCGCTCGTGGTCGCCTCCGGCGCCTGCCGCTTTTCGAGAGAAAAGAGAGAATGCTTAGACGTTTAGAGCTTAATGTTTTTAACGTATCTTTCACCGATGGGGTGACCTTGTATTTATAGTAGATATTCTCTGGGCTGGATGGTAATTAGATTCATCTCATCGACGGGATATTTCTTATTATAGTTCGTATCGATTTATGCAGAAAGAGTGAAGTTATTGGGATACTTCCTTACTGGGAGATCCATTTATGCTCTAATCTTGTCTTTCTTTCCTCATTGGTGAGATTCGCTGGACTCGCTTAACGATATATTATTGTGCGACTATTCTATTTTCTCAGACTGAGACTTCCCATAAGTGGCCTTGGGGCCGTTTGATTGGACCTCTTCCTGGCCGCCCAAAAGGCTGAATGCTCGCAAAAGGCTTGAATGCCTCACCGGCGTTCTCCTTGAATTCAACCGGGTGGGCCTTCGTGGTTTCATTGGCCGACCTTCTGGGCTTGGTGTGTGGGCTTGCGAACCTTATTTTTCAAACCCTATCAGATCTCGCCAAGATAACGCCATAAAGGCCAGATTGGCCGAAGCCCTCCGTCCTTACGCTGAGTCAAGTTAAGCCTGATGTTCCCGACCCATCGAGTTCAAGTCCACTGATTCGCCCTCTGAGGCGCTCGCCCCTTCCACCGTGGTGTTCCTCCCCGTTGGGCCCTCTCGTCGCTAAACCCATCAGGGGGAACCGCCGCCCAAGCAGAGGTGGTATCCCTAAGCCCCTGGTAGGAAACGAAACCCCGCACTCGTTGAGAAGGATAGGCCTGCTTTTGGTCAAAGTTCCGGGTCGGGGGTATCGCCATCTTCTCCGTCCTCTCATCCATAAATCAGACGTAGTTATGGCTCCTATACAGCCAGCGGTCCCATTCGGGTCCCGCTACAGGCGCAGGGTCCCTGTGGGGCCGTTGAGCAGTCGCTGGCGATCACACCTATTACCGTCTGGAACCCGCCAATGAAGAAAGTTAAGTCGCCTTCTCGGAGAGAGGAAGAGGCGAGGAGGAAAGATCCGGAACCCCAAGTCATGAGACAGGATTCTTTACTCACAAAGGTCGAGTCAGCGGCGGGCGCAATCTCATCTATTCTTAAGGACTTTGATCTAAGAGGCCTGGCATACGCTCCGCTGATGAGGCTAACCCTATTCTTCCGTGGTCGCTCCGTAGTTCCCGCACCTTGCCCCCTTTTGACTTCATTTTGAGATGAGCTTCGCCTTATGGATGCCTTCTCTCGGCCACAAACTGTGTATCAAGATGCACCCAGCGACCAAGAAAGACCTCGCTCGTCACATCGCAAGGAACCCATTGCTACCGTGTGATCGCTTGGGGCTCAAAAACGCAGAGCTATACGAGGTTGGTGAATCTGATGTTTCAACCAGCTAGGCACAACTATGGAAGTATATAGATGACATGTCGGTAAACCACACAAATTCAGCCCACATAGCTCATCTATCCGAAGCGTTTCAGATCTTGAGAAACTACAACATGAAATCGAACTAGCTAAGTGTAATCTCGGTATGTAAGACTCGAGAAATTCCAATTCGAAAATGGCAAAATCGTCACTTCGATACAAATTGTTAATTTCGCTAAAAATCCATAATTTATTCTAGATCTCGTGATGACAAAACGGATTTCACCGTTGGAATCGTCTCGCTAAATCTAGTTAGCACGTAAAATTTCGTCAAATTTCGAGACATTCGGGATTTACACGTTTTTCGAGGCATCACGTTTCAGGTGCCGTAAAACGATTTTCGATGCGACGAAAATCACATATAACACGTATTCATGTGCCATAAGTGGCATGAGTAGAGAAATGATGAAAATGGACGACGAGGTAGAGCCGAGTGTCAAAACTGGGAAAAGAGGGACAAAATTGGCATTATAGGAATTATTTAAGTCACTAGATGACGAAAATTGCTACAGTATCATCTCTCCCATTAAAGGCAAAATGATGCAGTGGCTGGAGGGGAAAAAATGGAGAGCAGCAGATTTTCATTTTAGTGGACTGTTTGTGTGAAAATTGTGCATTAAATGTATGCTTGATATGCATAGGGCCTAAACGCCGGAAACCCAGTTCACTAAGTGAACCGACGAATTGCGCATTTTTCTGGGATAAGAACCCAGGTTTCACTATTCCCAAATAAAGGTTTCAAAATATTTTTTGTGGAAATATGTGTTTGGTCAAGGATTTAAATGAAATTGCTCGGTTTGATCTTTAGCCTGCTTTAGCTAATTTTTGATGTATGAAATTAGAATTTACATGACATGATTGTGTGAATTGATTGTTTGTAAATATATGTATGTTTATGTATTTACATGTGAATTAGACTGCATTGGAATTAAGTATACATAAGATTCCATATGTGCACCGAACAATCTCTAGGACTATAGGAGTGAGTGCATGAGATGAGTCTAGAGAAACGGTTCAGAGGGTTGTCTAAAATATTAATTATCTGAGAGAAATAAATTAAAAATATCAATCATCTGAAACACCCAATTGATATCCATCGGAGGGTAGTCCACAACAACAATATATCAATCTGCCTGAGCTACCCAATTGATATATATATACATCGAAGGTTGTCCACAAATAAACAAAATACCCTTTCATAATGAGGCTTAGGCGAGTATGACGGAGTAGGTGAGGACTCCTGGATCCAGTTATCAAGTGTGTGACATTCAAGTAGGATCATGCATTTGCTTGAATGTATGTTTATTTTGGAACATTGCACTGCACTTAGGTGGAGAGTAGCTCACTTAGGGTGATTCCACTACTGAGCATTAACTCACCCTGTCGAGGGATATTATTTTACGTGCACAGTGGGAGCGCACAGGGGACGGCTCGGCCCTAAAGCCCGAGGGGATTAGAAGAAAGCCTGGGCAGGGCTTTGATGTATACATGTATTAGAACTTTTTAAGTTTAATGTATGTATGGTATAAGAGTAAAACATATTAACTCTTGTAACTATCAGATATAATTGGATTCTTAGTCAGCATGTATATCGAAACATGCATGCCCAAGTGACCGTTTTAAATCATAAACTGTTATATTGGACTGTCTGGGACAGGTTTATGCAGTTTCTGTAATTGGGTAGAGCTCCCCGTACAAAGGAGACTTTGCCCGATTTTCGTGAGAAATGTCGGGTCACCCGACATTCATGAGTATTCCGCGGGTTGACGGGTAGTCAACGAACCCCCGGGTTTGGGGTGTCACAGTATCAGCTGGGAAATTCCTGGGTTTCATAGTCAACCACCGAGGAATTGAAGCAAATCCAAACAAGATAAAGGTCGTGCTCGACATGCCATCGCCACGAACTATATTAAAGAATATCCCATCCACGGAATGTAATCCCACTACCATCCAACTGGAGAATATCTACTATAAATACAAGGTCACCCTAATTTCGTGAAATGGGTGACGCAAAACATTCGCCTCTAAGCGCCTAAGCATTCTTTTCCTCGTAAAGAACCGACTTTAGGCATCGAAGTTACGGCCACCCCGCGAAGCCCCTGGTCGACCCCCTTCATTCTCAAGTTTGCGTAGGGAAGTTACTACCAGGTTTGCAGATCGGTATTGCAAAGAACATACTTCAAACTCGCACGATCCAAAAGCCCGCATCCCACCGTCAAGAACCGAGTCCACCCGACCTCTACACGCTCCACCGCCCGGTTGAAAAGGCATCATCAGTAAATAACTAATAAATTAATTAACTAAAAAAATTATATTAGTTAGTAATATAATTAATTAACTAAACATTATATTAGTTAGTAATATGTTTATGAACTAAAATAATATTATTAAGATATCTAAGTAAAAAGATCTAGATTTCTAACATTACATAATTATAATTGTTTAATAGTAGGATGTGTAATGTCTAAGTTTCAAACATTATATCTAACATAATTTATTATTATCAAATTAAACTAAAATAAAACTATATTATAAAATATTTATTATAAACTACTTCAACACCAAAATAAAAATAAATAAAATATGCATAAAAATAAAATTAATGAACAAAGAAACATACCTTAATTCACAAAGATCTTCCAAAAAATTAGGATAAAGAACAAAGAAAAAATTATTTGAGAGTGAAATGGAGCTTAGATGTGGATTGCTGGGTTTGTAATGAAAGTGTTATTTTAGGGGTATTTATAGAATTTTTTGGAGTCAAAATAGCCATTGAATTGTTAAAAAACCGTTGTGATTTATTTCTAATCGTTGGATTTGATTTTGGTTCAAATCTAACCGTTGGATCATCATATATCCATTAGAAATCATTCTGGACCGTTAGATCAAGCTTTAGATTTAAAATCAACCGTTGGATAAAAAAATATAGCCGTTGGATTCTTTTAATAAGGCGAAATCTGGATTGTTAGATCAAAAACAGGAAACAATCTGAGGGTCAGGATTGAGGCGCTTTTTTATGAAAAAATCGTTTACTGCGATATTTTCATTTTATCGCGTTGATTTACTCGTCGACGATTCGCCAAACGCACTCTCACCGCTCGTGTCTAATAATTGTATTTCTGGAAAAATCGCCATTTTATCAATTTTTCACCGATTCATCCGACATTCGTTGCAAAACCTTTGGTGCCGCCACAACCGATTTTTCGGCGATATTTCGATCGAAAAATCCGATTTTTTTGTCCATAGCTCCAGCCAGCACTTCGACTTTTCGTAGTTTTTACTTTGTACTTTTTAGGTTGATTCATTAAATATTTCCAAAAAAAAAAACAAAAGAAAAAAAGTTAATTAAACTGAACCCTTTGTTAAAATACCTTTTGAAAACAAAATTTAGAACAAGCCCGTTTGCTTAATGCTTTTGAAAACGCCCGATAACGCTTTTTAAAAATATAAAAAATGTGCGATCTAAAAACTAAAAACTCTTATTTTTTTCTTTGAATTTAGCATTTTCATGTTAAAGAATCAAACATGTTTTCCCTATTTTTCCTGTTTTTAAGAATATAAAACATTTTTTAAAAACCGTAAAGAAACAAAAAAATAGAGAAAACATATTTGATTTCTAGTTTGTTTTTAAATAAATAAATAAATAAATATATATATATATATATAGCAAGTTTAAAGAACCTGACTCCGCCGACCGTCCAATCGAAAAATCGTGGAGAGCAAAACCTGACAAAACTCGCCACCTCGCCTGGCCGAACCGGTAACCCAACCGACCCGATGCCGGGTTAAACCTGCTCGCTTTTCCCTCCTTGATCATGCGGCGCCTTTTCCGAAAAAAACTACACGCTTTTTTAACTTTTATTTTATTGATTTTTTTATTATTAATCGAATAATCCAGCCTTATGCTTACTAAGACTTTCAATATTGTTGATGCCCAAGGTAATTTTTTAAAATTTGTGTATTATTTTATTTTGTTATATGTATTTATTTATTTTAAGTTAAATGAGTTATTTTTAAAAAAAATTTATGACAACGATTTAGGAGTTGATATATTCGGAGCTAGTGATATTCGTAGTGGATGTTCAAGTAATTCGCTTTTAGTGCTTCGAGATGGAGATGACGATGTCTAATCTAATGTAACTTGCTAACCTGCTCAATTTTATTATTATATGAAGTATGATTTTGATTATGTATTGATTTATCTTTTTAATGTGTATTACGTATCTCTTTAATTTTATTATTCAATGAAAATTAAGTTTTTATATATAAGAAAAATATATTTTTATTTTATATATAGACCTGGTCTATCCTTCAAAGAACCCCCGGTTCAACCCAGCTTTGAACTCTTTGACCCTTGACTCCTTCCTCCTCGGTCAATAACCCGGCCTAGTCTCGAAACCTTTGATATATAGAGAACACAAAAAACATTCAACTAAAAAAACAAAAAAAAATGTTTCAAATAACATCATTTTGGAGAACGGCAGAAAGCTAAAAACTATTCTCACAATCATTTTCAAAACAATCAAACGCCCAAAAGGACTATTTAATTTTGCTTTTTGGAAACTATTTTCTATTCTGAAAACAAAGAAGTTAACACGTTTAGCCTCGCTTATTGTTGTGGAAAATAAGAAGCACACAAAAAACACTAAATTCAGATAACAAGAACAATAGCAAAGAAAATCAATATGTTATTAGCCTTCTCCTGTGTTTTCAAAGTTATTCTAAAACAAAGATTTTGAAAAAACAATGAGAACAAGAACAATATGAAGAATATATTCGTTACTAATTTTATTTTTGTTCTGAAAAACACAATGAACACAAAAAGCACAAAATTCATATAACAAAGGCCTAATTATTATTATTTTTTTAAGAACATCATTTTGGTATTCTCTGAAAACCGTTCTCACTCTCTAAATTTAGTGTTTTATGTGTTTTTTCATAATTAAAAAAAAAACTAGGAACCAAACAAGCCCTAAGGGTCTACGTGGTTCTTGTTTTTTTTAAACTATTCTTGAGAATAGTTTTTGAAAACACCAAATGGTGTTTTCTGAGAACTATTTTTGATCTCTGAATTTAATGTTTTATCTATGTTTATTCAAAACAAAAAAATAAATAAATAAATAAACCTGGGAAGCATACGTGTTCTCCCTGTTTTCCTTGTTCACCTTATTTTTGAGAACAGCGAATAGTTTTCAAAAATAGGAACCAAACATGCCCTAACTCTTCATCAATTTTTATCTTCATTTTGACAAAAATAACCCTATTATTTTCTTGTAAAAATAACACTTTCTTTTCGAAGATACACATCAATACATGAAATAACAAAGAACATTTTTGTCTACAATGAATCAATTTTCAAGGAAACACATAGAAATGGTTAGATTTACAAATTTTGACTTAATGTATATATTTAACTAGACACTAAACCCTTGGGCAAATTTTGTCACTCCTTGTATTCATACTTGTGTTTTTACTAATTATTTTCACATCATTATGATTTTTGGGGATTTTAAATAGAAAATTTTGAAATAGCACTGTGACTCGACCCGGTCCCGTTTGACCACTGGCCAATCTATGAAACTCCGTGGTGTCTCTACTCATGAGACTGGCATGTGTAAGATGACCCAATAGGCCCATCATCCATACTCGTCCATGCCATAAACCATACATTTCTATATATTCAAGAGTCATTACATCACTCTTAATACAAAACATATATTAAAACTAGTTTGTTCTAATATATACACAAAACATGAATCAAGGCCACAGTCCGGCCCGCTTCATAATCCCGGCCTCTAAGGAGCGCCGTCTGCCTGTACCTGTCCTGTACCTGGAAGGGGGATCCCACGATGGGGTGAGCAAAGCCCAGTAGTGATAATCTCCTACAAGGGTTACTCCCCACCTAAGTGCTCATGTAATTCAAGACACCAAACATCTGCGAAACATACAAGTCCCTACTCAAATGTCTACATGTTATGGATGATAATGTAATACACCCATCCCCACATCTCGAGCCCTCAATGACTCCCTCACGCATGCCTAAGCTAAGTATGAGAAACACTGTTTTCAAAACAAAAGGTTTTTTTCTTGAAAACATAATACCAATTTTCTGATAAAATTCTATTGGACAACCCTCTGAGGCGAATTGCTAGATAACTCTTCGAAACAGTTATGGGTCATCCTCCGAGATGAATTATTGGACAACTCTCCAAGGCAATTCTTCGGAAAATGTTCCCATGAAATTCATTTGACAACCATGTTTTTTCATGTCATGCACTCATACCTACTGTTCTAGGTTGCCCTAGTGCATATGAAATGCAATATGTCATTTCACAATAATTCATGTCAATATATCAAGCATGCATATATATTAACAAAATTCACACTACATGTTATTCACACAAGCCATAACACACAACCTAACCGGCCAGCACTAACCGGCTCGATTGCCCAATGTCCTCCACAGGAACATGGCTACAATCTTGACTCAATGGGATTTCCATAGATTTTAAGAACACCGAAATGGAGTTCGGACAAAGAAGTTATGACCTTCCAAAGTTGGAGGTCACACATGAATAGGCAGCCCTACCCGGCTAGCCTACCCGACCTGCCCGATAGCCCTTTTTCGGCCAGCTCCAATACCCACTGCCCTCCACAGGCATACAGATGGAATCTTGACTCAATTTGATTTCCATAGAGTCCAAGAACACCCAAAATGGAGTTCGGACAAAGAAATTATGATGTTCCGAAGATGGAGGTCACACATGAATAAAAATTCCTACCCACCAACCTACCCTACCCCGCCTTTGCTCTCGACCCCTTTTCTAGCTGCCTGAATACCCACTCGCTCCACAAGCATACCGCCCGAATCTTGACTACCGGCTTTCCATAGAGTATAAGAACACCCAACCGAGTTCGGACAAAGAAGTTATGACCTTCTGAAGTTTGAGGTCACACATGAATAGTACTTACTCCCGCTAGCCTACCGACTCGCTCCGACAACCTCTTTCGGCCAGCTCCAGTACTCATTGCCCTCCACAGCATACGGCTGGAATCTTGACTCAATGGGTTTTCCATAGTGTCTAAGAACACTTGAAATGGAGTTCGGACGAAGAAGTTATGACCTTCCGAAGTTAGAGGTCACGCATTACTAACCAATTCTAACCGGCTAAGGTCTCGATTGCCCAATTTCCACCACAGGAACATGGCTAAAATCCTGACTCAATGGGCTTTCCATAGAGTCTAAGAACACCCGAATCGGAGTTCAGACGAAAAAGTTATGGCATTCCGAAGTTGGAGGCCTCAAATGAATAGTCAGCCGGAACCGACCAGCCCTAGCCTTCCAACCCCATCCAGGTCGGCTGACCCCATCCGGGTGGACCCAGCCGGACCGACCAAGCCGGACAGCCCTTCCACTAGACTATTCAGGGTAAATAGACCATAACTTGGGCTACAGAGGTCCGATTTGGGAAATTCAAAAGTCTAACATCAAGTTCACTGGTGTGGGACTCACTACCAAATTCCCTTTATTTCCTACCCAAAAATCAGTTCTAAAGTACGGTTAATGTGTACTACCATAATATGGCAACTTCCCATGGTTCAAAACACAACCAAACATTCCCCTTAGGGCAAGATAACCAACACCATTATTCATTTTAACTCTAACACATAAAAATGGCACACAAGGACAATTACTTACTCCAAAAAGTCGGGCCCTGACCGTCCAAAACGCTTCCCGAAATTCTAGAAGGCACACCGGTCCCAAGGTCTTGGGATCTGCCTCATGGCCACTCATGGCCTCACATAACCCATGCCATTTGAATGACCCTTAGACAAGGATTAAACCAAATAGGAGAAAACCCTTACCTCTCAAAGTTTGTCAAAACTCCCCAACTTCGGTCTCTATGCGAAGCCCTTGTCGTGAGGATGAACTCTTCCCCCTTGCTTCACAGGAAACTGATGGTTTGATCATCAGAAAATCTAGAAAGAAGGTAGAGCCTCTCTCTCTCTCTCTCTAACTCTTCCTCTCAAATTTTGTTTGCCTTTCTCTCTTTATTTTCCCTCTCTCCCAACCGGTTGTTGTATTCTAAGTGGCTCCTTGGATTACCCTTATCACTTTATCCATCTATCTTGGATTTCCTTCCAATCATGTGTTGCTGTGACGCCCCTAATCCCGGGGGTCCCGTTGACAACCCTTCAACCCATGGAAACCTGTGAATATCGGTTATCCCGATATCACGCTCATTTGTCTCATATATGGAGACCCATTTCTGTATAATTTTCTTACAAATAACCAATTTGTAATAATATTTTACAAGAGTTTGATGTATAACTCTTTTACATTTTTATATGCCAAAATACATTAAAATTAGATTGTTCTAATATATTTTACAAAAATAATTCTCAAGGCCACAACCCGACCTTTTTCATACTACTCGCCTCGGCGAGCGCTCGCCTTCCCATGTACCCAAAGTGGGTCCCACGACAGGGTGAGCAAAGCCCAGTAATGATAATCTCATACGAGGGTTACTCCCCACCTAAGTGCACATGCAATGGTTGCACCGCACATTTAAGTAAAACATGCAAGTTCCTATTCAAATGTATATGTCATGGATGAGAATGTGACCCACCCACTCCCATGTCTCGAGCCCTCGCTGACTCCCTCACGTATGCCTAAGCCAAATGTGAGAAAACACTGTTTTCAAAACAAAAGGTTTTTGTTCTTGAAAACCTCATACCAAGTTTCGGTAAATATATTGGACTACCCTTCGAGACGAATTGCTGGATCATTTTTTCGAAACAGTCATGGGTCAACCTCCGAGATGAACTGTTGGACAACTCTCTAAGGCAATTCTTCAGAAAATCTTCCCTTGAAATTCATTTCACAACCATTTTCTTTTTCTTTCATGTTTTCATGTCATGCACTCACACCTATTACTCTAGGTTCCCCAATGCTTATGAAAAGCAATATGCCATTTCACAATGATTCATGTTAATATATTATGCATGCATATATTAATAGAATTTATACACAATCAACATGTTATTCATTCACACATAGCAATAACATAAATTAGCCTGGCACGGCTAGAATATACAAACCCATACCATCTTGGAGCTGCCCAAACACATCACCCAATAATGACATAAATTTTGTTATTGAAACAAGCCACAACACACAACAATGTCACCATCTGACTATCCAACCCGGGTACCTCACTCGCCTTCACAAACATGAACCATTTTGGTTCCAATCATCCATACAACGCCAACAACTAGGAAAACCGAAACTTAGTTTCCGCCCAACCCCAACCCACCACGCCTGACCATGTGTAACCTGTCATAGAAACTCATCCTTCTAATCCCAAGTTTTTGGTTCAAACCATACGGCCTCTCACGGCCTCCCATGTGACAGCCTCTACCATACCAATACAAGAGGCCACAACATGCCATGCAATTGTCATGATATTCCGCTAAGGCATTGACACAACTTACCCAATTTTCTTTCCATAGAGTCCAAGAACACGAAACGGAGTTCGACAAAGAAGTTATGACCCAATGAATCGAGGTTGCCATAGTCGACTCACTTATTTGACCTCACCCGGCCGAGTCAGTTCCTGACCTGGCCGAAACAGACTGACACCCAATGTCCTCAACAGGAATATGAATGGAATATTTACTCAATGGGATTTCCATAGAGTCCAAGAACACCTGAAACGGAGTTCGATGCGTTATGACCTTCCAAGTCGAGCACATACGTGAATAAATCTCGAATCAAGCCGGCTGACCTGCTGGTTGTTTAACAACACATAGGTCTGACACTCATATGCTCCAAAAACGTATGAATGGATTCTTGAATTCAATGGATCTCCATAGAGTCCAAGAACACCAACGAGTCGATTTAAGAAGTTATGACCTTCCGCTGGAGGTCATACGAAGTCAACCTGAATCGCCGAGCTGGATTCCAATCCCGGGCCGAGCTTGGTATAACACCTCGGTCTGACACCTGATATGCTCCATAGACATATGAATGGATTCTTAACTCAATGGGCTTTCCATGGAATCTAAGAACACCCAAAATGCAGTTCGACGACAGTTATGACCTTCCCGCTGGAGGTCATACGTAGTCAAATCCTAAACTGGCCGAGCTGACCTGACCTGGCCGAGCTTGGTCTAACACCTCAGTCTGACACCTTCTATGCTCCACATACATATGAATGGATTCTTGAATCAATGGGATTTCCATAGAGTCTAAGAACACCCAAAACGGAGTTCGGACGGCTGAGCAGGATCTCCGGCTGAGGTCATACGTAGGGGTCAAATCTCGAATCGGCCGAGCCGACCTAACCCGGGCTGAGCCTCGTCCCGATACCTACTACCAAGCAATAATAATGGGAATCTTGACTCAATGGGATTTCCATAGAGTCCAAGAACACCCAAAAACAAGAGTTCGACGTAAGGTTATGACCTTCCGAAGTCGGAGGTCATACGTAGTCACACCCAGCCGAGCTGACCTGACTTGGCCTAGCTGACCTGAATTGTCTGAGCTGAGCTGACATGTCTGAGCTCATATAATGCCCTCCACAGGCACATTTCTGGAACCTTGACTCCATGGTCTTTCCATAGAGTCCAAGAACACCCGAAACGGAGTTCGGACGAAGAAGTTATGACCTTCCGAAGTTGGAGGTCACACGTAGTCAAACCCAAACGAGCTGACCTAACTTGCCAGTTGACCTAACCTGTCAGAGCTCGGCCTGACATGAACTATCCTCCTCAGGAATATGAATGGAATCTTGACTCAAAGGGCTTTCCATAGAGTCTAAGAACACCTGAAACAGAGTTCGAACGAAGAAGTTATGACCTTCTGAAGTTGAAGGTCATATGTAGTCAAACCCAGCCGAGCTGACCTGACTTGCCGAGCTAACTTGAACTGGCCGAGCTGAGCTGACCTCGAGCCGATCTTGGCTGCCGACTTTAGCCGCTGAACTTACAACCTGACCTCTACAGCCCGATTCCTCTACGTGCATAACCTCCTCACCCATTAGACTGCTCAGAGAAAAGATCATAATTGTCTACATGTATGTCCGACTGAGAAATTCAAAAGCCTAACATCAAGTTAATCAAGGGCTACACTTCACGTAAGGAAACACTGCCAAATTTCCTTTCTTCCACCCAAAATCCTGTTCCAAAGTCCGTTCATGGCTACTACCATAATGTGGTGCCATATTCAAAATACAACCAACCATTCTTAGGGCAAGACAACCACCACACAACCCCCATGCAGGTGCAACCAAAGTAGGAGATTCCAATTCTCGGGAGTTTTTGTCAGGTCCTCCAACCCGGCCTCTACGCGAAGCCCTCGCGTGAGGGTCCTTCCTCTTGGCTTCCGCCTCGAAACCACTGGTCCGATCACTCGAAATTTGTAGAGAAGGTGGAGTCTCTCTAAAACTCTCTCTTTCAAATCTGCCATTTTCTTCTTCTCCTCCTCTCCCAACCGGTTAGAGAAGATAGGTCAAGCGAGATGTCACCTCACTTGCCACTTCGTCTAATTCTAAGTGGTTCGATTACCCTTATCACCATCCATCTATCTTGATTTCCTCCAATCATGTGTTGCCATGTCTCTTCCGGGTCCCACTTGAGCTATTTATTTGACTAACTTCCACTTGACATGTGTCTCATCTGAAAGCCACCAAACGTACAAGTGTCCCCACTACGCCATTACCAAACGGCAAATTCAACTGCCTTGGAATTCACAGAATTTGATGCCATGGTAGCTAGATTTCACAACATGATTCCAACGGTGAAGTCCATTTTGTCATCCGATATCTATAAAAAAAAAATCCAAATTTTGACCGAATTTTACCGTTCTACCATTTTTCAAAAATTCGGATTTTCCGAGGTTTCACAGTTGCCACATGTCTCTTCTAGGTCCCACTTAAGCTATTTGTTTGATTAGCTCTCCACTTGACACGGGTCTCATCTTGAGCCACTCAATTGCGCCAAGTGCCTCACACTACTCTTGGTGCCTCGAAAAACATGAGCCTTGGATATCTGCACTCGACTAAATTGACAGAAGAGATTGTGTGATGATCTGACCATGTTCGCTTTTGTCATCTGAGATCTAAAAATAAAAAATAAAATAATTCCAGATTTTGACCGAAATTTATCATTCTACCCTTCCTCAGAAATCTGGATCTTCCGGGGTTTCACAAGCACAAATACATCCTTTAGAAAATTAGAAATAGTTCGATTAAGGCTTTGGAGGCTTGACTCAAGTGGTAAAGGGAAGGGTTGAACATACAAAAGAATCAAGATCGAATCCAAAACATAATAGTATAATGTAATATATAAAGTGTAAGACCCGAAAAAATTTCAATTTCTAGAAAAAGGGTAAAATCGTAATTTCGGTCAAAACCCAAAAAATTTTTAGATCTCGGATGACGAACCGGATTTCACCGTTAGAATCGTCTCGCAAAATCTAGCTAACAAGTCGAATTTCGCCGACTCGAGATAAATTTCTGACCAGATCGCTGAGGCATCGCACGCGCCGCGAACGACATGCTGATGCGACGAAGTCACCGAGGTAACATGTAATCATGTGACATATGTTGCATGAAAGAGAGAGAATGAAAATGGATGGTCGAGATAGTGCCAAATGCTCCAAATCCAAGATTTGAAGGCATTTGTGAATAGTTAAATGATAATAAGACGAGATAAGGCATAAAGATTATCTTCCCAATTTTAAAGAGAGACAAAAACGTGGGAGAGAAGGATGCAGTAGGTTTAGATTTTTGAAACCCAGCGAGAAAAAGCGCGATTTTCTCTAAGATTACTACATCCGACCGTCTGAATTGTCGATGTGTTAAGGAAAGTCGCTCTACGCAGTGAGGCCTACGCGTAGGCTCCAGTTTTAAGGAGTTTCAACAAACTCCATGAGGTAGGAGTTTTATTCTACTTGTTTTACTCTTGATTTAAGAGCTTTGTTGATGTTTCGGTTGGGTTGAGGCCTTGAACGGCCGTTTGATCGATCCCAAATCTTGGAACCGAAGTGTTGGAATTTAAGAAACCCAATGGTGCAGTCCATAACAGTTTTATGGGCTGTTTTGGGTGTTTGTGTTGTAATTTGTGAAACAAATTGTATTGTGATGTGTATGGGGCCGGAAATGGCTATGAAATTTGGTTTCACAAAGTGGAACCGATGTTGGTGATTTTCCGTGAACAGTAACCCGAGGGTTTCACTGTTCATGTGAATAGTGTTCAATAAATAAATTTTGTGAGAAAATGTGTTTGGTCGAAGTAATTCAAATCGAATTGCTCGTGGTTGCTAATTAAGCCCACGTGAGCTAATTCTTGTGTAATGGATTGTGAACATACATGTTTGTGTGATTAAATTATAAATATATATCATGTTATATATATTTGCCAAAGTATATGAATTGTATTGGAATTGGCATCATGTATTCCATATGCACTAGGGCACCCTAGAACGATAGGAGTGAGTGCATGAGGTGGTTTATTGAGAAAGTGGTTTCGGAGAGTTGACTAATAATAATAATTATCGGAGTGTGTCCATTCCAATATCGGGGGGTAGTCCATATAAAATATCAATTGTCGGAGTTGGCCCAATTGATATACATCGGAGGTTTGTCCACTAAATAGATCATCGGAGTCGGTCCACTACTTATATCGGAGGGTTGTCCACAATTAAAAAACAAATATCTTTGTTTTGAAAATAATGTTTCTCATATGTGGCTTAGGCAAGTGTGAGGGAGTCGGTGAGGACTCGGGGTCTAAGTTGGTCATGTAGACATTCAAGTAGGATCACGCATTTACTTGAATGTGTGTTTTCTTTGGAGTATTGCATATGCACTTAGGTGGAGAGTAACCCATTTAGGGTGATTCCACTACTGGGCATTAGCTCACCCTGTTGAGGGAATTTATTATTTCAGGTACAGGGAGAGCACGGGGAGACGACTCATCATAAAGGCCGCTTTAGAAGAAAGCCGGGTTGTGGCTTTGGTTTTATGATGTACTACATGTATTAGAATTTTAGATTTTAATATATATTTGTATAAAATAAGAATTTTAACTCTTGTAACTATGGTATATAGTTGGTATGGTGATGAGTATTGTTTTATGGGCCAAAGTGGCCGGTTTTACTCATATATATATATCTTCTGATCTTGATGATTGGGACAGGTGGTTTCTTGGTGAGCTCCGTCTGAGGGGCCTACGCCCAATTTAAATGAGTTGTGTCGGGTTACCCGACATTCACGAGTATTCCACGGGTTGACGGGTAGTCAACGAACACCCCGATTTTGGGGCGTCGCATAAAGTGAATAGATATTAAAAAAAAGAAACAACACAATAATATGATCAAATTTTAACTTCAAAGTATTTTTGTTAGCGTCTTATTTTACAGTTTGCTTTCATTACCTTGTTCAAAATTTGTATTCTCCATCACTTTCTTCTCTTTCTCCTTTATCTTTCCCCATAATGTTGTGTAGAGAGCAAGAACTATCATTATAGCTCCAATTATACTGAAAAACAAAATTAAGATTATGATTAAAGGTTCTTAAGAACAGTTCTTTTCTTTTTTTAATGCAAATCAAAAAAACATATTTTACAATAAAAACTCTTTTCCAACTCGAAGGGGTAGCTTAGTAGGTTTGACCTTAAGTTTGCTTCCCAATGATCATTAATATAAGTCCCTTAATTAGGATAATTGGAGATTTACTCGATCATTAACTTTATGACCCATGAGATTGATAGTATTCTGAAGCTGACCCTAATACCCAAGGTCATGAAAAAAATAAAAGATTAGGCCCATCATTTGAACAAAGCTTGTTTTCTATTGTTTTATAAAGTCGTTTTCTTTATAAGCCATGAGGTGTTCTGAATGGGTTTGTGTACACACGAAAGACTTCTTTAAGTCATACCACACCCAGACTAATCCCGATTCGAGCTAGGATTGACCATAAGAACGGTAAAGCTCAACCATAAAGCATAACTGTATTTCCAGAGCTCTAATTCAAGACCTTTAGTTAAGTTATGAGAGACCCTAATCATCTTACCTACATGTTTGATGAGTTTTTATAAGTGCTTTAAAAGATAATTTATAAGAAACAAACTGTAAAGTTTCATTTATGGAATTTATTACCAATTAAAGGATAAAATAACATACCTTCCCAAGTAGAGTGCATCTCTTAAAATGATTAAGCCGATCAGGGTTACAAGTATTGTGGATATTGGCCTAAATGCCGTCACAAAAACAACATCTGTTTTCTGGATTGCCATCATTTGAACAAAGGTTGCAACTCCATAAATCATAATCCCCTGAAACAACGATGTAAGCGATGTAATTTCGTAGCAAATATAAGTGTGCTCTTTTGATAAAGAGTTAATTAAATGAATATAATTCCATTTAGGAAAAAAAATTATAGTCCTAAGGTCACATTTAGAAAGAAAATCGAAAACTTGTATGACTCCATTAAGGGACCGTGACGGGATCGAAAGGAGATTTTGGGCCCCATTTGTTTGTTTATTTACCGTTTTTGAAAACTGCTTATTGTTACGAAAAATAAGAAGAACAAGGAAAACATAAATAACACATTTTGTTTTTTTGTTTTTTTCTTTCAAAAACATAAAAAACACTAAATTAATAGAAAAAAACAATTTTCAAAGAATATCAAAATGATATTTTCTATATTTTTAAAAATTATTCTCAATAATAGTTTTCAAAAATAATAAACGAATGGAACCTTTGTTACTTTTCTCTAATAATGAATTAGCCTATTTTCCACCCAAAGGTTTGCTTTTCCTTTAGTACCTTCTCTAAATGGATATTCATCAAATAGAAAATCAAATTTCTTAAGCTAATTCAAGCACCTTTGACTTTGGGAAAACTATGCTATAGGTCCCCACCATAGAATATTTGATTTTAAGGCCCAGTAGATATGAAAATTAGCCTAGTATCTTTTAAGAAGAATAATTGATAAGAATTCCAAATATTGATAAAGTCCCCATGTCTCAATAATTCCTTTCTAAAATGCCCTCCATTGAAGTGGTTCAAATACTACCTCTAAAAACTACGTTTGTCATTCTCTCAAAAAAAACAGTCTCTCAACCTCTCCTTTTTAAGATCCATTGAGGTTGTTTACCATTTTAGGATCAAGATAAATGTATGAAAAGTGGAAATGGGAAGAGTTCGAACATTGTTGAAAACCAATGATAATTATAACAGGGAATTTGGGCTTGACTTGTTTTGACTTGAAATTTTAGTAGGACGGACTTAGATTTTAATGACTCAAATAGAACTCAGGACTAATGGCTTGGCTTGGATTGGCCTGGGCTTATGAGGGATTGGGAAGGGGCGGCCCGCTTTTGCCCACTTTGCCCGAATTTTTTTATTAATTAACTTAAAAAATCAAACAAAAATTTGTTTTATATGAAATCAAATAATATTTTTTGAAAATTTTATTTCAGAAAGTAATTTTTCAATATAGTTTTATTTTAAATTTCTAAAAAAAATGAAGTTTTTAGATAATATTTATAAGTTAAAACTATATTTCACTAATGTTTTTAAAAATCTCCTTCAAACACATTCTTATAAAAACCTAAGTTAGTATTATTTTTGAAAATGAAAAATAATTTTTAGCAACATATTTTATGGAATATTATACAATGTTTTGTCACAATTTCTATACATAGTATTTTATTTTTAATAATTGTACATGTTTTAGTAAATATTTTTAAAGTAGTTAATTTTCTAGTTATAGAAAAATATATATTTCTTTTATTATTAAAAATATTTTTAAAGAAAAAATAATAGATTATCATAGTAATTTTAATTGCATGTTTAATAAAATATAATAATACTCGCATAAAAATAATTTATTTTATAGTTTTAACAACATAAAAGCAAATTATAAGTATTTAAAAAAATCATTTTATAAAATATTTACAAATTTGTAATACTAATTTTTAATATTTTTACTATTTCAACTCCTATTGGCCCATGGCCGCGCCGACGGAGTGTTGGGCTAACCAAACATTGGTCTGAATATAACGCGAGTTGAATGGTCCAACCCATATTGGCCCGTGGGTCGGGCCAACTTGTTTCTCACCTCTAAATACCTACAATAGGTACAATTGAAATGGAATATGGATACAACCCATTTAAACATTAGGTAAGCATGAAACCTCAATCGGTTGAGTACATATTCGGTTGATGTGAGAAAGAGCTAGACCGATTGATGCATTCATGCTTAGCCGTTTGAGCTGCCGTGGCGCTAGACAGGTTGTACCTAATTTTAAAATGTATTGTACGTAGAATTCATAATGGTGGTACCTTATGTTTGCTCCATACGATATAAGGATTACTAAGTGAATTTACAAACAAATTATCGTGGTACCTAGGATATACCCGGGTAGTACCTATAGTACATTTAGGTTATTCCTAAGGTTGGGTGAGGTTGTACTTAAGGTTTTCTAAAAGTTTACCCATTGCCCCAAAAAGATAGTACCTAATGTTTAAATGGGTTGTGCCCATATTCCATTTCGATTGCACCCATTGTAGATTATGGTTGTACATATATCCTTAGTAACCATTTTTTCATAGGTTTTCAATAATGTTCCGACCCTTCCCCATTTCCACTTTTTATACTCATACATTGACCCTAAAATGGTAAACAATCTTAATGTATTCAATATATAGATAGAGAGAGAGAAAGATGAGTTTTTTTGGAGAGAGTATTTGAACCAACTTCAATGGAGAGCATTTTATGAAGGGAAAATTGTTTTGATATGAGGGATTATTTATCAAAACTTTAGAATTTTTTTATTAATTTTTCTTCTTAAAAAGGACTAGTACTAGGTTTCACATTCTTTGAACCTAAAAAATCAAATATTCAATGATAGGGATACATAGCACAGTTTTCCCTTTGGTTTTTGACGTGGTTATACATAAAAAAATTTGAAAACAAATGTGAGAACCCCTAGAACCCTTGGAAATCACAAATTATCTCTCAATTCACCTAACTTTGATGTCATGTGTTTTAGGATGCATTACATTACGTCATTGTACTAATTGATAAAGGAATAAGAGAGTTTTGGACATATTTAGGTTATTTAAAAAAAAAAAAAAACAACTAACATAGGATGGAAATGAAAATAATACCTAAACTAGTACAACCTACCCACGTCGGCATACACATTAACAATGCCATAGTCAGTGACTGCGATATTGTAATTTTTTTTAAGTTAATGTTGCGATCCTTGTCTACGGCGATAATATCGTGTATGTGATCGTGAATATTGCTTAGCGACCTTGAACAAATGATCAAAAATCTATAGAGTGGAATTGACATGCTGCTATAATATGACTACATGAAAATCCATATATAAGTGTCTTACCACATGTGCATTTATGGTCATTTAAGCTGAGGCGATGTGTTCGACCATTCCTTAACTTCACATGAAATCGTCCATGGTTATGACTGTAAAGAACAATCTCAAATGATCTAGCCTTAACCGCATGTGCCTTAATCTTAGCATCAACATATGGAGTGTATTGCTCATTTGATGCCAATATGTTAGCACCTTGTTTCCTTCTTGCTCAGTAACTAGTGATGCGAAAAAGGTCCAGATGAACCAACGCGATTATGAGTGAGCTCAGCTCCTTTAAGAACTTGTTGAAAAGCTCATATATGTTTATAGTCATTATCCATATTTTCGAGCCTCCCATCATATGAAAGTGCCCATTTCTTAAGAGGGATTGCCTCAAACCATCATTGTTCTTCTAAATTAATTCTTCCAATTGTGTTCATATGTTTATTAAATTTTCCAACTTCGGTTCCTAAAGCTACTTTGCACACCAAATTCTTCAAGACTTTATCTTTGAATTGATTCATAAAGTTGCTTGCAAGATAAGGCATGCAAATCCTATGATAGGAATATGGTTCAGTCCAACCAAGATGAACATCAGTCATTCTTTGCCATAATGCCTAGATGTACCTTCGGATATAACACAAAGTTTCATATGTTGAGTTACTCTTATTTCTAATACATACTGACCTTATCTCGATTATCAATGCTCTCGTTTCATATGCAAATGCTGATGGGGAAACAACTTATTATTTTAAATCACACTTTATAGTAATGTAACGCTTATACCTCCCATACAAATGTGTACCATCAATACTCAATATGACGACAATGGTTGAATCCTTCAATAGATGCAAGAAACTCCTAAGAAATGGGTTGAAATATCTTGGTGTTTTGCATATTACTGTCAAATGTTTTCCAACTTACAACACATCCAGGATTTGCCTACTCTAAGGTCATGAAGAAATGTGGCAGCTATGCATATGACTTATGAAAGGCCCCAAATAAGTTTGTACGTGCTTTATGTTTTCCAACCAATGCCTTCTTGTATGATATTTCATATCTAAATTTCTCCATAACAATTGCTTGGTCAACAACTACGAATAGCGGTGTGCTGTAATCATTGCCTTGATGGCGACAACCAAGTTGGAGTCCTAATTGTTGATGAATGGTCCCAATTCAGCAAGGATTTCCACAAGTAGACCTTTATACTTATTGATTGCAAAAAGATGTTATCTTTACAACTATAACCGCAGCTTCCATGAGCGTTGACACTCCTTGGCCTTCTTACATCTTAACACTAACAATTTTTTTTAAGATGCAACAACCACATATTGTTGGTGTGCTTTAATAAAGTACAACTTAACAACATCTTGCAAAGAAGCTTTGGAACTAAAAACTTGGCTAACTACAAATTCTCCACTTAAGTTTTCTGTATTATAGTTCACCCATGGAGTATAGTCACTTGAAACAGAATTACCAAAGTTTTCCACATTTTCAAACCGAGGTTGTGGTGCTAAGTGATACATAACAGGGAGTGACTCTTCTAGGTCCTCAAGATCTAGGTTATTTGAAACATCACAACTTGTCACATCCACAGAGATATATCTCCCTTGCTCATTCTCCATAAGTTGGTGAAGAGTTAAGAAAGATGAAACATACCCATCAGCTTGAACATCTCCATCACTTTGATCGTCACCATCTTCATCACCTTCTTGATCTTCACAGTCTTCATCATCTCCATATACTTCACATCTATCAATTACAAAAATTGGAGCTACTAGGCCCACATTAGTTTAATTCCTCAACATTATCATTTCCTCCACATTATCATTTCCTCTAAGTAATAAATGCATGTAAATACCAACTTATTGATTCACTTGTGAAACCTTTCGCACTAGCTTAAGATACAATTCATTTTCTTCCAGTCTAGTTGTGTTAACCAATTTCAACGTTCGGTACACACTATTGTTATCCTATATTGGAGAAGGTTGGAACTTATTTCCGTTTTTCAAGGGATACTTACAAGTGAGGATTAATTTAAACTTTTTTTTTATCAATACCTATCATTGAGTATATTATAGCTAACAACTGATCATATGTGCAATCAATCGATACATCCCGAACACAATAACAACTTTGTTCCAAACATATTTCACATATGTTTTAGTCATATTGTTTCCCATTATAAAAACATACCACATGAATAGTTGAATCACACATTATTTACCTATACAATATGTCATTCATAAGATAATATTATTACCAAATGTCATTCATAAGAAGGCCTGTAGTACCTGAGAGTTTGAAAGAAACCAACAATGAAACCAATCCTACTCATATAGTTGTCTTACAAAACAAACACACCAATCCCAAATTCCTAATATCAAACAACCAAGTCCAATCTTTCTTCTCACCTAAGATCCTAACAACTAAAGCCCCTCAAAACAGCTCAATACAGAATAATGGCATCCCAAAATAATCATTTTCCTTTATTCTTTTGTTTCCTCTCAATGCCACAAATTTAAAATAATTGTTCTCTATGTTTTAAACCTTCTAAGAATAGTTTTAAAAAACACATGAGCAAATAGACCCTTGTGTCTAAAGGATTGGTATAATGAAATGTGCACATTTTGTTCCCTTTTGGACTACTAAAAGAAACACAAACATAGAACACATAAATCAGATTGAGATAATAAATAGTTTCGGATAACACATGTTTAAAGCGACTCTCAACAATATTTTCCAAAAACAAGAATCAAATAGGCCCTTGTGTCTATACTAGGTATAATGAAATGTGTATTTACAAACATAAAAAATATAGAAATCGCTTAATTCAAATAATAAAAAAATTTTTCAGATAACACTAATAACAAAGCAGACAAAAATAGTCTAAGGTTCAAATAAAAACAATTTTCAGTTTTCAAAAAACCTAAAAACATAGCAGAAATGTTACACAAAAGTGAACAACAAAATGTGTGTGAAAAACATACATTCACTGTTGTGGAGGATTTATAAACCTTAGACTTTGTGAAAAACTCAACCTCTATCTCAATACAGGTTCTATCAACCACAAAAAAAAGCCCTAAAAATCGAAGGAGAAGTAGGTTACCTGCCGTAGAGGAGAATTGCACTGATCGGAATAGAGTAGCTAGCCGGGTGAAGTGAAAAAAGTAGAACAAAATAAGCCCTAATAACCGCTAAAGAGGAGGAAGAAGAGAGGAGGAGAAAAATGGAGGAGAGTTGGAGGAGAAGAGCAAATGGAGAAGAAGAAGAGTGCACCATAAATTTTAAAATGATAATGTTGTAGCCAGTGATTGCAACATTGTAATTTTTTTAAAGTTCAATGTCGTAGTTAGTGACTATGGCATTAACTTAAAAAAAATTACAATGTCGTAGTCACTGACTGTAACATTGCTGATGTGTATGTCAACTTGACTAGAACACACTAGTCCAGGCATTATTTTCATTTCTAACCTATATTAGTAATTTTTTAAAAATAACCTTAAGATGTCTAAAACTCGAAATAAGTTGAGGCACAACAAAAACAAATTGGGCATTTGAGTTGAACTACCTTGCCTGGCCCACAATAAAGATAAGATTGGGGTGGAAATGTATTACATAAAGGCACAATCAATTTTTCGTGGTTGACAACCTACCTACATCCACGGGGTTATTAGCCGTCTGAGATTTCCCTTATCGATTGAGGTTTACAATTAGTCTTATGTGGTAAGAGACTCCCTCTCTACGCAAAGCCCTCTTGAAACTTAATCACTCCTAATGGAATTCAGAATGAACTCATTTCATTCCCCTCTCTACAACATCGCACACCCATTCCCACATAACATTAATAAAAGATGAATAATATAAGTACCATCATCTATCACCAGTGGTGAAAGATGATTTTAACTTCTCGATACCTCATAGAGTATATGCACTCCGCACTACTTCAACATGTTCAGACTTAAACATTCTTCTTCAAGCTATGCTCTTGAAATCCTTCTTGAGTATCCTCTAAAAACCCAAATATATAACCTTTTATATTAAGTTATGGAAGATAAGATAAGGTTGGATCATTATTCTAATATGACTCCAAACATACCATTGATTATCCAAACTTTCCTTTAAGCTATCATCGCGGAAATAGGAAATTTGTTGTCCAAGAATCCTCTTCAAAATAGAATCTTTATTTGATTCCAATTCTGGTTCAATAGCTTAGATAATTCAAACTTCTTGATTTGATCTTTATCCGCTTGCCCAAATGATCTTGATTTGATCTTTATCTACTTGCCTAAATTATTTTAGAGTTACTTGCTCCCTATGTTCCTTGTCCTCAAAGTTAGCAAACTCACGTGCATCCCATGGCTGCTCTGCTTCTAGTCCGAACTTCCCATATCTGACATTTCCCTACAACATAGGATTGCCTTAATTTGAACTACTTCATGATCCTACCAAGGACCTCACCTCTAATTCTTCAAATATTCATCAACCTTGAACTTTGAAGACTTTATCTTCTTGTAGAACCCTTGGAACGACGATAAGGACAATCTCAAATCCAACAACGAAAATAAAAAGAATAGGTAAAAGAAAATGATATAAGAATTTACAAATTGACGTTAAAATCCTAAAGAAAAAACTATGAGCAGGAAAGGTAATGAAACGAGGCGAGATATGTTACCATGTTACGAAATCCTAGGTCACTAAAATAAAACTTTTGGCATTCTTGGAGATTTAAGAGAGTTAAGTCTCTTTTTTACGCCAAAGTCTATATAAGAGTCTCAAAATCTTTAGGAATATATATTGAACTTTAGTAGCCCGGGGGTGATTGATCAGCAAGAATATAACATGTCTTAATCGGATAACAAAATAAAGCAAGATCTTTGATTTTTCTAATAAAAGTGATAAAGTCAGTTAAACAAACCTAAACTCCCAAAACAATAATAGGAAGAAAATAATACTCCCAAAACAATAATGAAATAAAAATAATATCCGAGAATAAATATAATATCTCAAAACAACCAAAATAAGGATTTTGGTTGATTTGATTTAACGTCATGCATCAAACACCTCCACTTACAAAAAACTCGTCCTCGAGTTACTTTCTGGATATCCAAGATTCATATATGAAACGGAACAGGGTAAGATTAACAGCATTGAAGATGCAGTTCCATCCAGCAGCAGAGTCGACCACGCGAACATTGTTGTTGATCTTCTTAACAATTAGGTATATGGTCAATACTTTCTTTGTGGTAAGGCTTGCTAGCCTTATACATTTGAGCTTTGCTAATGAAAACCATCACCAACATCAAGCAGATTGAACCACCTATAGCATTTGTCTCCATCTTATACTTTGCATTAGCCTTCTCTAACTTGTTCTTGACATCTGCTAGCACCTCTTGAACTTACTTTAACAAATCACAAGCTGCTACACTAAGACTTGGGACCTTTGGAAGCTTCAACAAATCTAAAGCATGATTAGGACACTTCCTATATACAATGGAAAACGAGGATCTACCTGTTGCACTAAGAATGGCATTGTTATGGCCAGAGCTCGCTTGTGCTGAAGAAATCAGTAGCTGTTCTATCCATGCAAATACTTTGAATAAGATTACCCGAAGTCCTAACAACATTTGTGGCACATATGCATTATTGGATGTGTTGTACTACTGAAGTTAGTGACAAGTCAAAATAACCTCCAAAAGTCGACTAATAGAGCAGTGTTTATGATCAGATGTACTATTATTTTGGCTTATAAACCTGCAGCCTCTGCAAGAATATTATGGCTGTAGAAGATCGTGTACGGAGTCTTTTACATGGCAAGAAATGCTCCATCTTAAAGACCTATCAACACATAAACATAGAATCCATACCTTGTTAAATCGCGGGAAAACCCAACCCTGAGTCTATAGAAGAGCCTCTCTCATATAGCACCCGGGAGTAGTAATGGCATGTATAGCCTCGTGTTTTGAGTTTGACACTTCGCCCTTTGATACACATAACACCGACCTGATAGTAGTAACATCCCTTCTCGATATAAATTTAATAATACCACTATGGCTAGGGATTTAATGGTTTTATTTCTTCCAAAATGACCCGTTAAACCACAACCATGCAAGTCTCTAATGACTCTCTCACAAAGAGAAGTACAAGGAAGACCAAGCTGCCTACTCTTCATGAGAAACCCATCATGTATATAAAAATCACCACAAGGTTGTTTTAGCACACAAACCTTGAGCCTTTTGAAGTCATCATCGATGCATATAGTTCGCCAATGTCTCAAAACCTACTATCTCCAAACTCCAAGAGTTCTCATCAGAAGTCCACTCCTACATGTGCATCCTTACCACTATTTTGTTTGTCTGGTTATGGACAGCTTATAAATTTCTCTATGTAAGCTGACCACCTAACATGCATCACTTCTATTTTGCTTTTGTGTACTTAAGTACTTCATAGCCTGATGATCAGTATAGAGAATGAAATCCTTGGCTATGAGATAATGCTCCTAAGTTTTCAAAGCCCTCACAACAACATAAAATTCTTTGTCATAGGTAGCCAATTTACGTCTTGCTTCGCACGATTTTTCACTAAAGAGAGCAATCGGTCTCTTCTCTTGGGATAAAACAACCCTTATTGTAAGACCCAAGAAAATTCCAATTTTTGGAAAAAGGGTAAAATCATAATTTCAGTAAAAATCCAAAATTTTTCTAGATCTTGGATGATGGATTTCACGTCTCGCGAAATCTAGCTACCACGTCGAATTTCGTCGAATTAAAGACGATGCAGTTTGACATTTTGAGCACCGGTATCAGTTGCCGTGCAAATTTAGAGACATGTGATGTGGCCAAAGTCACCTACTACATGTACTCGTATGATACATGTTGCATGAGTAGAGGGGATGATGGATGGCGAGATGAGGGTGCAGCGTAAAATCAAGACTTGAAAAGGACATGAATGGAATTGCGAGTGTTAATGAGATGAAGCCAAAATGTTGAATAGTTGTCTTCTCAAATGGAAAAGGAGAAACGTGCAGAATGAAGGTGGGGATCACGATGGATGCAGATTTTGAGAATTACAGAGAAAGTGTGTATTCTCTCTAGGATTCCGGTATTCGGATGTTCGGTTCTCGGCCAGACAAGATAAAGTTGCTCTGCTTGGCGAGGAGCTACGGCGTGGGCACCGTTGGTGGAGTTCCGACAACCAGAGTAGGGATCTTTTCCTACTTTGTTGTCTTTAATTTAGAGCCATGTAAATAGTTAGAGATGTTACGGGGCTTATTTTATAGCGTAAGTAGGGTCTCAGCTTTGAGCCAGTGGAGAAAAATTCTATTTGTGTAATCGTGAAGCGATGCTTGAGGTTTATTGTTCACGTGAATAGTGACACGTAAATTTTTGGTGTGAAAATGTGTTTGGATGAGTGATTCAAAATGAATTTCTCGTGTTTGTTAATTAGCCCATGTAAGCTAATTTTGGTATGATGATTGTGAATTGCATAACATCATTTTATGTGATTTAATTATGTTAATATATATGCATGTGAATATATTGCGCAGATGTGTGTTCGATTGGCATCATGCATTCCATATGCCTTTGGGGGCACCACTGAGTATTGGAGTGAGTGCATGACATGAAATTGAAAGAAAAAGCAGCGTTTTGAAGAATTTCAGGAAGATTTACCGAAGGAATTGCCTTGAAGGGGCGTCAACAAATCGCGGATGAGAACCATGAAGCGCCCGAGAAGGTTATCCGACAATTAGCCTCGGAGGAGTAGTCGATATTTTTCTGAAACTCGATAGTAAGTTTCGAGAACAAAAGCTTTGTTGTGGCGGGATATTTTACTCGCATATTGGCTTAGGCATGTGTGGGGGGAGTGGGTGAGAACTCGAGACATGGGTTTGGGCATGTAGACATTCGAGTGGGTTTATGAAATTGCTTGAATGTGATTGTTTGCCATGCATGTGCACTTAGGTGGGGAGTAACCCAGGTAGGAAATTATCACTACTGGGCTTTGCTCACCCTGTCGAGGGATCACCATTTTCAGGTACAGGGAGCGATAGGGAAGGCAGCACTCACTAGAGGCCGCATGTTAGAAGAAAGCCAACTTGTGGCTTTGATGTTGTTGTATACATGTATTGAGATATTTGTATTTAATATATATTTGTATAAGAGTAATTTATTAACTCTTGAACCATGTGAGATAGTTGGTTGGATATTATCTGAGTATTGATGCAGGGGCCCAAGTGGCCATTATTTTACTCGCATGTGGACCCTGTGTGATCATCGTATACTGTTTGGGACAGGTTGTATTTGGGTAGAGCTCCCCGTGCAAAGGAGACTCTGCCCGATTTTCGTGAGTGGTGTCGGGTTACTGGACATCCACGAGTATTCCGCGCGTTGAAGGGTTGTTAACGGACCCCTGGGTTTTGGGGTGTCACACTTATACCCATTCCACTAGCATCACACTCTACTTCAATTAACTTTTCAAAATCTAGTAATGCTAAGAAATATGTTGTGCTCAACTTCTCTTTAATCAAAGCGAAAGCGACTCTCTTGCTCCTGCTTTAATGGAACTTCAATTTCTTCAAACACTCTGTAATAGGTGCCTCTGTGCTATTGAAATGTTTAATGAACCTCTTATAAGGTTGCAACCATGGAAGCTCCTCACATAACAGACATTCTTTGGGTAGGCCATTCCCTAATATATTCCTCTCCTTATCTACTTTAATTCCCTCTTTACTCGACACATAGCGAGAAATAGCAAACTATCCGTCATAAAAACACATTTTTTTTCAAATTTTCATATAATTTATTTTCCCTCAACACCTTAAACACTTCCCTAAGGTGTCCAACATGCTCCTCTTTCAACTTACTATGAATCAAAATATCATCAAAATAAACAACTACAAATTTTTTCCCAAAGAAGAGTTGTAATACCTGATTCATAATCCCATAAAAGTACTATAAACATTGTTAGCCCAAAAGGCATGACTAACCATTTTTACAACCCATCCTTTGTATTAAATGTTGTCTTCCACTCATCACCTAGACGGATTCTGATTTGATGATAGCCACTCATCAAGTCAATCTTGCTGAACACAACTGCACCACAATTGCTCCACTCAACTGATCAAGCATGTCATCCAACCTTGGAATAGGAAATCTATATCCAATAGTACTTTTTTTTATGATAGCCACTTTTTTTGTCCTTTTTCCCATGAACAAAAAATTATCCAACAAAAGGAACGTTTTCCTTATATAGAAAAACAAAAAATATTTCTTTTTTTTCCAAGGAAAAAAACAAAGAAAAATTACTTTCTTCAAAAAATTCAAAAGATTCTTTGAGATTTAAAAAATCTCAAAAACTCTTTAAAAAATAATCATTGATAAAAAAATCATTGAACCAAACAAACAAGTCGTTTGTTTGTATTTGGAAAATCCTTGTTGCAAAATTACAAGGAAAGTATCAAATCGTAACCTTGGATTACCTATTTGCATAACCTATTGCTGGGTTGTGGTTAGTACTTTGATGATCAATTGAAATATTTTCCTTATAGGGATTGTGTCAATTTCCTTGAAATTTTGGAAATTACGATTTTAAGTGAGTTTGTTTGTGTCCCCTTCATATTTTGCAGGAATGTCTAAGAGAGTAGTCCTGATTTGGGCTATTATACCCCACCAACCTTTCATGTGAATAATCTGTATAAGTTATTTTCAATTATTTAGGAAGAACTCGTAAAATCTTTGTATGGATTAAGACAAGCACTAAAACAATGACATGAGAATTTTGACAATAATACGATATCACATGACTTCAAAATCAATGAATGTTATGTCAAAGATATAGAATATGGAAATATCATTGTATGTAGATGACATACATTGTCGGTAATGATGATAAAATGATCACATCTACCAAGAGTGTGTTGAATTCAAGGTTTCACATAAAAGACATTGAACTTGCTAATATCATATTGGAAAAAAAGACAAAAGAACATCATCAGATGGATTCATTCTAAATGAGTCATATTATGTAAATAACATTCTTGAAGATAGTGCAGGTAGCTAGAACAAGTAAAATGTAAACTACATTTGTCCAAGAATAAAGGTGAGAGTCTTTCTCAAATAGATTTCTAGAGTAATAGGCAGTCTGATGTACCAAATTAGTTATACAAGACCAAACATAGCCTATATAGTTAGCAATTACTTAAGCAGATATACGAGTAATTTTGAAGCCAAGCATAATTGTATGTGACATGTTTGGATTGTTGTACATAAATGTTTGTTTGAGTTCTTGCTTATTGTTCTACAACTAAGTTAAAGTATCATGCTTCTACTCAAATAGGAGATATGCTTATATTAAACATGTTGATAATTCTAATTTTATTCTTGGAATAAAAGAAATACATGTTGATAATTGCTTATACAACCAAATGGAAATTTACTCTTTTATTTTTTATTTTTCTATGAGACTCACAATTTTCTGTGTTCATGCATATGAGAAGGATGCTGATGATTAGCAAATAAATTCAAATTTGAAGCGAGCCATGATTGTAGTTTTAATTAAGTTTAATTTTATTGAAAATTTTTATACTTTTATTTATTAATTTTTCGACTTGAAATTAATCGAGTCAAGCTCGAGCTCAAGTAACTTGTTGAGTTGAGTTCAAGTATCACAATACTTAACTTGAGTTGTGCGAGCAGTAAGTTGATTCGAGTCGTGTTCAAATTATAATTATTTAGTAATTTTTAACTAATTTAGGCTTTATCGAGTCAGAGTTCAAGTATCTTTACTATTTTTCACATTGGAGTTTCAAACATTTGAAAGAGCTCGTCGAGTTCTTTTAATCAAATCAAGCTCGAGCTGCTTTATGTCGATTTATTTCGATTACACCTAATTTCATACAGTGATTATTTGAAGAAAACCATATTGATTTTATAAAAGAAAAAGAAAATAGGTTTCGGGGTTCTTGCACATCTTAGAAACTGATGAAGATAAATGTAAAATTTTCAAGGGATCAAAAAATAGGAATTAATTAATCAACCAAGGATTATGGAAATTGAATGGAGACTAATTAGCTTACGAGTATATGGGAAGCGGTGGGAGATGTCCCATGACAACCTCCATGAAGAGATTATGATCAAATTAGGAGTCATGATTGCTGCCAACAAAGTCCCGGGCTTACACAAACCCCCGTTATAGTAAGAGGTGCTGGATACTTCCTAAGTGTTGCATTCTGCATACATCAACTAATTAGAAAATAGAATAAATATTTGGTTAAAATTTGAAAAGAAATGGTTATTTTTACTAGAAAACAATAAGAGTTTTTTTTTATCAAAATGCATCCGAAATTTAGCTTTCAAAAGGTGTTTTAATCAAAGCACGGCCTTCAAATATGATGCACTTAGAATCATCATTTCTTCTAGGAATGAATAAGCAGTAGGTACCTGTAGGAGGTAGAAAGCTGATAAAGCATTGAAGTTAGAAGACAGAGGGAGCCCTTAATCCACTCCCAGTCTAGGAATGCTTTAGATGGTTGATGATAACTGGTGTGGGTGTGGGGTGAAATCACCACAACTCCCTTGTATATTGTCATCAGCGTTGCACCACCCAGAGCCCCAACCAGTTCCCCTATCTTGGCAGGAACTCACCTTCCCAATTTCAATTTCTCCATCCTGCCAAAACCCATTTATTATTCAATTATGAAAATATTCCTTCTTAATATTTAATTTTATATTTTTCTATATATATAAATTTAGTGAAATATATATGCATGGCGGTTGCAAAAGCTGCTGATATGCTCATTATATCAGAATATCAAGTATCTCTTCTCAGCCTGATTAATACTGCCTGAAGTCCTAGAAAGATGTCCGCAAGACTGCCTTGCTCATTTTGCCTTATGATTTCTGACAATGTCAATGCATGTAAGCAATTATATATTAATTATTATTTATTATATATTAATTATTGAATGCAGAAGAAAAATATATATATATACCATATATATGTATATATATATATATATATATATATATAACCTTTCAAAGAGAAGAACAAGAATGGCAGTGGCTAAATTTCCAAAAGCATGTCCATAGACAACCAGCACATAGCGGCTCATGCCTTTGTTAGAGAACACATAGTATATATGCTTTCCACTCTTCATACCCCATTAATCTCTCTCTTTCTGCTTTTCTTCTTCTTCCTCTAATTCACTCTCTCTAATTTTAAGCAAATTAATGCTTAATTAGCCCAATTATATATGCATGTTCTCATATATATATATATATATATATATATATATGTAGAACAGAATAAAGTCTGATGCATGGTATCTGATCTCACCTATATATAAATTAAGCCAAATGCTCTATGACTAGATCTAGATGTTCCCACTCATTATTATCATATTCTTGATCTAATTAAATCCAAATAGACCTTCCATCAAGTTTTTATTTCTTTATTATTTTAGGTCACTTTAGCCTTTTTGATGGTGTTTATATAATTTTTTCATCTTAATATGTTAGATCATGGTGATTAAACTAGAAAAGGAATATTAGTTCAAAAACTTGCCGACTCTAACAATTTTTTCACTTCAATCAAACGTGTACCTTGTGTAACATTGCACTTATGCTATACTTAGACTTTTGTGCTTAAGTGTGCTTAAGTGTGTTTTGCGTATTTTAAAACTATAATCAACAAGACTCAAGAGTGATAAAAATTAATGATTTCATTTCTTCATCGACAATAATAATTCAACATACCCATAGATATATTACCCATCACATCTAGTAGTAAACAAAATCAATTTTAAAGTAAATTATCCAATCACGAGACATATTTTAGCACAATGATTTCCTTATAAATATCTATCAAAAGTAAGTTTATTTATATATAACATGATAACCTATATCTTGACTTCGTGACATGATATTGGTAATCACATATCTATTCTAAAAAGTAATTTTATTAATCAAAATTTTCATATTTTTCATTAATCTTTATATGTTCATAGCTAAGACATGGAGTAGTACTTAAGTGTAATGTTACGCAAAATTAATATATAAGCAATTTAAAGTTTTAGTAAATCTTTTACCTTTGAGTCATTTGGGTCGGGTGACCTAGAAAGATTATGAATCCTTAGAATTCTCGAAGCAACGGCTTAATCAATTAATGAGGTGAAGTTCATGTCATGTGGGGCTTCAAATTAGATCCATTTTGATATGTATAGGATTGAACTTGGCGGCTTCATATTAGAATGTCCAAAAGTGTGCACCTAGCTACGTACCTCCCCCTACTTTGGGAACCTAAAGAACGGGACAATGAGCAAATATTACTCTAACGATCCAACTCTTCGTCTTAACCTTCTTCTCTTTAAGTGATGTGGGACACCACATTCCACCTCCCTTGGAGTCCAACGTCCTCGCTGGCACATTTCATACTAAAAATCAGGGTATGATACCATTTATAATGACCCAACTCTTCACCTAATATTGTCGGGTTTAGGTTTACATTATAGTGACGCACATATGGCTTCCTACCAGTCCTTTCCGATTTTGGTTTTCTGTTGGGCCTGCGTCCTCAAGAAAATACCTTGATAGTATTAAGTTTAAGTCCTACATATATGATTCTTAACTTTTTTTCCTCTTTACGGCGACATGGGACCCACATTTCTACATTTTCATTCCTCGTTTAGTAGTCTCATTCGAGAGCTAAAATTCATGCTTTTGTGAAGCATTTCGGAGTTCACTTTATAACCTTTTAGAGTGCCTAAAAGAAAATCCTATGATATCTGACCCGACATATTAAGCTTTTGTTGTGCCTACTTGAGTTTTAGACTCAAATAGTTCATTTGAAAAAAAAAATTATAAAATTAGTTTTTAACCCAAACTAATGCCCAAAGTAGTGCGTTTGGGCCATGTAGGATTACAAGTTGGCAAATGCCGCTGTCCATATTGGAATTTTAAAATTGCCCAATCTTTGTTGTCATGGGCTGAGGCAATTGTATTTAAAATTCAATTCTGTGACATTAGCGTGCTTAAAATCTGGTGGCCTTCTTTATCCCATTCCCCCCCTCACTTGTTCTCTTCTTCACCTGCGCCAGCGACGGACTAGGGCTTCTCAAATCTCCGGATTTTTACTCCTTATATGCTCTTCTAGTACTCTATTCGACGCAGCAGCAGATAAGCCTCCTACATAGGACTGTTTATTTGTTCTAAATTTCTTAGATTGGTGGTTTGGTTGGTGTGTTTTGTTGATAATGTAGTGATAAATCCTTAGGTTTAGTTCCTGATAGGGTTTAAAAAATAGGCTTGTAGGCGGTAACCGGGCCCGAAAGTGGTGCGCCGCAATACCAGGCTCCTCGGGCAGGCCCAGGCTCGAGGCCCGAGGGCCGAGTCCAAGGACAATCCTGAATGAATTGGAAGCCCCATATCCTGCAAATCAGATTGTATATCGCTCATACAGAAAATAGAATAACTGCTAGCAATATATTATCCTGCCAATCCAACCAAATCTTATCAATAAGGAAGGGAAAATAGTAACAGATCATCGCCAGTTGGATCCTCCCCCAATAAGGAGAGAGGGTTATCTCAAACAAACAGCTCCTTCTATATCCTGTACCAAATCCGATATGGACTAAAATAAGAAATACCCCATCCAATGAGAAGGACTCATAACCACCATCCAACTGGTTGAACATCTACTATAAATACAAGACCACCCATCGGTGAAAGGTACACCAACATTCTTGCACGCACTCTTAGACGCATACTCATATGCAACACATTCGCCCTCTAAGCATTCTCTCTTTCCTCTCAGAAAGAAACCGACTTAGGCATCGGAGCGGCCACGGGCACAGCCCTCGCCGACCCCCCTTCCTCTTTGTTCTTGCAGAAGAGTGCTGCGACCGGAGCCTGCAGATCAACAGCGATACCCATACGATCTTGCCTCAATCCAGACGATCTAGACGCCTGCATCCCGGCCCACAAACAATCGGGTCGGCCCGGCTATCCCCACACGCTCCTTCCAGTTCCGGTTGAAAATAGCATCATCGGTTAAGCCGATGCAGTAGGAGCGGCGGTTCCTTTATAAATATAGCGGTGCTCGATTCACTGGTGGTATCAGCGAGGAACCTGGCGATGGCGCAATCCGCCCGAGGATGCGAGGATCCACACGGCAACACGGATAGCGGACTTCCTAGGGCGGCGGAAGCAATGAACCAACACCAGCGAGTGGGCGCTTGATACGCCGTCAATCAGCGCTTTGATGAAAATTGGAACAACACGGGCGGTTGCAACATCCGCGGGAGTCGACGGGGGCGGAAGATGAAGACCTTCCTCCACGAGGAAGAGCAGCCGGTCGCGACATTCCGTGGCGTCGACCGAAGCGAGTCCGGCCGGTCGGGGACCACGGACCCCAATTGGCCCCTCGGTGGAGAAAGCGAAGCAACACTTTCGGGGCGCGTCGCGAGCGAAATGCTACATCGCCCACCGACTAGGAGCGGGAGGCGGACATGGGAGGCGAAGTTCGGGGAGTCTTGTGAGGGGCTCGGCCGTGTGAAAGGCGGGTTAAGGGACGCGTCCGGACACTATGGATACCTTGGTGCAGCCGCTGAATCTCCCTTCACAATAGGGTGCTACACTTCCCCCTTAGCGAGTTCGGAATGCGCAAATGAAGCGTTCGATGGAGTTAAGGATCCGTCGATCACCTTAATACCTACGAAAATCAAATGGAGCTGCATGGGTGTCGGGACCACATGCGATCTGGGGCATTGCCACTACATTAAAGGACCGACCTTGGCTGGTTCAACGAATTCCCAGCCGATCCATCTCGTCATTCGGGAACCTCCATTGCGTTCGTCTCCCACTTCGCCAGACGAGCATTATAGAAAGCCGGGGATTATCATCCTGTTGACCGCCGAGCAAGGCTCGCGGGAAGCTTAAAGTCATCGTGCAAGATTCATGGAGTCCACGAGGAATAGACATACCCGATGAAAATTCGCCATCCACGGCATTTTATTGCGGGGTTAAGTCTGTCAAGATCGATGTTTTCCATCTCGAAGAACTGGCGAGCATGGCGAGTACTCGCGAAGCGGAGAAATATATCTCCTTGGCGAGAAGCCCTCATATCGAAGAAACTCTTTACGTAAAGAAAATCACGACAGATAAGCGGCGGGCCGAAGCCCGAAAAACAAAACTGACCATGATGAAATCCCCACGAAGAGATCAAGAAACGATCCCCCGAAAGGAGGAAATCTCGGAGACCATACGGGCCCACCCGCAGATTTGAGAGCGGCGGCGTTACTCGCCTCGGCGATTCACTCCATTAACGGCATCGATTAGCCAGCGAGGTCACACTTGCAGTGCAACGAAGCGGTTCTGAGATGGCCAACTCGGATGAAATCGGACCACGCCGAGAGACAACACCAAGTATTGCGGAGTTCCACGGGGATTACACGAGCATCGCCTGAGCTCAGTGTATGGCGAAAGAGAAATAGAATACCCTAATACGACGGATACCTGGCGTTTCATATCTCTAGGGGAACCAAACCCCGAGAATCGGACCAGATCGGGCCCGGAAGTCGGGACCGGGGCCAGGCTCAGCAACAACTTCGCCTCGTGAGCCACAGCTTAACATCGGCAACCCACAGGGAAATCCATGTGATCTCGGGAGGTTCGTAGGGAGAATCTGGATTACGCGGGAAGGCCCACTGCGTAACATCGGATCAAACGCGAAGATGGAGAAATAGCGATAACTAAGCGTTGCTTTGACTCAACACTACCATCATTCGGCTCGGACGGGGGATGCAGAGTATCCTACGGCGACCCATTGGTGGTTCGCGCGTCGTGGCGGCCTGGCGGTCATCGGGTTTTAATTGATACTTGGGTTCGGTGCGTCAGCATCTTCGCCTCGTATGACAAAATGGGCATTGGGAGAGAAAGAGCTAGACTCCGTCAACACACATCTACGGGGTTTTTCAGGAGAGAAGGTATTACCATTGGGCTCTGATTCGATTAGTCTTCAACCACAGGAAACATGCCGAGCAACGGCAATGTGAGGTTCCTAATCGTAGACGCCCAGTCGGCTTATAACATGTTCTTTGGGCGGACCCTCCCTCAGCGCCCAATGAAAGCCCGCCCTCCGTATCACATGATAATCAAATTTCCAACCATACATAGAATTATGGAATGGTCAAGGGAGATCAATGATGGCAGGGAATGCTACCGCCTCAAACGGGGCGTAGCCCGGCGTGAGATGTAGGCGAGCTTGACATGCGCGACGAGATGCTCACCGGCCAGAGGCCCTCGGAAGAACTAGAGGCAGAGTATCTCTGGATGACTGACCGGAACATCTCGCCTATATCGGCTCCAAGCCCAACAGGAGACCCAAGCCTCCTCACTTAGATTTTTAAGACGAATAGAGACATTTCGGCGTGAAGCAGACCGGACGCCAGGAGGAATCGATCTGCGATAATCACTCACGGATTGAACACAACCATCCTTAAGCGGAGTCAAACAAAAGCGGGAGCTTCGAGCCAGAAGGCGAAAGCCATCAACGAGGGAAATCGGCAAGCTTCTCGGCGAGAGCAATCGGGGAGTAGAATATCCTAGAGTGGTTGGCTAATGTTATCCTCATCGCAAATAGTAGTGGTGACTATGTCGACTTCCTTACGGCATAAACAAGGCATGCCCGAAGGACAGCTTTCCTTTGCCAAGGATCGACCTCATCGTGGACGCCACCGCGGGCCACGAACTTCTCAGTTTTATGGACGCATTTTCCGACTACAATCATATCAGTATGGATCCGGATGACCAGGAAAAGACCTCTTTCGTCACGGCTCAAGGAACTTATTGTTATCGTGTGATGTCGTTTGGGCTCAAGAATCTCGGGGCGACCTACGGAGAGGCTAGTAAACCAGATGTTCGAGGAAGCGGTCGGCCGCGACCATGGAGGTATCGTGAGCGACATCTTTGGTAGAATCCGCTACGGCCAGCTCCACATCCCTCACCTCCGGAAGCATTCCGGATCTGGGAACCTTCTGACATGAAGTGGAACCCGACGAATGCGCTTTGGCGTGTCGGTAGAATTCTAGGCTATGCAGGCAACCTGCAGGAAATTGAGGCGAATCCGGATAAAATAAAGGCTATACTCGACATGCCGTCGCCATCAGGAAAAAAGGAAGTTCGAGAGACTGACAGGAGGATTGCGGCCTAAGCGGGTTGTATCGGTAGTGAAATTATGACCCTTCTTCAAAGTTAGAAGAAACCCTTCCCGATGGGATGCGAAGTGCGAAGAAGCATTCTTGCATTAAGCGTCTCCCGAGTTCTCCACCCATTCTAGTAAGTCACATCGGGAGAACTCCTCACTGCGCCTTGTTGGTAATCCGACTTCGACCCGGCGCCCGTGCACTGCATTGAGAGCGAAGCGAAGTCTGACGCACCAGTCTACTATGATTGAGCTCCTAAGAGGAGAGGCGGAAGAAAATTGCCGAAGATGGAGAAATTAATACTGGTGCTGGTAACCACGGCTCGGAAACTCCGTTCCTATTTCCAGGCTCATACCATAGAAGTCCCGACAGAATATCCGATGAAACAAGTATTGCACAAACCAGAAGCCTCTAGGAGGGTGATGAAATAGGCCGTAAAAGCTAAAGTGAGTTAGAGCCAATGGGATACAGGGCCGAAAACAGCCATAAAAGCATAGGTCTAAGCGGAAGCCGTCATGGAATTCCTTGACCAGAACTTGCTCGGACCACTCACGAAAAGAGCGACCTCGATGCGGGAGCTCTGCATGGATGGAGCCTCAAATGCGCAAGGAAGCGGAGCGGGTCTAATTCTAACTTCACCAAAAGGGATAGACATCGAATATGCACTCAAATTTGGGTTCCATGCTTCAAAAAACGAGGCCGAGTATGAAGCCGTGATAGCAGGCCTCAACCTCGCCCATTCACTAGAGGTCGACCAATTAGAGGTATACAGTGACTCCCAGCTGGTGGTCAGGCAAATAGAAGAGACCTCTGAGAAACGAAGTGGCTTGATGATTCTATACCTCGAAAGGTCATGATATTGAAATATGTGTTGATTCAAGTCAAACATGTCCCCAGAATAGATAATTCCCGAGCAGACGCCTTGGCTAAGTTAGCCACAGCCTCACAAGAAGACCTCGGCAAGTCAACGCCCGTTGAATACTTGGCGGAACCCTCCGTCGATCCTTATAGCATGACGGTTGCCCCGATAGAGTCCAAGCCAAGTTGGATGGACCCCATTTGGGATTATATTAATGACGGAACCACACGGACTGACCGAAAGAAGCGCTAAGATAAGGAGTGAGAATTCGTCGGATTACCAATCACAAGGAAGCCTCTACAGAGGATTCTTCACACCTTTCCTAAAATGCATCGCGGAGAATCACAGAGTGCGTGCTAAGAGAGAGGTACACGAGGTGTATCACGGAACCATATAGGCGCTGAGCATTAGCGGGGAAGAGTTTTAAAGCGAGGATATGCGGCCAACCATACTCAGGCGGCCGGCCTAGTCCAAGGAAATACGAGGATGCCGGGAACCGCGGAGATCTCACACCTCGAGTCATAGCCCTTAACATCAATCATGAGTCTGGCCTTTCCACGAGTGGGTTTGGACATGTGGGTTGCCTATCCCACATTCCCTCTCTATTCTGACGAAGGGGGTGTAATGTGCCGCGGTGATTACTTCACAAAGTGGCGAAGCCGAGCCTTTAGCCACAATTACAGACGAGAAGATCGCAATTTCGTGGTGACCATCATATGCGCTTTGGCATTAAAACACAGTATCAGACAAGGAAAACAGTTCGACAACAGCCGGTCGGGGATTTACGTGCCCGACTCGAATTAAAAACTACTACTTATGCATGACATCCGCCAATCAAATGGGCAGGGCGAAGTCACGTTAGAGCCTGTTTGCCTTGAAGACCAAATTAGAAGATCTTAAGAAGGGTTGGGTGAGCCACCTCCCAGAGTCTTATGGAAGCTTACGGGGCTGACACGAGTGGCGACCGAAACCACATTGCCTGGCGCGCGCAGACGGTAGCCGTTGAGATCGAATAAGTCTCAGAAATTAGAGTTAGCATCGAGCATAACTGTGACCTCGTCCCCAAACTTGACTCTAGATGAAAAGCGAACGGGGTTCAAGGCGTGCGGAGGGTATCAAGGAAAGCAGTACTGCCATTCGAAAAGTCAGCGGGGTTACATGCCGAGGGCGAGCTTAGTCTTAAAGAAGCTCACTTAGCAAGGAAGAATCAGGCCTGCACGGGAAACTAGGCTTTATTTGGGAGGCCCATACATCGTAGCAGTCGTCGGACAGGACAGTATGAACTCAAAACAGAAGAGGAAAAATCTTGCGACATACGTGGAATGCGGAACATCTTAAGCGTTTCTACCAGTAAGCATCAGTGTGTAATGTTAAATAATGCCTTATCGGATCTCATGTGACAGATAGAACGTTCATTGACCATTTGGTTAGACATCTCAAGCAGTTCATATATGTAAGATACAGGAAAAGGCAAAATAAGAAGATACGTCGACATAAAAGCAAAGTGTCTCTTTATTTCAATTGAATTGCATTCGGTTACAATCATTAATTGTCTCGATTACATCTTGAGTAGTATTCGGTACAAGCGGTTCCTGAAAAAAAAAAAAAAAAAAAAAAAAAAAAAGAAGAGAGGAAAGAAGAGACAAGGAGAAGAGCCAATGGTGGAAGAGAAGAAAAAGGTGTGATAGGGAGAAAAGAAAAGGAAATGGAAAAGAAGGAGAAGGAAGACAAAGAGAGGAGTAGAAGGAGAAAGGAGAAGAAGAAAGAAAAATAAAAGCGAGAGGCGGTGCAAGGGTGCACCGCCCTCGAACACATTCCTAGCCTGGCTAGGGAATAGCATGACTCCGTAAGGGGAGATTAGGGAAAAACCGCAGCTTTCACATGCGGAAGAACCATAGCGATGACTCCGGATCTTGAGGAAGAAGTCTCGACAACGATGATCAAACTTCGACTCTTCATCTCACGCAGATTCCAGTTGAGCATTATACAAAGAACAAGCCTTGCAACAGTGAAAACGATATTTATAAGGAAATCAGAGTATTCGAAAGTTCGTGCAATCGATCCAAATTCTCCATAAATCACTTTGTCAGGCGTTCTTACTCTTTCGAGGTGAAAATTAACTAGCAACACGGCGTTTCAGCATAACAAACTCTTCAGCTACCAAGGCCCTGGCAGGAGCCGCTATTGCTCACCTTGAGCTCACTACTCCGCGCAGGCCACGCTGCCTCGGGGAGTCAGACCTGACTCGGGCTCACATCGCCACTCGGCCCTAGCTCGAGCCATTTACTCACCTTGTGAGCTCACCTACTCGCCACGAGGCCACGTTTGCCTCGGGAGCCGGACCGGCTCGGGGCTACATGGCCACTCGGCCACTGGCGCGGAGCCACGGCGCTCACCTTGGCGAGCTCACCTACTCCGCCTGAGCCCGCGGCGCCTCGAAGTCAAACCGGCAGGCTACATCGCCGCACTCGGCCTGCGCGCGGAAGGCCGCAGCGCTCACCTTGGCGAGCTCTACGCCTCCCGCCGCAGGCCACGGCGCCTCGGGTCGAGACGGCTCGAGTACACACCTCGCCACTGTTTCGCGCCGGGCCGCGTTTGCTCACCTTGGCAGGCTCACCTACTCCGCCTGAGCCCACTATTTGCCTCGGGTCGAGACCAGCTTCGAAGTACACTTCGCCCTTCAGCCTAGCGCGCCCGAGCCACAGCTACTTTCATCTTAACCGAGCTCATTCCATCACTTTCAACATGGGCAGGCTCTTTGCTTTACCTAATGCGTCTGACGAGCTCTTTCGTCCTCGGCATGGGCCGAGCTCGTTACTATTCATTACGACGAGCTGGTTCATCACTCGGCATGGGCCAGGCTCTACGTTACTATTCATTACGGCGAGCTCATTCCATCCTCCCAGCATGGGCCAGGCTCTACTTTACTACTCATTCGGCGAGCTCATCCCACCCTCAACATGGGCAGGCTCTGCTTTGCTATTCATTACAGCGAGCTCATCCGCACCGGCATGGATAGGCTCGTTACCTATTCATTCTAATGAGCTCATCCCACCACTCGGCATGGGCGAGCTCCACTTTATACTCGTTACGAGCTCATCCCTTACTCGGCATGGGCCAGGCTCTACTTTACTATTCGTCACGGCGAGCTCTTCCCGTCGCCGCATGGGCGAGCTCTACGTTACTATTCGTGGCGAGCTCATTCCATCACTCAACATGGGCCAGGCTCTACATTTTCTCATTACGGCGAGCTCATCCCACCGCCGGCATGGGCCAGGCTGCGTTATATTCATTACGCGAGCTCCGTTCATCGCTCGGCGCTGGACAAGCTCTACGTTACTATTCATTCGGCGAGCTCATTTCCATGTCGCTCGGCTTATGGGCCGAGGCTACTGCTTTGCTCATTACGAGCTCATCCCACCCTCAACATGGACGAGCTGCTTTATTATTCATTCCCGGCGAGCTCATCCCACCTCGGCATGGAATGAGCTGCATGTTACTATTCATTCGGCGAGCTCGTCCCATCACTTTCGGCATGGGCGAGGCTGCGTTACTATTCATTCACAGCCCGAGCTCATCCGCGCTTTCGGCGTGGGCGGGCTTTACGTTACTATTCATTACGACGACTCATCCACCGCACCGGCATGGATGATCTCACGTTATATTCATTACGGCAGGCTCATTCCATCGCTCAAACATGGGCCGAGCTCTGTTAATCATTAAAGCGAGCTCACCCCATCCTCGGCATGGGCCCGAGCTCTACTTTACTATTCATTCTAACAGAGCTCATCCCACCGCTTTCGGTATGGGCCGAGGCTGCTACTAGCAATGCGGCGAGCTCATCCCGTCACTCGGCGTAGGCGAGCTGCTTTCTTTGCTCATTTACGATGGGCTCATCCCATCACTCGGCATGGGCCAGGCTCAACTGCTGCTCATTCGGCTCATCCCTTCACTCGGCATGGGCCGAGCTCCACTTTACTATTCATTGGCGAGCTCTTCCCATCATTGGCATGGGCAGGCTCAGCCTTACAACTCGTTAAAGAACTCTTCCATCACTCGGCATGGGCCAGGCTCCGCGCGCAATTCGTTACGGCGAGCTCTCCTCATCACTCAATATGGGCGAGCTGCGGCGGCCCAGTTTCACACAAACAGCGCTTTCCCTCAGCTCGCATGGGCGAACTTCGATGACCGGCGACATTGACGAATCCGCTTCCAGCGGATTAACTAAAAATCGAGTCAGGCGGTTCTTTGAAGCCCGCGACTAAGTTTAGCCGAGTTTGTTCATCTCACTTGATCCTCAGTAAGTTATACAAATCATGGAGAAAGCGGCGGCGTTACGCGGATAGTATATATAAAAAAAAAAAAAAAAGAGAGTATATTCATATGTAAATATGTTTGGAAGGGCTACCACACATGTCTCGGGCCTTAGGCGAAGCAAAGCGATATATCTGAGATGAACAAATAAAAACCGTCCCGAGCCGACATGCGTAGAAGACTGAAGCGTCGGCGGGAGACGGACGGCGAAGAGGAGGAATTGGCCACGGCCCGGGTGCCGGGCTCTTGAGAGTAGTTCGTAGAAAGATTCTTACGCCTCTTCGCCGGGGTGAGTGGAAGTGGAAATCGGTATGCATCGACGGCTTTCGTTGGAGCGCGGCCACCCGAGGAAGCCCGGCGGCACAATTCTCGGTGCCTAATGACCTCATCCCTCTGACGGCTAAACTTCTTTCGATGAAGATCTGCGCGCCCAATCCAGCGACATTCCTTATTCAGCGGGTTACGCGAATTGCTGACTTTAGAAGATTCCGCGGCGAAGCGGTCTCTAGCGACGCCTTGCGTGGAAACCGCTGACGGCGCTCAGAGTTGCGCTTTCTTATCATTAGGATCGCCATTGGTTGCCGCGTAGTGCGGCGAAGATCACGCGGCTCGCCCGGGAGGTGATGAGTTCCTCCTAACCATCGAAGCTCATTCGACGGACTTGACCCTCTGGGCCTCTCTCAAATCATTTTTCTAAGCCTGGAGCACCTCTCGAACCTCCGGCTCGCCTTGAGTGCATCACCTTCTCGGACCTTGTCTTCCCTACTTTCTGCCCAGCCTTGAGCAACGAAGTAGTACCATCCCGGACTTAAGTCGCTCCACTTCTTCAGTCATATGCCGAGCTCGCTCCTGCAGCTCGGTCCGTTCGGAAGCGAGAGAGGCCGCCTTCGCTTTATAAATTCGGGCAATTCTTACGTGCTTCTCATTTAGTTTGGCCTTCTCGGCCAGACCTTTCAGATGAGTGGCTACCTGCATATCAAACATGAAGTTAACGCTCAGCACGGGGGCAGCATATAAGCAAGCACAATTGCGGACTAAGGCCTGAAGGATGGCAGCCCTCGTGCCAGAGCGCCAGCCGACCTCCGAGATCGAGTCCTTGAGGATGAGGTGTACCTCTTGCGAGTTCGACGTTAGTAAGCAAAGAATCCTGGTCTTCACCAACTTTTGCTCTCGGCTTCTTTCTCTTCAGTTCTGTCGCCTTTCGGGAGGTGGTTGATTTTCCAAAGGCAGTTTGAGACGGTTATGGCGTAGCCGGCCAGCTTGGCTGCTCGCGGTCGCACTCAAGGTTTTTAGCCCTCCGTCGGGCTTCGGAGAAGTGGGGGACTCCACCGAATCCGGGAGCCTCGCCTAAAGGAGGCGACGCCCGCTCCGGCTCTCGGACAGTCGGAGACGCCTCAATTCACGAACTTTGGTGAAAGCAGACCGCTCCTCCTCAATGGAGCTCGGTTTTTTCCTTTTCACACTCAGAGGCTTCCGAGACTCCGCCCCCAAATGAACCAAAATCTCTCCCCTGGTAGGAGCGCCAGCGGTAAGCCCAACGGGAGAGGATCGAGAGCGGCGACCAGACCTCGGCGGGAGGGGCGTGCAGGACCTCGGATTGGATGGACCGGGGTCATCCAGGCCTTATCGGTCCTAGCGTGGGACGAGCGGGATATCCATGGCCTTCAGAGGCTGTGACATTGTCTTGGTGGCTAGGATTCAAAAGCGAGCCTGCGGGAAACAAACGAGATAGTATGAATCATAAACATCCAGGCCACCTTCGGAAAAGTCATTACCAAAAAATAGTACAAATACTCACGAATGTTATCAGGAGCGCCCCAGGCCGTGGGAACACCTAGGGTGTCATCCTTGTCGAAGTTGTGATCGGAATTAGAGCATTCTTGAAGAAATAAACGTCCCTTCCATGACCTGTGCGGATCAGGTCGGAAATCAACGGGGGCCACGGAGCGTCACGGAAATAAAGAAAGCCCTCCGGTGGTCTCGTTTAGGCGAAAGAGATAAAGAAACAAGGCTGACTAGGGACAGGCCACTATCCACACGAAAAAGCCAATACCCACGAAATGCCCCGGCCAGATTTGGGGCGAGTTAGGAGGGCAAATGTTAATGTTGCAAGACCCTTTTCATGAAAGGGTGCAGAGGAAAAGCGAAGGCCATTGTCAAAGGCAACCTCAAAAAAACAAACCATCCCAGGCACGGAGGCTGCATAAAAGGTTAAGGCATCGGGGACCCGTATTTCGGATACCGGGAAGTCGTGCTTGATCGACAAAGGTACTCCCGTAATTAGGCCTTACTAGGTCCCACATTCTTGACATAATGGGCGTGAGATGTAAGGTACTCCGACCCCCCAGGGTATGTGATTAGGTTTATTTTCTCTTTACCACTTCTTACCAGGGAAGGCGCCCCGGCGTTGCAGGATTGGATATAGCGAGCAGTAGGGCGTCTCCGGTATGCAGTCTGGGAAACAAGCGAGTCATCACCAATCAGTAAAGAAGCGGCCGGTTCCATAGCGGAGACAAGCGACAAAAATTGAAAGCCAATCGGTTGACCCTAGTGCTTCGTCATTGCCAATCAAAGCGTACGGACACGATAGACAATCTGATGAAGAATTTTGCGCGAAAAGGCGTAAACAGGAGGCTGAGAAAGAAAGGGTCCAGGAAGTAGAAGCAGACAAGACGAAAGATATCCACGAAAGAAACAGAAGGAAACTGGAGGAAATGGGAGAAATAAGCACGAAAACCTAAGGGTCATCATTACTACAAGACTTGTAGGCAGAGGCTTTAAGCCCGGCTGACCGACGGTTCACGGCGAAATTGATGTCGAGGATAGCAGCCCTTGCGAGGCTTGGCGGGCTGGGGAGGCGACTGATGGGGTTTAAAAAATGAGCTTGCGGGGCCCCCGCTAGGCCCAAAGAGTGGTGGTGCGCCCAACGCCCAATGCCGGGCTCTCGGGCAGGAGGCCCCGTCGAGGCCCGGGGCCGGGTCGAGACGATCACGAGATGAATTAGGCCCATATCCTATGAAATCGGATTGTATATCGCTCATCTGAAAATAGAATAACTTATTTATTAATATATTATCCACCCTTAATCAGCAATCTTATCAATAAAGGGAAGGAAAATATTAGCGGATCATGCGAGTTGGATCCTCCCCAATAAGGAAGAGGGTTATCTCGAACAAACGACTCCTTCATATCCTGTGCAAATCAAATCCGATATGGATAAATAAGAAATACCCCATCAATGAGAGGACTCATAACCACCATCAAGCGGTTGAACATCCTCTTATAAATACAAGACCACCCATCAGGGTGAAAGGAATGCATGACATTCGTTACACGCACTCTTAGGCGCATACTCATGTCTTACATTACGCCTCTAAGCATTCTCTCTTTCCTCTCAGAAAGAAACTGACTTAGGCATCGGAGCGGCCGGGCACGACCCTGCCGACCCCTTCCTCTTTGTTTTTTTTTTTTTTTTTGCCCGGAAGAGTCTTGCGACCCAGGGCTGCGGATCGGCAATCGATACCCATACGATCTTGCCTCGATCCGGTGATCTAGGCACTGCATCTGGCCCACAAACAATCGGGACTGGCCGACTATCCCCACACGCTCCAGCCCAGTTCCGGTTGAAAATAGCATCATCAGTTCCCATTTTAATCTGGGTGATAATATTTTGTTGGTGTCGTGTGTTTTGTTGATAATATGGTGATTAAATGTGTATTTTCTTGAGAATAATAATGGAGTGCATAAGGCCCTATTTGGTTGCCATGTTTTAGGTCACTGTTTTTTTGTTAATTTCTGGGTTGTCCTCAAATGTTTATAATTTTGTCCCCTATGGATATTGATCATAATGTTTTATGTGAGTAGGAAATGAGGCTTTCTATGGTGTGTTTCTTGATTTTATTGTTGGGTATTGATTGTCCTTGTTTTAAGCATGCACAATTTCATATTTCGTAGTTAACAAATACTGTGATGCCCCAATTTCCGGGGGTCCCGTTGACTAACCGTCAACTTGCGGAAGTTTCTACCTTAGGTCATTTAGCACCTAAGTCTTGGTCTTAGAATCGGTACCAGTGTAACACCACCGGAATCGTCCGCAGCGAGACCCATCCATTCATATTTAAATCCTAAAATATGAGAATAATGCATAATTACAGTCCATAGGGTTGATCATGGCCTTCTTACCATAATTATAGTTGACATGTTCAAAATTAATTACAGTACATAAGTACATACTGGCGTGGTTTTATCTGCCTTTATGATGATCTATCAGGCACATGTTGGCCTTTTCATCACGACCTCGTGAACAGATCCACAGTGTCGACCATGTATGCGAAGGGGTCCCACAACAGGGTGAGCAATGTAGTAAAATACCTCCTACAGGGCTACTCCGCCTAAGTGCACATGAATGTTCACTCAGCATTTCCATGACCACATTCCAATGAGAATATACCCGATTCCTCGTATCGTACCATGAATAAGATCGACTCACCATGTACCCATGCGCGAGTCCTCACCGACTCCACTCACACAACGCCCTAAGCCCATGTGTGTCATGAGTCGTGGATGACATCGATGATCATTTTTCAAAACAAATTTCATTTGTTTTATAAACCAGCTTTTGGTTAAATACATCATAATAATAATTTTATATTCAAAATCATGCGCCTTTTTGTGGGTAGCAGATTTTTGGTGTCGCACCGCAGGCTCATCTAACCCAGACACTTTTACGGCCTTTCACCGTTAGGGACTATGTCTAACCATAATTGGCGGGTCTTTCACCCTAGGGGGGATCCATCCCAACTTGCTGATACCCGATACATATTTTCTTTAACATTTCCATAAATCGTACGACTCTGTTGGACGTTGTCCCATTTAACCGAGACCACCTAATCAAACACCAAACACGGTGTTGATTTACAAACCATGCACTCACATCCATTTAATACGATGTTCCCATGCATATGCAATGCAATTATGTCATTGCAAGTTATATCATGTCACATGCATAATGAATGCTACATGGACAACATAATGCACACCACTTACCGGTGCCATGGACAATCACATCACCTGCATATGATTTCCATACATCATTTCATTCATGTCAATATATCATGCAAGCATATATTAACATTCACATTCAACATGTCATTCTACGATCAACAATGACACATAAACAAACCCAGGCCATGTAATGGCCTTTACACCACAACAATTCATCACATATCAACATGTTAGAGCACACATTAGCATCCCAAACATATCACTCTTAGTCAACTGATGACACACCCCGAATAAGTCACCTGATGGCCCACGAAGCAAGCCATAATAATGAAGAACGGGCCATGAGATCGACCAAGCAGGCCACAAACACTGACTCGGACCATCGCGAGGCACGCGTGAAGTAACATGCCTCACCTAGGAGGGAGTGGTTCGCTGGGCGGACAGGAATGTTACGTCTTCGCTATCCCGAGTTCACTGGCGGAGCTGCTTGGCCATAGGCCCGGATCCACTACGCCTAGGTGTATGTGATCTTAGTGTGAATATTTTTCACCTCCGCCCTAGGCGAAACATGAGACGAACCAAAATCTTTTTTTTTCACTGCAAGCAACAGGCCCATGCTTAGAAAAAACCTCTTCAGAGGTAGATGGAAGGAAATGGCCGGGTGGAAGAATCGCCACCTCTAGCGTGTGATACCGCAATTAGAAAGCCTCTGACTCGTGACTTCAATTTCTCGAAATCTCCTCTTGGATCTTGGAAAAATCCTACACATTCCAGTACCCATGCGTACTTCGTCGATACGATGAACTTTGTCATGGCGTGACAGACTCTGGACTCAGTGGATCTTGGAAGGAAGATTGGCTCTCCTCTTTCTCTCTTCTTCTCTCTCTCACGATCAAAACCAGGAAATGGGCTCCTTTTTGCTCTAATTCCTCTTTTGTCTAGCTTAAGTTGGATGTGTGGCCCATATCATGCCACGTGTCCACCCTCGCTCGGGTCCGATTTTGGCCCAAAGCTGCTCATTCTGCCTTAGTTCAAGTTCAAATTGCATCCCATGAACTTAACCTAATTCATTTCCGACTTTGATTTCCTAAACAATCGTCCGCAGAATCACTGGCTTACATCACCCGAGAAAAACATGAGAATCCGACTTCTCGGGTGACGAAATTACGTCACGGGTGACTATATTTCCACGAGGCGAATCAACGGTGAGTTCCGTTTCGTCGTCGAGATCACAGAAAACTTTAGGTTTTTCGGCACACTTGCTTGATATGGCAATTTACCATTTTTCCATTTTTTCCAAAAATTTGATTTTTCTCGGGTTTTACATTCTCTCCCTTAAAAGAATTTCGTCCCAAAATTCCCACATACTGTACACACAATCTCATGCATATGCAACAGTCATTTAACATCAATGACTAAAACATACCTTCTTCCTTGAACAAGAAGGGATATGATGAGTGCCTAAACACTTTCATCTTACACTTTCAGCATCAGTTCTTCATTTTCCTATTTATTTATAATAATTTTATAGTTTTTGTGGCTAGATCCACGATTTGGTGTCGGTGTGATTGCGGGGTTCATTGGAGGCGTAAAAGCGGCTTTTGGGCGAGTTTTGGAACAATGAGGAAGCCCGGGCAAAGTGAGCGTACGTCGGGCGATCCTGCGTCGCGCGGCGTCTGCGTCGCGGCGTCTGCGTCAGCGACGTCGGCTCGAAAATCACCTCATCATTTAAAGTGATGGCTCCGAGAAATTAGGGGAAGGGGATCGGGAGCGTGCGAACGGCGTGGAATTCAGGCGATGGCCACGGACGAGTGCCGGGTTTAATGCTTTGTTTCTTATTTTGGATATTAGAATCATGTTTCAACATTAAACATTTTAATATTTTCATTCATCATGTTCTAGATTTATTTCTAGGGTTATATTGAACCCTATCATATGTCGATGGGTTAAAGATTGATCTTTTATATTATTCAATTGTTTATCAATTTGTTACATCTGCTCTATTTCTGTAGTTCAATCACATGTTAATGTCTGGCCAACATTAGCGTAATTACGCTGAGTCCAGAGATTCGAGAGATGAAATTATTCGGGGATGCGGAATAGGTAGCCTTCGGTTGATTCAGGTAAATAGAGAATCTTGAGACACAGAAGAGTGGCATTTGGGATTAGAGCAATTAAGCATTCGAATCTTGGTCGGGATAGAGATATCTGATTCTATTCACGAGATAAGCGGATATCTGAGAGGATATCTCGTAGGCAAGATCACCTCGCCATTGACATATTGTAAATGAATTGAATAATAATAATACCCCAGAAAATTAATCCATTGAATGTGATAGGGATATAACCTGGGTTAAGTAATACTTTAATTGAATCAATAGTTTAGGTAATCTTTACATATTTGAATTCCCTCCTAGAGTCATCTTTTGGATATTATAAGCGGAACCTTTGTAGTCAATACACTGTCCTGTGGATCGATATAACACCACATTGCACTATACTACTTGGGCGAGCGATGCGCGCGCATATAGGCGTATATTACATACACCGGTTTATTGTCAAGTTTTTAGGCGGATTCTTACGGATGAGTTTAGATTGATATAGAAATTAAGTAAATAGATATTACTGCAGTTTTCTTTTCTTTTGTTTGTTCTATCTCTCTACATGTGCTGAGTCGATTGGTTTTGTTGGTTCGTGTGTATTGCGACATAGGTTTGATGCTGACGGCGGATGGTCGACCAGCACTGTTTGATCTGAACCCGGGAAAGACTTACGCACGGTGAAGACGGGAGAATGGAGCAGTTAGAAATCAATAGTCATGGAAAACAGCGAAGAACAGATCTTGGCATTGAAACGGCCGAACCACGAAGGCCCGAAGTAAATCATGGAAGGAATCGAGGCGCGAGGTAGTTTATACAGCGGATGACCCCTTCATGCTACTAGATGAGTTCGAAAGATCGCCAACCTGTCGCTCGTACAGCCATCGATGGCCACCTATTCAAGCAACACTTCGAATTGGAAGCTACCACAAAGACAGAGCCGTAATATCTTGTTCCAATGGACTACCCCATGAGAACCCGAACATGCATTTAATTAACTTCCTCAGTTTGCGATACTATCAAGTACAATCTGAGGATCAAGAAGCTCTAAGGTTACGCTTGTTCCCATTTCACTGGGATAGAGGCCAAACACTCAAGCAACTTACCACCACCGATTCCATTACTACATCGGAACGATTCGTGCAAAATTCTACGACCAAGTTCTTCCTTAATCTTCGAAAAATCGCCTTCAACTCAGGCAAGAGAGATCAATACGTTTGGACAACTAGAGGGGGAGAACCTAGCATAAGCTTGGGACAGATTTCATGAATTACCCGCTTATGCCCACACCACCGACCGAATTAGGATGGGTCGCAAGTCCACACCTTCTATAATGGTCCTGGAACGCGACTAACAATGTGATCGATGCTTCCACTGAGGGATAATCGATGAAGAAAACCACAGCACTGCTTATGAAATCTTAGAAGATGTCAAGACCAACATTAATCAATGGCCTAGAGAGAAAACTACACCAGTAAAAGCGGTGGGTGGCACAGATAATGAGGACCTCAACAATTTGGTTAATCATGTGGCACAGCTGACGAAACAGTTAAACAGACATCAAGTAACCGTCGCGAACGCCCATACGTAATTAAACCCATGGAGTTATGTGAATTCTATGGAAGACAGCACAATAGCAATAATGTCGGGCCGTGAAATCAAATCAGAGCAAGCCCGCACGGTCGAGGTTCACTTAATCAATCTCAAGAACAAGGTCGTGATGGGGGAAACAACTATCAAAATCAAAATCAGCTAAGGGTGGCGCACAACCGTAATGTACCTGCATCAATCAAGGGTATGACGGAGGAATAATCGTAACAATATGCCACAAACCGAGATAAAGGAACCACCTCCCCGAAAAAAAGATGGACTTAGAACAAGCCCTGTAATAAATGCCGACCCACTCGCTCTGGGCAGAATGAGACCACAGCGAATATGCAAAGAATGTGCAACCTAATCAACAATCAAGCCGCTATTAATCGAGAAATTTGAGAGGTAACCGATCATTGCCAAGCAATTCTGAGGTAAACCCTAGAGGAGAAGGGAAAGAGTACTGTAACCTCATCACTCTAAGGAGTGGAAAAGAGTTGGTAAATCTCTGAGTCAGCAGTTTGGTAAGAGAATTGAAAATTAAAGAGCAAGACCAAAGTATCCCGACCGACCGATGAAAATGAGCAAACTACGAGATGTGAGAGAGCAGCCAAGGATAATAAAGCAGTGGAAGAAACCGAAACAGACAAAAACATGAACTCCGTTTTACCAATCCCACCTCAAAGGTTGAAGAAAGGTAACTGGAGAAGCAACAAAATTTCGACACCTTCAAGAAACTACATATTAATATACCATTTTTGGAGGCATTGGAGAACATGCCTAGTTACGTGAAATTCATGAAAAAGATCTTAGCGAGTAAGAAGAAGTTAGAGGAATATGGGACCATCGCCTTAACTGAGGAATGCAGTGCCATCCTGCAAAAGAAACTTCCCCCAAAACTTCAAGACCCGGTAAATTTATATAATTGCTCTCTATAGGGAATAGGCATCGTGAAAGCCTTATGTGACTTGGGAGCGAGCATCAACTTGATGTCACTCTCGATGTTTAAAATGCTAAAGTTGGGAGAACCGAAATCAACCACAATCAGTCTACAACTTCTGCGATAGGTCATACCAACACCCTCGAGGTATAGCCGAAAAATGTGCTAGTAAAAAGTTGGTAAGTTCATCCCTTCCAAAGAGACTTTGTCATTCCGGGATTGATGGAGGAAGACTAATTCTATCCCCATCATACTTGGTAGGACCTTTCCTAGCCACAAAGAAAGCTCAAATCAATGTGCAAGAAGGTGAATCAAACTAAGAGTCCAAGGAGACGAGATCACTTTCCATGTCTTCCAACCCACGCACCCGTGATGACGATCCAAATGATCGATATCTCGTGAACTTCATTACACAAAAGAGTTTGCAAGATCGGCGCGAAAAACTTCAAAGATAAGCCTATGACTCCGCACGTAAAAGACACCGAGAATGGCAAGGGCATGAATGTAAGAATATTTCATCCACTCAATATGTAGGTGAGCATTATGATGCATACATTTCCCGCCTCTTCTAATCATGTCACAAAGTGAGATTCAGTATCGCCGAGCTAACTACATTAACATAGCGCTTCTTGGGAGGCAACCTGTTCTAAACTTTCCTTTGTTTGTTTATTTTCTGCAATTTTAGGTTTCTGGCTTTATTTTGTGATCGTACGGCTTGTTTGCTTCATTCGTGGATGCGCGATGCAGTCGTGAGGATTCGCTCCAACTACGATTACAAGCTCATAGAGTCAAGTAACAGAGAGGGGTTCATGTTCATGAAATCTTCAATATGCCTTAATTTTTCTTCGCCACGCCGCTGACGCGTATTTTCACGCCACGACGCCAAATTAACACTTCTCACGCCGCGACGCGGTATTTTCACGCCGCGACGCCAATTTGTACACCTGCCGTCACGCCGCGACGCGGTTCTTTCACATCGCGACGCGGATTTGCACAAGCCTTCGCCACGCCGCGACGCCATCCCCCACGCCGCGACGCCATTTTAACATGACTCGTCACGTCGCGACGCGCTCTTACAACGCCGCGACGCTGTCTAGTGAAGCCTTCTCTCGTCACGCCGACGTGACCCCGCACGTCGCGACGTCACCCTGTTTTAAGCCCAAGATCAGTTCATTTCTGGCTTTTAACCGCACACACTCCAAATTGAAACCCTAGTTTCGCGCACTGGCTCGATCGGACTTGCCTGAGTCTCTTTGCTTCCACCGGCCTGAGGCCTTCCATTGTTCCTCCGACCCCCATTGTGCTCTACGAAGCCACCCTCTTCCCTCTCGGTTCCGGTCATTGTGGCATTTCCCACCGTGCTCTGCTCTAGCTCATTGCGGGGTCGTGATTCTAGGTACCTTTGTACCTGTGGTGGTTTCGTGGCTAATAAGTGTTCATTAGAGTATTTTGCCCAAAGTAGGTCTTCTGTGCCCCAGTTAGAGCCGAGTCTTGAGTCTTAGTTAGTTTTTCTAGCACATTAGGTGTTTGTGTTTTTGTCCAAGTCAGTAGGTGCTCACTTTGGGGCCACTAACACGTGTTCTAGATCAATATGTCCGCAGGCGTAAGTTGTCGCTAAGTGGAGTCGGCCCAACAGGACCCGACTCCCACTTCTTATGATGTCTCAAGTAGCTTGTAAATGCGAGTGTCGGGACGGCTGGGCACCATTTGCAAAAACCGATCCTTCATCAAGGAGAGCGTGGGTTTCACCACCCCGATGACTTCTTCCGCAAAGACACCGCGGGCATGGGATGGTGTGCCTTTGTGCCAACCACCATCCAAAGAGCCGATGAGTGTGGTGCGAGTTCTTACGCCTTCAATCTCGCTTCCCATGTCTTGAAGAAAGTCGTATGCGGGCGATTGGTCACTTCAAGGCGCGAGTCGATCAATAGTTGCCAGCCTAGAGATGTCCTTCTGAGTCGCTCGACGCCCGGGCGAGCACCCTCGACTACCCTTTAGATTATGTACGCGTGACGACCAATGGGCGGGAGAGGGAAAATCAATAGTGCGGCCATGCGGGTCAATTTCAAGGCCAAGATTGGGCCTTCATTCCCAAGGTCCGCACCACTTCATCACTTCGCCTCATCCCGACGACGAACGGTGTGAGGTGACTGCCTGCACGGGTCGTGGCTCAACTACGCCATCTTATGTGGTATACCCTTCGATAGTCAAGGTGTTATCGAGGATGTCATCCTCCATAACCGGGATGCTAAGATGAACCTAGGACACTCCTTTCTCGATCTTTGGTTTCAGGTAAACAAGCCTAAGGCCCTGGATCGACACTCGACACTTGGCTTTTCACCCAATCAAAGCCATATTAGGTCGGCGGTGACACACACGGTGTCCCAACCCGAGGGGGCCTACGACTCAGTCATGAGCCCTCGGATCCAGGACGAGCTTTATGAGACGGCTCGCTTGATTCTGAAGACACCTGTGATGACAGCTCGCCTCCCGTCTCACCCACCTCCACCACCACCCTCGTCTCACCCACCTCCACCACCACCCCGCCAGCCCCCCAGCGGCCGCTCCCTCGTCATCAGATCTTGAGGACCCTAAGTGCTCTCACTCACCGAGCCGTTTCACGCATTCCTGATGAGACCCAAGAGCACCGAGTCCTCGCTACCCAGATATGGAGGCGTCACAAGGCCGACATGTGACAATCCCGGCCAATCAAAGCATCATTCTACACAGCCAGTTAGCCTATGCAGCCCTACCACCCAAATTCTGTTTTCCACCAAATTTCCACCACCTCCCACCGTTGATCTTCCCGGAGTCCCCTTCCTCTCTATTGTTTCTATCTACCTCGTTGAGGGCACCGGATACTTTGTCTGGGGGGATGTGGTGATTCCAGTACTATGTTTTGTGTTTTGTTTATTGTTGTTTTGGTTTTAGTAGTATGTGTCTTTTTTAGTGTGTATCGATATTAGTCAGGTTTTGTTTTTAGTATTGCATGCGCTATTGGTAAAGTCGAGTTTAGTTTAGTTTATTTTCAGACGTGACTTTCATGTCGACATGAGTCATGTGTTAGTTGCTTCATGTGTTTTGTGAAGGGACATTCTTGCATGTACTAATTGCGTATATGTGTGCCATGTTGAATATTTGAGTATCATTTTTGGATTGAATTCACTATAGACTTGTGTTCAAATGCATACATTTGCTCGATGCCTCAGAATTAGGTTGAATAGGTGAAAAGGGCTGCTTTAACCGATCCCGGCAGTCAAGAAACCAGCCTCAAAGACCCTATCACTCACACACTCAGTGACTTCTCGGGAGTACACAAAAGCCGAACCAACTACTAAAGTTCGATCAACCTAGGGAGATTCGAACCATTTGAGTGATGGGACACCTAATCAAAAGAGGATTGCCATCGAGCCCCAACCAAAAAGAAAAAAAAAAAAAAAAATACAAAAACAATAGAAAAAGAGAAAAAGAAAAAAAAAGAAATATGACAAAAATAGGTATATGCATAGAATAAGCTGATCATCCAATTCCAATCCCGCACAGGCCTCAAGGGCCTATCAAAGCCTAATGCCCCCGAGCCAACTCGCCAGAGTCATTGACTTCACGCCCGCTACATGGGGATGTAAGATGGATCATTCACGCAACCTAGAGCCTTCGAGCCTGCCGAGTGTTCCTGGTGAAGTTTGAAGTGAATTGAATGCTCGTGCCCTTAATAACTAACCGGGGTGGGGAGTCACCACGATCTCGCCACAGTGAACACTCAACTAAAACCCTTGGCACTAGATATTCTTCCATTTTGTTTTAGGTACGTAGGACGCTTTTAGGTAGTTGGACATGAATAAAACGGGTGCTGCTCCTATCCTTTCTAGTTGGCTTCTTCCAAATAGGTGAGTTGAACTTAAGTTTGGGTGGGTATCTAACCTAGGCATATATCGGAGGTCACTTCATTATAAGCACATAGGATTTTGGGAAAGGCTAATGAACACCATGGATTTGATGCACAAGTCACTTCCACTATCTCAATCGAATTTACCTAAAGTCAAATACCCGCATGCATTTCGAACGTCGTTAAAACAAAGGGGAGTGTGGGCCGCCTAAATTGATCCTCTACTTTTCAGCATGTGCATTACGTTTGTGTGAGTCTGTCGTCCATAGAGGTAGTTCCTATTTAGGAGTCGGGCTTCTGCTTGAGGACAAGCAAGAAATTAAGTTCGTGTGTGATGAGCGCCAAAACACTCATCTTACACTCGTCTGTTTCTTCATTTTCACATTTATTTTATAATAATTTTATAGTTTTTTGTGGCTAGATCCCTGATTTGGTGTCTGGTGTGATTGCAGGTTCATTGGAGCGTAAAGAGCAGCTTTTGGAAGCAGTTTTTGGAACAATGAGGAGCAGCAAGGAAGGACTGGCCACTGCCGAGATAATATCGCCGCGACGCCACCACGCGACGCAAATCTCGAAAATTTGTACCTCATCATTTAAAGTACGAATGGCTCAGAAATTAGGGGAAGGGGGGATCGGGAGGCGTACGAACAGAGGCACGGAATTCCAGAGCAGAGTGACACAGACTTCGATGGGTGCCCTGGGATTTGTATCAAGCTTCTTATTTGGATATTAGAATCATGTTTTTAACATTAAACATTTTAATATTTTCATTCATCATGTTCTAGATTTATTTCTAGGGTTATATTGAACCCTATCATATGTCGATGGGTTAAAGATTGATCTTTTATGTTATTCAATTGTTTATCAATTTGTTACATCTCGTTTATTTCGTAGTTCAATCATGTTAATGTCTCGCCAACATTAGCGTAATTACACCGAGATCCGAGATTCAGAGATGAGGGTATATTCGTGTGATCTGCAGAGTAGGCCTTCGTTGATTCGCAAATAGAGATATTCAACCCGGGGCGTGGCATTCGGGGATTAGAGCAATTGCTACTTTAATACTGAGTCGGGATAGAGATATACCCGATTCTATTCACGAGATAGGCGGATATACCGAGAGAGAGGATATCTCGTAGGCAAGATCACCTCGCCATTGACATATTGTGAATGAATTGAATAATAATACCTTTAGAAAATTAATCCATTGAATGTGATAGGGGGAGATATAACCCTAGGGTTCAAAACCAATACTTTAATTGAATCAATAGTTTAGGTAATCTTTACATATTTGAATTCCCTCCTAGAGTCATCTTTCAGATATTATCTAAAGCGTAACCTCAGAGTCAATACACTCCGTCCCCCGTGGATCGATATCCGTACTCACGAGTACACTACTTCGCTAAGCGTGCACTCATGCATATAGGCGTATATTTTATACACCGCGTTTTCCGCTTGTCAGGATAGTTGGCATGCATGGTGCCTTTGTGTTCCCATGTTGTCTCCTCTATTCCATGATGCTGCCACAATACCTTCACTAGCCTCACGGTCTTGCTTCACAAAACCTGATCCCGGCTATCCACGATACGCACAGGTCCCTCCTCAAAGGTTCCATTTGCATCAACTATAAGCTTTCCTCAATCCACCACATGAGTCGGATCTGGGGTGTGATTCCTGAGCATGGAGACATGGAATACCGCATGTACACTCAATAAGCTTGGCGATAAGGCCAAAAGGTATGCAACCATACCCACCCTCTCGAGTACCTCGAAGGGCCCAATATACCTCGGCGATAGCTTTCCCCTCTTGCCGAACCTGACCACTCCTCTCTTAGGCATCACCTTCAAGAAGACATGATAACCCACCTCAAACTCTAAAGGCTCATTGTTTTCCGCCATCAAAGATAGCTCTTCATCTAGCCCCGAGCCGTGGAGTGAGACGTTTCTCGTATCAGTTCCACCTTCTCGAAAAAGCCCTAACCACTCGGACCCGTGGTGGTTCTCTCTCCCACCTCTGTCCAACAAACCAGAGATCGACATGGCCTCCCATACAATGCCTCATAAGGTACCATCTGTATGCTCACCTGATAACTATTGTTGTAGGCTAACTCCACCAAGGGCAAATGCTCTTCTAGCTACCCTTAAGATCTAGGACACATGCCCGTAGCATGTCCTCTGAACGGTCCTGGATGGTCCTCTCCTCGACCGACCGTCTGGTCCGAGGATGAAAAGACAAACACATCAATCGTGTCCCCATGAATCGTTGGAAACTCTCCCAAAAATGAGTCGTAAACCTAGGATCCTGATTTGCTACTATGGATACTAGTATTCCATGTAACCGAACTATCTCTCGTATATACAACCTGTAGAATTCCTCCAATGTGAAGGTCATCCGCACAGCCAAAAAGCATGCCGACTTAGTGAGCTGGTCCACTATCACCCACACTGCGTCATGCACTCGCAATGTCCATGGAAAGTAAGTCACAAAATCCATCGTGATGTGCTCCCACTTCCACTCAACCACCTCCAATGGTTGGAGTAATCCTGCTGGCCTCTGGTGCTTAGCCTTTACCTACTGACACGTGAGACATCGTCGAACGAAGTCTCCTACATGTTTCTTCATCCCACTCCAGTAATATTAGCAACGTAGATCGCGATACATCTTCGTGCCACCTGGATGCACTGCAAAACGAGAGCCATGGAACTCCCTGAGGATCTCCTCTCTCAGATCTTCTGACTGCGGAACCACAACCCATCCCTTATAATCAAGACTACCATCCGAGTGCATGGTCCAAATTCTCTTCACACCTATACCGACACCGCATTCGGTCCCTAATGGACAATATCTCTACATCATGTCCCTGTAACTCGATCACTCTGCCCAGTAGGGAGGGCGTAGCCACTAAACTTCCCAACGTACCCTGAGCCTGATCATTGTATTGTAGTCCAAACCGTCCCATAGTCTCGAGCATCTGCCATTCTCAAGAAACTATACTAGCCAACACTCCTCGTGACTTCTGGCTGAGTGCATTAGCCACTCACGTCACTTTACCGAGATAAGAATGCAAAGTAAGTCATAATCCTCCGTATACTCCATCCGAATATTCCTAAAAATACCCTAGAATTTTTATAATAATTTTATTATATATTCCAAGTATATTGAGCCAAACTTGGGTTTTTCCGGGAAAACTAATAAATGGTGAAATGTGAAATGAATATGTGAGCATATGATTAAATGTTATATGCTAAAATGATAAATTAATTGAACCTCGGAATAAACCTAAGTGAAAAAGGAAATTGGTGTTTGTAAAATAAGGACCTAAGGGTCAAATGATGTTTTAAATGCCACGCAAAATGAAATGATAAGCATAATATGTTCATGGCACGAGTAAGTCTTCATGAGAAAATAGAAACGGATTTAATGAGGAAGCCAAACATGGCCTTATAATGAATAAGGGACTTAAGACCACATTTGGTCTTGGAAAGGCACATTGTGCCAAAAACATTTTGAGAAGAGAGTGAGAGGAGAAAGCTAGGGTTTTGGAAGAAGAAGTGATTTTGGTGGGAGATCATCCCCGTTTATGGTTTCTAAGTGATCAAGCATCTTGGGGGAAGAAGATTCAAAGGGATTTAAGGTAAGAACCAAACCCTAGATTTCTTTAAATGATGTTAGGGTTAGAAAACCCCCTAATCCATCCATGGGTTTGCTCATGGTTGGTTTAGGATGATATTAGGATGTTATTGGGAGTGATTCCCATGATTTGTTTTGGGTTTTTGAGGATTTTTGGAGAAAAATCACAAAATAGCAACTGGAAAAAATATGGGCACATCGGGCTCCTACGCCGCGACGTAGACCTACGCCGCAGCGTGGGATGCCTCACCGCGGTGAGGCCGAGGGGCCAAAATGGCACCCCTCGGGTACGCCACGGCATAGCAAAGCTTCTCCGCGGCGTAGCTACTATTCATAGTGAACAAATTTTGGATTTTTGTTTCCAAACACCTCGTATTCGTACAAGGATAGTTTACCTAATAAATGATTAATGGGGATTCAAATAAGGATAAAACTAAATGAAAAAACGTACCGTACCTCGCTGCCTCGGTGAGCTTGTCTTTGGGCAAACTTAGTGTCTTAACCCAAAACCATTAACGAATATTAATCGTCATTCACTAAAAATATATAATAATTGTTTATCCACTAAGAGTGGCGTAATTGTTATTGACTAGGGACGGGTAAGGATCACCTAACTAAGGTCTGAGATCGAAGGGAATGAAACAAGAGTCGACAGCTTCGGTTTGTTCACTAACCCCCTATCCGTATTTCAAGTGTTTTGGTAGTATACCAAATAAATCTGAAATTATTATATGGAATGCGTATATCTTTGAAATGATATTACGAAAGTGCAAATGGATTTGAAAATGTGATATTTGAAATGTCTGATAATTAATTGCATGTGAGTGATTAATTGAGTTACAAACGAATTGGTCAATTCTTGACGTCTTAAATTGAATCGATATACCGAATGACCAACATGGCGGGATGCACCAATCAACATCCGTCATGAAGGCAACCTAGCATCAGTAATGTCCCACATGGCTGATGCACCAATTCCATCCCGACATGATGGTGTATGGCATTGTTAAATGTCCTACTTGGCGAGATGTACTGACCGAAGATCTCGCCAGATGGCGTATGACATTTTAAGTGACCACATGGTGGGGTACTAATCATCCATCATGATGGGAGACCGACTTGTTAAATGCAAGCACATTACTAATGATAAAAAGGACGAGATTCATTGAACGGAAATCTATCATGAATATGAATTGTATAGACAAAGTGAAATAACAAACTTGATGATTGTAAATGGGATTTGTAAACTAAATACATCCTTGGGAGTATATGTTTGAATCTCATGATTTGAGTTAAGTAAATTGAAAGCATGTGAAAATGCATATTTTGATATGATCAATGATTTGTAAAGTGAAAGCATGTGAAAATGAATATGCTTGAGTATAGTTTGATAAAAAAGGCATGGTTTTATGATAAATGCATTTCATGTTAAACTGAAAATTGGAATATAACTGTATAGAACCACTAAGCATGAAAATGCTTAGCGTGTAGTTTTTATCTATGCGCAGGTTTCAAGTAAACAGGAAAGAAGACAATATCAAGAAGCGCAGAATCATAGAGAAAGTTGTGGCGTATAAGTATATACCCCATCATATGCATATCATTTCTTTTTGAATGTGTGACATTTTGTGAACAAAAGAGTTAAAATTCTGAACTACTGTTTGGTATATCATTTTGTAAAGGCATGGTACGCCATTTTGTAAACGAATTGTATAAGAGTAAATGTTTATGGGCCTACCATTTGAAAATGCTTCCTCGTAATTGAAAACCCTAAAAAGAAATGACATAAATAAAATGTTTTGATAAGATAAATGAAAATGATAGAAGTGCAAACCTGCCCGGCGATTTGTCTCTTCTGCCGAGCTCTGGGATTCGCCGCGACACTTTTACCAAAAAAAAAAAAAAACAAACAAAACAAACAAATGAAAAGTAACAAAAGAATCAAACGAAAGCATTCCGTAACCGGTTCTGATTCTCGCTTAATCTGTCCTATCTAAAGGATGCTAAGCATTTAGTGGTATCGCAGCCTGTGTTTAAAGGCTTTCGAAAAAGGCCCTAAACGATTTTGTAAAAAGGATTTTGAAAATTGCATTTGGATATGTATTGCATTTTGCATATAAAGGGATGATATGACTTTGATGCGTATCTTGTCTGGCCTTTAATAGGAAGCATGGATGTTTCAGTACCCATAAGGTCGGCGTGACTGTGGAAATCGGTCCTAATAGTCCTGCTAGTGTGGTAAGTGGACAAGCATCTCATGCTCCACCAGTAAATGAATCGGAACAAATGGCAGGAGGTACTATGGGTATCCTTCAACAGTTAGCTCAGGCTTTGCAAAGAGCCAAGCAACTAAATGCAATCGACTACAGAAAGAATCACCCATCGAGAATGGCAAGGTATACACTGATAGACTTTCGGAAAGAAAGAAGATGATCCTTCAATGGCGTAGAATGGCCCAGAGAACTAGTTTAATGCTTGCAGCAAATGCATTGCACATCTGGAAGAGAAGTTGCCGTGCCACCTCACTACTACAGGACGAGGGCTTATCAATGGTGGATTTTCGTGACCGTGACCAACACCGTGAGAGTAGTTACACGGAGGTTCTTCGATGAATTCAAGAAGCATTATGTGGGTCAAGCATCTAGTTAAACAATATGCGACGGTTTCAATATAATCAAACAAAGGCAATTAAGTGTAATCAATATCCGAGAGAATTCACACCCACGAGCAAGTATGCTCTCGAGATGCCGGGTAAACTCACAGCCAGGCGTCAGAAGTTCAAGACAAACTTAAATAACCATATTCGCCCATACCACAGATTTTTCCATGATGATTTCTCCAAAATCATGACATGTGCTCTAAATGTGGAACGAGTAATAAAAGAGGAAAATGAAAGAAAAGTAGAAGACAGGGAAAGAAAAATCCCGGTCAATCAAGTGCTCATTAGCAGCAGAGTAAGAGATTAAGGGGACCACAGGAATCTAATCACTTATTAACTCGTGCCACCTAAGAATACTTTTCTACCCAAGACCGCGCTTTAAGTGCATAAGGATGTGCTTCTAGAGGACAAGATGTTCCTCGTTGTTCTCAATGTGGGAGAAGACACAAGGGAGAGTGTTGGAGATTGACAGGTGTTTGCTTCGGTTGTGGATCCATGGAGCACAAGATACGAAATTGTACAAGGGCACGTCCCTTCACAACACCCCAGACATGGGGCAATGATTTATCAATACAGAAAGGCAGCAAAAGTGTTACATCACCGAGTGTTCCGAGACAAGGGACACAGACTTTGGGTAGGCAAGATGGTCGTGCTCCAGCTAGAGCATATGCAACAAAAGCAGTAGAAGATAACGATGCCCCATATGTGATAGTCGGTAATTTTACTATCTTTGATACTATTATGCATGCATTGATAGATCCAGGATCGACTCATTCGTACATATGTACTGACATACCCAACTCGTACTTACTCCGTATGAAACCGAAAATTTACATTCGTGACAAACTCGCTCGGACATAGTGTTATTGTGAATAAAGTATATGGAGATTGTCCTATTAGAATAAGAGAATATGAATTTCTGGGAGACTTGATAGAGTTATCCTTCTCGTGAGAATTTGATGATATCAACTGGATCGTTATCCCATCATCAAGCCGATAGTTACTTGTAGAATGGAAAGAGTGACCTTAAGAACACCGACGAGGATGAAGTAATTTTCATCTGGCGAGAGGTTAAACCATCTTCAATGTGATACATCCGCAGCCTACTACTAGAACAATGGTGTGGAAAGGATGAAGCCTATTTGGCTTATGATTGAAACGAAAGGCAAGGCCTAGTGTATTCGATATATCCCTATCAAGCAAGTGACTTTCCAGACGTGTTTTAAGAGTTGCTGATTGCTCCATAGAGATCGAGTTTGTTATCGACGCAGCCTGTGCTACGCCGCATCCATTACACCGTACGAATGGCTCCTTTGGAGTTAAAGGAATTGAAATTGCAATTGCAAGAAATGCTAGAAAAAGGGTTTATTCAACCAAGTGTATCACTATGGGGAGCTCCCGTTCTCTTTGTTAAAAAGAAAGATGGTACGCTTAGGTTATGTATCAATTATAGGCAACTGAACAAGTTGACAGTAAAGAACAAGTATCCGTTACCCAAAATTGATGATTTGTTTGACTAATTGAAAGGTGCAAGTATCTTTTCGAAGATTGACTTGCGATCTCGATATTATTAGTTGAGTATTAAAGATGCAGATGTGCATAAGACAACGTTTAGAACGCGATATGGACATTATGAGTTCCTTGTAATGCCGTTTGGTTTGACAACTGCTTCAACGGATTTCATAGACCTAATGAATCATATTTTCCGACTGCATGTGGATCAGTTTGTCGTAGTGTTCATAGACGACATTCTTGTGTATTCAAAAGATCAGAAAAATCACAACACACACCTTCAGGTAGTGTTAGAGACTTTGAGAAAAGAGCAGTTATAGTAAGTGTGAGTTTTGGTTGAATGAAGTGTCCTTTCTTAGACACATTGTATCGAAATAAGGAATCCGCTGATCCAAAGAAAATAAGTGGTCACAATGGAAGCCACCAAGAACAGTGCCATAAGTGCGTAGTTTCAGACTGCGTTACTACGTAAGATCTGCTAAGGGGTTTCTATGACCGCAAAGACCGATGACGAGATTATCTTGCAAAAATGTAAAGTATGAATGGAGTGAAAAATTTCAAAGAAGTTTTGATAAGTTGAAGGCATTCTTAACCGAGGCTCCGGTTCTTACTCAGCCGACCTACGGTAAAGAATATGTGATCTTTAGTGATGTGTCACTAAATGGACTTGGATGTGTCCTAATGCAAGAGGGTAAAGTGGTAGCCTATGCTTGAAGACAAGCAGTCGATGAAAAGAATCACCACGCATGATTTGGGAATTAGCCGCACTTATATTTGCATTGAAAATTTGGAGACATTATTTGTATGAGAAAAGTGTCACTGGCACCGATCATAAGTGAGTCTTAAAGGCGGTTTGCCTCACAACAAGAGCTTAACTTGAGACAACGAAGATGGATAGAATTGATAAAAGATTATGACTGCTTGATTAATTATCACCCGGGAAAGGCCAATGTAGTGGCCTACACTTTGAGTAGAAAAGTCAATGCAAATGCTTCGAGTGTTGAATTCTCATTTGTCGTTGACAGACGACGGTGAAGTAGTGGCAGAATTAATAGCGAGACCGAATTTGTTGAATCGAGTGCTAGAGGCACAAAAGAAAGATGAGAAAATTGCTACCATAGTGAGTCAAATTGGAAATGATAAAGAAACTGAAGCCATAAAGGAATGAAGATGGGGTTTTCAGATATAAAGACTACCAGGTAATTCGATGATAATGATTTGAGGAAAGCCATACTTCAAGAGGGCATTACAAGGATCTTTCTATCATCCCGTAGAACAAAGATGTAAAAGATTTGGAAAAATGTCATTCGTGGTCCAGAATGAAAAGAGATGTATCAGAGTTTGTAAACTAAGTGTTCGTGTCGGCACAGTATGAAAGATCAAGTTCCTTCTGGATTATTGTAGCTTCATCGTATCACCGGGCGTAGAAAAGGATCGAATCACCATGGATTTTGTGGTCGGGTTACCATTACCAGGAGGAAGCATGACTCGCCTCAGTCGTAGTAGACCGATCGACCAAGCCTCACCACTTCCTACCAGTTGAGAACCAACCATTCGCCGATAAGCCAGCGTAGATGTATATCAAGGAAATAGTCTTGTTACATGGGATTCCTATATCCATTATTTCGCATCGAGATCCGAGGTTTATCAGATTTTTGTGAAAATTGCAAGAGAGGCCTCGGGCACTGATTGAATTTCGCATAACGCTATAACTACAGATGAATGGGACAATCGTGAGAGAGTGATCCAAATTCGAAGATATGTTAAGGGGGTCAGGTGATCAACTATGAGGGTAGTTGGGATCGTATCGACACATTCTTGAAGTTGAATTTGTGTACAAATGTCAGCCTAATCGAGCATTGGAATGGTGCCTTACGAGGCTTTATATAAAGTGAAAATGTAATAATCGTTGTGTTGGACTAAGCGAAAAGAAAATTGATTGGCCCGACGATACAAGAGGATCGAAGAAAAGTGAAAATGATTAGAGAGAGATTGAAAGTGGCCACCGATAGACAGAAATCATATGCCGACATGAAAAGAAAAGATATTCGATATGAGATCGGCGAAAAAGTGGGTCCAGTGGCATACCATTTAGCATTACCACCGGAATTGGAAAAGATCCATAATGTTTTCCATGTTTCGATGTTGAGGAGGTATAGATTCGACCCGTCGCATGTAGTCTCTTTGGAGACAATTGAGCTGAGACCGGATTTAACGTATGAAGAAGAGTCAGTGGAGATCTTAGCTCGAGAAGTGAAAGAATTATGGAATAAGAAGATTCCGTTAGTCAAAGTGCGTGCCAGAGAAACCACAAGACCGTTGCCACTGCGAAAGTGAAGAAACCATGACAGCAGTATCTACAATCGCGATCCAAGGTAAATTTCGGTGACTAAATTTTCTTGGCGGGGGAGAGTTGAAATATTCTCAAAAATACCCTAGAATTTTTATAATAATTTTATTATATATTCGGTATGAATGGTTTCAAACTTAATTTTTTTCCTGGAAAAACTGAGCAATGGTGAAATGTGAATGAATATGTGGAGAAGGACAATGTTATGCTAAAATGAGAAATTGATTGAACTTTAAAAATAAACCCAAGTGAAAAGGGAAAATTTAGAAATTTGTAAAATAAGGACCTATGGGTCAAATGATGTTTAAATGCTAATGAAATAAATGATAAGTGAATGTGCAACAAGAGACTAGAATTTAAGTGAGAAAAATGGAAAATGGGATTTAATGAGGAAGCCAAACATGGCCTTATAATGAATAAGTGGCTTAGACCACATTTGGTCTTGGAAAGGCACATTGTGCCAAAAAACGTTTTGAGAAGAGAGTGAGAGGAGAAAGCTAAGGTTTTGCAAGAAGAAGTGATTTTGATGGGAGATCATCCCCATTTCTGGTTTCTAAGTGATCAAGCATCTTGGGAAGAATATTCAAAAGGGATTTGGTAGAACCAAACCACAGATTCTTTAAATGATGTTTGGGTTAGAAAAACCCTAATCCGTCCATTGGTTTTTCTCATGGTTGGTTATAATGTTATTGGGAGTGATTCCCATGATTTGTTTTAGGTTTTTGAGGATTTTTGGAGAAAAATCGCAAAAGAGCAACTAGAAAATGCAGGCACATCGAACTCTCTGTGCATGACATAGGGAACCCACGTCCTTGGCGTAGACCTAAACCACGGCATGGGATGCCTCGCGGCCCGAGTAAAGGGAACAAAATGGCACCCCTCGGGTCTGCCGCGGTGAGAAGGCCCTCGCCTTAGCGTAGCAGTCTTTACAGCATAACATAGCTACTATTCACAGTTAACAAATTTTGGATTTTTGTTTCCGACCACCTCGTATTCATACACCGATAGTTTAAGGACCCTAATAAATTATTAATGTGGGTTCAAATAAGGATAAAACTAAATGAAAAACGTATCGTACCTCGCCACCTCGGCCGAGTTCGTCTTTAAGGCTGGACAGTATGTAACCCCGAAAACCCCGTTCATGAAGATTAATCGTCATTCATTAAAAAGGTATAATAATTGTTTATCCACTAAGAGTGGCTAATTATTATTGACTAGGGACGGGTGAGGATCACCTAACCTAGAGAGGCGAGATCGAGAAGGGAAGGAAGCAGCGACGGCTTGATTTGTTCAGCAAACCCTATATCCTTATTTCAAGTGTTTTGGTAGTATACCAAATAAATGCGAAATGATTATATGGAATGAGTATATCTTTGAAATGATATTCTGAGAGTGCATATGGATTTGAAAATGTGATATTTGAAATGTCTGATAATTAATTGCATGTGAGTGATTAATTGAGTTGCAAACGAATTGGTCAATTCTTGACATCTTGAATTGAATCGATATACCGAATGACCAACATGGAGGGATGCACCAATCAACATCCGTCATGAAGGCAAACTGAAATTGTGCAATGTCCCACATGGCGGGATGCACCAATCGGCATCCGTCATGATAGTGTATGGCATTGTTAAAATGTCCCACTTAGCGGGATCCACCAATCATCATCCGCAATGATGGCGTATGACATTTTTAAGTGACCATATGGTGGGGTGTACCAATCGGCATCCATGTGATGGGAGGCGAAGTGATCGTAATAGCACATTACCGGAATGATAAAAGGACGGGATTCACGAGCGAGTCAGATCATGAATGTGAGTGTATAAGACAAAGTGAAATAACAAAGCAGTGAATTTATGATGGTTGTAAACTAAATACATCCTTGGGAGTATATGTTTGAATCTTATGATTTGAGTTAAGTCAATTTAAGAATGTGAAAATGCATATTTTGATATGATCAATGATTTGTAAAGTGAAGCATGTGAAAATGAATAAGCATGAGTATAGTTTGATATAAAAGGCATGGTTTTATGATAAATTCATTTCATGTTAAGCGAAAAGTGGAATAGACGCTATAGAACCACTAAGCATGAAAATGCTTAAGCGTGTCATTTTATCGTAATGCGGGTTTCGAGTAAGCAAGAAGAGAGCAAGATGAAGCGCGAGTCATAGAAAGTTGCGACGTATAGTATATACCTCATCATATGCATATTATTTCTTTTTGAACGTGTGACATTTTGTGAACAAAAGAGTTAAACTCTAAACTACTGTTTGGTATATCATTTTGTAAAGGCATGGTACGCCATTTTGTAAACGAATTGTATAAGAGTAAATATTTATGGGCCTACCATTTGAAAATGCTTCGTAGTGAAAACCTGCAAAAGAAATGACATAAATAAAATGTTTTGATAAGATAAATGAAACGGTCGGAGTAAAGCCCGGGCTTGATTCGATACGCTCCTTGAATCAGGCGGGGATTCGAGGTTCGACACTTTTACCAAAAAAAAAAAAAAACAAACAAATGAAAAGTAAATAAAAAAGAATCAAACGAGTATCCCGGAACGGTTGAATCCATGTCAGTCGGACTAGGAAAAGGGTCACTACACCATCCACCTGTGTTGCCTCATGTTGAGGTCCCGCTGTGTAAAAATGTACTTCATACTCTTGTGGTCTAAAAACACCTCGAATTGTTCACCATATAAATAGTGGCACCAAGCCTTTACGGCAAAGACAATGGCTACCAACTCCATGTCATGTGTAGGGTAACTCTACTCGTGGTTCTTCAACTACCAAGAACCATAAGCCACCACCCTCCCGGACTGCATCAAAACACATCCCAGTCCGTCCTTGGAGGCGTCACAATACACTATGTACCTCTGTCCCCTCTTTGGGACGATCAGAATATGAGTTGAAGAAAGCCTCCTTTTTAATTCCTGGAATGCTCTCTCACACAAGTCATTCCACTCAAACTTGACCTCCATCCGGGTTAACCTCGTCATAGGCGAGATAACCAGGAGAAGTCCTCAATGAACCTCCTGCAATACCCAGCCAATCCTAAAGCGTGTATCTCAAGGGGCGGCCGATCTCTCTGACTCATAGCTGCCTCGGCCTTCTTTGGGTCACGGATCGCTCAAGGCCCGATAACACGTGCCCCGAATCTCATGATAAGCCAAAACTCACATAGCTGAGATTTGGCATACAGGCGATGCTCTCTCAAGGTTGGGCTTTGACCTCAAGTGACGCTTGTGATCCTCCTCAGACTTGGAGTAGATCAAGTTGTCATCCACGAAAACCATGACAAATCGATCTAGGTAGGGCTGAAACACCCTATGCATAAGATCAATGAATGTCGTTGGGGCATTCATCAATCCGAAACAGCATCATTGTGAACTCAAAATGCCCATATCGCGTTCTAAACACCCTCTTAGGGATAATTGCCTCCCTAACTCTTAGACGTAGTAGTGGTCTTGAATCTATCTTACAGAATTAGGCACGCGCCCTCTCAGTGATCAAACAAATCATCAATCCGCGGCAAAGGGTATCTATTCTTTATAGTAGCCCTATTCAACTGCCGGTAATCTATATACAACCGAAGAGTCTTGTCCCTTTTCTTGGCAAACAGAACCGGAGCGTCCCAAGATGAAGTGCTCGATCTAATGAAACCTCTATCCAATAATTCCTGCAATTGGACCTTGAGCTCCTGCAACTCAACAGAAGCCATTCTATGCGGAGTCATAGAAATAGGAGATGTACCAAGGTGTAGTGCAATAACGAAGTCTACATCCCTATATGGAGGTAATCCCGATAGTTCATCCGGAAAGACATCCTCGTACTCACAAATCACCCGAGGTAGATCCAAACCCCGTCTCACCTCGTCTTCCGAGGTGGGCTTGCGACCATTTATCGACCACGGATGCAGCAGATTCGTACGGCTCAAGGTAAAGTGTCATGCTTATCCCACGAAGCGTAACACAAATTACCATCCGATTATTAATTTGTAACTTTCCTTTGATCACAATCAATGACGACCCAATGTGCCCTCAACTAGTCCATCCCAAGGATGACATCAAACTTCGACATGTCCATGACTCTTAGGTCCACAGTGAGTAGAATCCCTGAGATCTCTTGCTCACAATCCCGACATATATGATCAACACTCACCCTGGTTCCTAGAGGAGAATTCACATACAACGGATTTTCCAAGGTTTTAACCTCTAGGCCCAATTCTTTCACGCATGATAAACAATGAAGGAATGAGATGCCAAAATCAAAAGCGATACTTTTGCCCACGTAATCAAAGGTAGAAAAGCATCCGAGAATAACCAGGCGAGTACATAGGCTCGGTCACGTGAACTGATGGGAATCGCCTGAGTCCGCTGAAGTCTGGCCTATGAGCCCTGTCCTCAACCTCGACCCATGCCTTAGCTCATGTGGCCCATCTGCGAAATAGTAGGTGCTTGTGTGCAACCTACAGGAGCCCGATACCAATTCCACGGCCAATCTTTGGGGTAAGGAGGAACAAAGCTGCGTTTGATAAGTGTCCCCACTTGATTGGGTTGTGTGGTGTCCCATAGCTACTTGGGATCCCTTTGCCTCACAAGAGCAATCCATCTCAAGTGTCGGTGGTGGCACTAGAAACACACTCTGCCCTTTTTGGTAGTGTACAAGACCTAAGTGTCTCACTTGTCTTGGGATGGCCGATCTGACCTTGGCCACAGTAACCTCGGCCACATCTCTGAAACCCTTGTGGAGTATAAGTCCTCTGCTTCTTTCCCTAGCTAGAGGAAGAGTTTTGACTCTCCTTCATCTTAACACTAACACCCGCATCTTGGATGCTCCGTGCGTCATCCACTTCCCTCTCTATGGCCATAGCTGTCCTGACTATCGAGTCCATATCTTGCAGGAGTCCCATAATTTTACCTCGAATGGATAATTTCAAACCATCCTCAAATTTCCTCACTTTGGCCATGTCCATGGCCACATAGTCATTCGTGAAACGTGCTAACTCAATGAACTTAGCCACGTATTCAAGCACTGTCATCGTTCGTTGTTTCAACTCTAGGAACTCCCTAGATTTAACATGTCGTGCAGATGCCGAGAAACATTTTCCCATGAAGAGCTTATGGAATTCTTCCCATGTCATTGCCTCTAAGTTCCTCGAGGCTTTGACCCAATCCCACCATAATTGGGATTCACCCTCTAGCTGGAATGTAGCTAGTCTTAGTCTCGTGGCATTGGAGGTGATCTCCATAGCCTCCAAAATCTTGCCAACTTGTTTGAACCAATGATCTGCTTCCATCAGTTCACCTCCTCCCTTGAAGGTTGGACGATGATGTGCCTTAAAATTCTAGAGGTTACTCGGTCCTCCCTGACCCACATTTGCACTAGCTTTTGCAATGGTGGTAGCCTAGCCTTCCGCTGTGCAATGGTAGCGATCGTGGCACTAATAGCCTCCATGAGAGCAGTGATCAAAGCGCGTGGTGGTTGGTTGTTGCCCCGTCCACCGCCTCTACGTCCTCTTCCTCGACTTGCCATCTACATATGTCAAATAGCAAATTGATATTTCTTTTCTTGTCTATTTAGTAGTGCATGTGACAACTACTAATAGACCTCAACATCCCAAACTATCCCGTTCGTTCTTATCTGAACCCCTAAGGTTATTTTTTCTAACCCTAGTGTCCCCCTTTTTGCCTATATACATTTTCTTACCATGCATATAATTCACACATAAATGCAGACACAAATCCTTGTAGCCTGATTTGGCATAAAACATGAAATGCACACAATGAATGCAATGGTCTAAACCCATGCCCAATAATCCCTAGGTAATCACATACCTATGTTCTGATGTACAAACTGTGACACCAAAACTCAATGAATCTAAATACCTAGACCCACCATATCCATGAGAGCACAGGTAATCGTATACCTATACGATACCAAGGCGCGACGCCCTGATTTCACGGGGTCGTTATTCTTGAATCAACTTGCGGAAGTTTCTACCTTGAATTCGTTTAGCACCTAGGGTCTGATGCCAGGGCCAGGTACCCGATTACTCGTGGACAGGTTGCACCGGCACCACCCCGTCGTCCTTGTCCGGGGACTCATCCATTCATATTTAAATCTAAAATATGAGAATAATGCACTTAATTACGGTCCGTAAGGGTTCGATCATGACCCTCTTACCATAATTACATACCCGACTATTTAGACAATAGTTCAAAAGAATTTAATTACAATTCTTTTATACAAAATTACATGCTAGAACTGGTTTGTCCCTAGCATGCTGAAAATATTTATCAAGGCCACATATCGGCCCTCTTCGCAATCATGGCCTCGTCTGAGCGTCGTCCTGGTATCGACCACGTACGAAGGAGGGTCCACGAAGGAGTGAGCAATGCCAGTAAGAATACCTCCCTACAAGGGCTACTCCTTAAGTGCACATGCAATGTTCACTCGACATTTCCACGATCACATTCCATCAAAATATGCTGATTCCTCGTACCATCTTATGAATGAGATGCGACTCACCATGTACCATACGCTCGGGTCCTCACCGACTCCCTCACACAACGCCTAAGCCCATGTGTGATAAAATCGTCATTATAGATGACATCCAATGATCATTTTTCAAAACAAATTTCATTTGTTTATAAACCAAAAGCTTTTTGGATGATACATCATAATAATAATTTTATATTCAAAATCATGCGCCTTTTTGTGGGTACTTGGATCTTTAGTGTCGCCTTATGATCTAACCAGGACACTTTAAGGCTTTTCTGTTAGGGGACTATGTCTGACCATGGTGGCGGGGTCTTTCCGCCACTAGGGGATCCATCGACTTCTTGATGCAGATACATATTTTCTTTAACATTCCATAAATCGTCTCACGACTACATTTGGGCGTTGTTCCATTGCAAGGCCACTGTCAAACACCAAACAGTTGATTTAAACCATGCACTCACACCGGCTGTCTGATGTTCCCGGTGCATATACAATACAATTATGTCATTGCAAGTTATATCATGTCACATGCATAATGAATCTTTACATGAACTGACATAATGCACCGCTTCAGGTGCCATGGACAATCACATCACCTGCATATGATTTCCATACATCATTTCATTCATGTCAATATATCATGCAAGCATATATTAACATTCACATTCAACATGTCATTCTATGATCAAACAATGACACACAAACAAGCAAGCCATGTAATGGCCATTGCACACAACAATTCATCACATATCAACATGTTAGAGCACACACATTGACATCAAAACATGTTACTCTTAGTCAAGCAATGACATGCCCAAACAAGTCACACTATGGCCCCCGAAGCAAGCCAATCAAGCAGCCGAACAAGCCACAAGACCGTGAAGCGACTGTAAAGACCAAATGATGTATATGTGAAATATGGCGAGGAGTAGATGATATGATAAATACTAAAAAAAAAAGCGATTTGAAACAAAAAAAGTAAGTATACTCAAAAGCGAAATGAAAGAAATGTACAACACTCAACTTCCCCTTTCATGAGTGCAGGTCATACAAGTAATAAAGTGGACTCGAGTCAGGATATACGTGCCAGTTGGAGAGTTCTCTCTAATTGGAATTCACCCCGTTACAAGGGCTCTTCCTTTATTTAGGCGACCAAGTAGGATGTCGAATAAAATCAATTTAATTGAAACAAACTGATTTAAAACTAATCCTAAAAATCTACCAAATAAACAACTACTTAATTCTAAAAGGTATGAAGAGAATCAGCAGGATGAGGATAATTATTCTAAAGCAGTTTGCATTTCCTTGAAAACACAACAATTGTAAGTTGAATGCTAGATTTTCCAAAACGATTAGTATAGCTAGGATTTCTCGGCACTATACATTCACTATCTAACACACTATATTCCTTTTAGTACAAATGGGTCTAAATAGCTACTTATAAGAGCGACTCTCTTTAAGATTTGATTGTTTTTCTTTTGATACTCCTGACCATTTCTTGGGATGAAGAATTCTTGCCCCATAGACGAGGAAAATGCAAGCCTTCTCCAATATAATTGGTATCTCGTCCTTCGAGATCTAATAAATTTTCTATCTCCTTGATTAGATCTTTGCTCTGGGATCAAGTTCCTTTCATCCAGATTAAGGAGAAACCTGCATTGAAATGAAATTGATGCATCATCTAATTAATCCCTCGCACCATGAGTAAATTAGTGATCTATCAAGTAATTTCCGAGTTCATTAGTTCCAAGATATTAGTCTAACATACCCTAAGATTTCCTCTTTACTCTCGGGAATCTCCATCTCTTTGTGTCCTCGAGAGGGCCTCACGAAATCAAAGCAAACCTCTGACTCTTTTGAGTATAAGCTACTAATATTCTGAACAGTTCATTATATGGATAATACCAATTATATAAATTTAGTTTTCAAACCCACAAAATAACTGAAAAACTGAAAATCTGAATGTTCAACAATTAATCCCCACCTCTAAAGGGTGTTTAATGTTCCATTACTAGATTCCAATCATCACGATCAAACAAGTAAGAAATGAAGAGAAAGAAATCAAGAGGCAAGAAGAAAAATCGGTTGAGCTTAAATCTTCGCCTCTTGATGAAATAAATTGAATATCTGAGTACAACACCAGAGGAAATCTCTTCAATAGAAATAAAGGCTGCTCTAAAACTACTTTGAATCTTTTAAAAATAAAATCTGCTTGTGAAACTAAGAAAATGGGCGATTTAAGAGTGAAAATCCAGTTTTAGCTTCAATCTTTGTCTGAACCTTAGTGAAATACGAATCTACGTATCTGACACAGAAATCTCTTCAATAGAAATAAATATATGCTCTAAAACTACTCTAAAATCTAAAACAAATCCAAAATCTATAGAAAAGAGAAAATTGGAAAAATGGGCGGAGTCTAGAGAGAGAAACCCCATGAAAGGCTCTTCAATCTTCTCGCTACCCTCTTTGCACAAAAAAAACGAGGTATATATGGTCCTAGGGTGAAATGGGCTTGAAATTAGGTCAAAATATCAATTTTCGGCCTTTTTTAGGTTTGTCCAGCGTTTCTAGTCGCAACACAATTCTGAGTGACCAAGTTTTGATCGACACAATTTCTGAGTCATGACTAAGTTCTGAATGACAACTTGTTTTCTTCTCCAACTTGTAGGGGCCATAACTTCTTCATTTTAACAAGTTTGCAGGCGTGTAATTACTTTCGTTGGAAAGCTCTTTGAATGTAGAATGTACAGCCATGAGAATTTGAACCTTGATGTTCCAGATGGAGTACAGGAAAAATTTATCTTCCCGGTGGCACGTGAGACTCTCGGTTGACTCTTCTTTTGGAAATATATTGCTCATTTCTTGCCAAATCACTTACTTTTCATCAATAATCCCTAAAACCGAGTTTAGAGGAAATTTTATGAGTTTTAAATGAATATGGATATAAAATGCACAAAATAGCATGTGAAATGAACTCAAAAACATAGATGAGTTTGCATTCATCAAACACCCCAACTTGAAGTTTGCTTGTCCTCGAAAAGAAAGAAAAGAAGTTGCCTTGTCCCAAAATGAAGAGAGTTCATTTCACCCTTTTATTTAACTTAAAGCGAGTAATCAAGCTTGCAAGGGGGTATATGATATGTGTCTCGAAATTACCCTTCTGAGGAATATAGAGAATATGATCAAGATAATTTATTCATTTTAATAGTGAATTTAATCTCATAATAGACAAATTTAGATCATGGTTCTCACTAGTGTGTGTGTGTGGTCTTCCCCTATCAAACAATTGCAAAAATTTAAATGAGTTTATAGGAGTGAGATAAATGGCGTGGATCTCCTAAGATAATTTATTTAGGTTCATGGAAGCATTGTTCTTATCACTCTCCACTAATGTAGACACATACAACTCTCAAGATCAAGTAGGTCTTTATAAACATGTGTAAGGCTTGGGTAAAAAGGGTAGTTGAGTAGTCATTTGGGCTAAAACTTACCCCGAACATACATATTTTGCGTGACGACTCTACTCCATCGATTCTTACCATCAGCATGGCACTCTCAAACACCAAATCACGTTTAGGTGCATCCTTCCATACTCCTCATATCACTTTTACGCACAAATTCTGCATTCTTTCAACAAACACCAAAGAAACCTTTTCTTTAAGACAAGGTTATTAGAGTGGTGCAATGTCAAAACCCTTAAGCTTTCTACGACCCTTAGCGAGCTTTAAATCAATAGCTCCCGGACAGTTGGCCTTGGGTACTAGGTGTTGAGACACCCCTTAAGATTTACTTGCTCTAGGGAAGGAAGGCTACGAGACTAGACTCACTCCTCCTTGAAACTTTTTATTGTATTTTGCTTCTTTGACGCCCGATATTTTTCTTTTCTTTTTTTACACTTGATTCTTTCCCCAAATCATTGACGGATCACGTCGCGACATCAAAGTGGTGTCGCGACATGCGATATCTTCTTTTGAATATTTCAACTAGTCTTGATCACATTTCGCTATGCGCAACCTCTTTCTTCAAGTCAGACACTTGTTACATAGTCTTCTATTTACCTTCCTCAAAGTTGATTTTGGTGATGTAGTGACTTGGAAATGGCCAGCCAAACTAAGCTTCTGTCGCGACTTGATTTTCGATTCTGCGACTTAGTGCAAATTTAGTCTTGTCACGCCCATGGATCGATCCGACCCGATTGGCAGATCGAATCGGAATTCGGTAGCGATACTATCTATACTATATACTATATCTTTGGGACTCTCTTATTGACCTATTCTTTCGGCGTACACAGTACTGTAGGTATACAAACAATTTACGTAATAACAAAATCATTTATATACAAAGAACTACCAGGGTGGTGTCCATCACAATCTATACATATATAGAGTCCATTTACTTAACCATGTACAATTTCTATTACAAAACCTCGGAGATTGCGAGCGTGGCTGGTGGCTTTTTATCTACGGTCGGCTGCTATTGATGTGGAATGTCTGTCACTCTATCCTTGTCTTACGCTCCTGTACCTGCAGGATTGAACACCGTGCTAAACTTTCAGCTTGAGTGGAACATAAGCATGGACAACCACCTGATAGCGTATCCTGACTTATACATATGCATTTCATATAATATACATATTCATATAACTTTTATTACTTATCATCTTTACATCTTAATTACTGTCAACCTTTTTCCGATTACATACTATGTCTTTGGCATATCTTTTATCTATACTTTTCTTGTATTCCTATGCTTCTCATCTTTACGTTCTATGACTTATTGCATTGTGTACTATTTATATCATATACTATCATATGTTTTCATATATGTTTTCGTAATGTTTCATATACTTTTCTTACTTTTCATATACCTTTCTCTTTTCTCTACTTTACGTACTTTACTTGTTCATATCCTTTTAAGTATACTATACTTACTTTCTATATATTGTATTCATGTACTATTCATGTACTATTTTTCATATACCTATATTCATGTCTTATTCATTTCATATCTTGTTTTCTGTTATACTTTTCATATAATAGTCATATCTTGCATGCTTTTCACACTATCATCATATACTATACTTTCATATGATATTCATATCTTTTCCATATCTTTATTACTTTTCATATGCTTTTCATATACTTTATGTATCATATACATTTCGTGTCATTGACACTTTATTTCTTATTACTTCTATACTTGTCATATACTTTACTTTCATATCTTTATCACTGTTTATATACTTTTCATGTCTTGTATTTTCATATCTTTTATCATCTTACTTTACTTCTTGTTCTTGTAACTGTCTATACTTTCATCGCATAGTAGTGCTATGCTTCTCATATCATGTCATATATCTATACATGTCATTTCCTTTTAGGTTTCATGTCTGCAAATACCTTAAAAGCGGATACGGGAAATAACTATATGTGCAGAGTACTATCCTTGTGAGCGTTGATCTCTATCTGTATGTACCCAAGGTACTATCAACATGCAGACAGTGATCTGCAATGCCATATATGCAGAAGGTATCATCCTTTATGCGAGACAATGACCTATGCCATGTACTATGTAGTGACCCTTTACGGGCCACACGTGAAGTCGAATGGGATCTATGTCATGCGACCTAAGCGGGGCCTCGATATGCGTATGCGTATGCGTATCGTATCTTCTTTGCATTTGTGTCCTATGGGCATGCCTCTATCCCTCTGCTACTAGGTTCTAGTAGACCGATCCAGGATATTTTTCATATCACATTTTACGTACGTATTTTACTTGGCATGAATAACTATTGTTATCATGATTTAGCATGCAATATTTACTATCATTACTTTAATCTGTATTCATTCTCATATACGTAGTTTCATATTACGGTTCTCATATTTCTATAAGACAGCATATTCATATCTTTTTCTATCGTTTTTAGTTTTGTCTTACGTATCATATATATGAAATCCTATCATATATCATGAATGCGTCTATGCACTCTTGTATTTATATATTCATATATAGCTTTCTATATTCATATCTCTTTATGCGTTTCTATCTTGATTTAGCTATTCATGTACTTTCTATATTTCTATCATGTATGCTTTTACTCATTCATATATTCATATATATACTATTCGTGTGTACTCATTCTTGTGCTTGGTCATCTTTTACTTATCTCTATCGTTCTTAGCATTTCTGCATTTCTTATCATGTGTTCCTAGCATGTTTCCTCTTATTCATTTCGGTATGTCTATCATATATTCCTATCATATACGTTGAATATACATTTCCTTTTTCATATACTTTTCATTTACTTTTATGTTCATGTTCATGTTCATGTTCATATTTCAGTTCGTTTTCATGTTTCATATCATATTCATGTTTTCTTGGACACATCTATACATATTGCATTTTCTATATTTTCCTTGTTTCATGGCTATTACATATACTTCCTTATACTTATAAAGTATGATGTCTAGCAAATCACACCTGTTCATCTATTCTTATTACTCTATGAATCTACTTTGCCAAGATTGGAATTAATCAATGGGATCATCAAACTAAAGTTATGGCATTTTCATGCCAAACTAGTCAATTTACCGATTACACTAGGGACAGTTTATATTAATCCTTTTTCCGGGGTCTTAACTTTATATTTGACACTATCTCTTTGTATTTTTTTTAAATTTAAGGTGCTAAGGGTTCTTCTCCAATTGGAATCACGCGGTCGAACACGAAACTCGAGTTATATTTAAAACAACTCAGACTGCCTCTATGATCAAATCTTATGCACGAATTGGCTTGCACATGGCCCACTTTGAGTAGATTTTGGGCCACTTAGAATCAAGGCTGATGATGCCTATTTCTTGATGTTTGGTTCTCCTTGAAGTCTCAGTTTAATTATCACTTGAATCACTTAAATCGGATAGAAATGAGCAAGTTATGGCTAAAATACAGCGGTCAAAATAGGAAAATAGAAACATTACATGTACCGGTACACCTCGGCTGTCTGGTATGTTAACTTAAATGACCAGAACCTAAAGCGTAAGGAATTTGTATTCCAGGGTATGCCGGTACATGTGCGAAAAATGCCAAGAATGTGTGTTTTTCTCAGTTTTCCATATTTTCCACCCAATTCAGCCACTTCATATTACACATCAAAACCATTTCATATTCATCTTGAAATCTCTATTTTACTCAAATCCTCTTTCAATACATATCTTTCTTCAAAATCCTTTCATGAATCACTCACAAAACAACACTAATATGAGTTATGACCCATACACAAACCAAACATAAAGGTTAATTAGGGTTTGTTCTAAACCCTAATTCATTTACTTATAATTAAACCATGAATCCATTCTCAAAGGGAGGATTCCATATTCTTATTGTACTAATTAAGGTTTTACCCACCTTACTTTCCATAATTTTTGGGTTAGGATGAAACCCTATCAAAACCCTAGGTTTGGAGACAACTAATAACCATCCAAGCATGGAAATTCATACAAAAACTTTAGACTTCCATGTAGTTCCATACCTTTTTGGCCTTACTTGAACTTCTCTCCTTCTCTTCTTCTTCTCTTCCTCTTCTACTTCTTCTTCTCTCTTTCTCTCTTCTCTCTCTACGGTTTGGTCCTCCAAAATGAGACCAAATTTGTCTTAAATCCCATGTTTGTTAAGGCCATGTTTGGCCAAGACGAAAAACCATTTTGTTTAAGTTTCATATTTCTTTTAGTCCTTAAACTCCTTTCTTTTGCAAAGCAATTTATGTCATATTCTAATTTAACCCTCGTCTTTCCTCAAATCCCATAATTACATATAATCTTATTGATTTGTACCTCTCATATCCCTTAAGTGAAATTAAATTACATATTTACCCTTGGCTTAATGTAATTCGGTCTCGTTTTATTTCGAGAAATTCATATTTAGCTTATAATATACCCTAAACAAGTCCGAAAACTGCTGGTATATTTCGGGATGTTATAGGTCTCTTCTGGTTTCTGTTGAGATTTTAGCATCTGCTGTATTTTCCTGCAAAATTAAATTTGAGTAAAATATCCACATTTTTGCATACAAATCAACATTTATCTTGTAATATGCTCAGAAAAATGGATTAAAAATCTAATGAGTTTTTGGACTCATCAAATTTCATAAAGCTTGTTTGTCCCTTTTTATATAGACTAAAAACCCCTCAAATTCACATAGTTGTAAGAGCCTTACATTTCTCTTGCATCTATGTCACTTTGGATAAATTTGCTTTATAAAATATTTCTTTGAGAAGGTTCATGATTTAAAAATAAGGGTTTAGTCTATGACACTTTGCAGTGCAGATCGCCACAAGTAGTAAATCTGAATGTAAGTCTAGGTATCATTCCCACAGAGATTGAATTACGGAATTAAGATCAACTACTAACTACTAAACTTCCATGCTATTTGGACTAAAGATTCCAAAATGGAAGTTGTAACTAGAGAGAAAAAATAAAAGGTTCTAGACTATTAACTATTGTTTAACTAAGCTAAAACAAATTAAATGACTAAAAATAAATAAGTAACTAAAATCTTTGGTATGAATGGAGTTCCTATGAAAGCGAAAACTATTAGTGAATTACAATGAAGCAGTCCAATTCCTACCTTTAAAATACATTGCTCTGTTTTGTGTATGGATCAGATTTGTCAAAGATTTCCTAAATTTTGGATTGGGATTTCTCCATATTCCTTTGTGGTTTGATTTCTCACGAAGCTGATTGATCATTGACTAGTGCATTACAATCATTAGTGTTTTAGCAATTAAACGATGAATTAACTAAATGCAGAACCTCTAGATACAACTTCCATTTTGGATCTTTAGTCCAAATAACGGAAGACAGCTCAGACTAGTAATTGACTATATACCAGCTCTGCGTGAGTCTGAACTTACATTCGGGTACACTACTGACATGACTGACCTTGCGTGTGTAGACAAACCCTTATTTTAAATCATGAACCTTACAGAAAAGAATATTTTATAGCATACGAGTATTTGCAAATGCAGAGAAAATGGGCTCTTGCTATGTGTTGAGGAGTTCAATCTATATAAAAAGGGACAAACAACTACTCTTCCGTTGCCGGGGATTGAAAAATTAAATAGATCAATGTTCTAACGAAAGGGAAATGCTAAATTTGGACATTTATAAAAGAAAAGAACAAAAATAGCTTTTCAAGCGATAGGTAGATCAACCACTGATCTTTAACAAGCCATATTGAAAATATTTTTTTAGTTCCGACTAATCCTATTAATTTGAGTGTAACGTTGGGGAAATCCTTTAATGCATAGGAAACGGGATTAAATTTGTTTCCGTGAGACAGATGGAAAGAACACTGCAAAGCTTAAGAAAAGACTAAAGAGCAGAAAACACGGCTATGGCAAATGGGAGACACTGACCGGGCGGAGGCAGAGGACGGCAGCGAGGAAAGCCTCTTATTGCGACCTGATGGAGGATTTTAAGGCACATCATTCGGAAGGCGTATTACGCGATGAGACACGACCTCTTGTGGATGCAAATAACCGAACTAAAGCCGACTTTGTGATAGCAATAGATGGGTAACATCGGGTTCAGCAGTCACCCACGGAACCCAAGCGAGCTGGGTAGATTTCTAGTAGCAAATACGATTGAAGATTTGAATGGTGTGAGGCGAGAGGGTGATAAAGTTCCGTCTCTTCCCATTCTCTTTAAGAGATATAAGCGACCATGAGTATGAATCATTACCATATAGTTCAGTTGATACTTGGGAAGAGTTGGTAGAAGCATGGGCAAGTTCTTCCCCCATCTCTCACCTTAGAGAAGAAAAGAAGAGATAGTGTTCGACAAGGGAAGATGAGAGCTATATATAGCTTGGGAGAGATTCAAGAGGTTATGGCGAAGGGTGCCTATGCATGGAGTTGATTTAAAACCTAGATGGATATAGTGTCATGCTTTAAATGATACATCTAAAGGCATTATCGATGCTTCATCTTTGTGGAGCATTCAAAGAAAAGTGTTGAGGCTAGAGATCTTATGAAGACGGCTAAATGCAATATAAGCTCCATCTGAGTTTCGAGGGTAATAGTAGAGGAAAGGGGGTCATGGGTGAGTAAAATGACAGCCATGGGGCAAAGTTAGAGCCGTCATGCACGGGATGGATAAACAAGAAAGAAAAAATACTACTCATGAAGCCGGAGCGTGGAAAGAGAAAACGAGATGAAAAAGAAGTGCTAAAGTACCAACAGAAGAAGATTCTTATGGTGATGAGGAGGTTAAGTATGTGAATGAACCAAGAAATTACCATTTCAAGCCAAATCCTAACCTGCCCACACATTACAGTCTAGCATTGAGGAACCATGAGAATTTCTCATATAGTGGAGGGCATTTCAGGGCCCAGGCATGGGCCAGGAATCCTCGACGAGGATATCGGCTGACCACCAAGGTTCCGGCGGCTGACATCAAAGGGAGTGAAGGAAGAAATGAATATCAGGGTCAAAGGAGGACTCAACCATTTGAAGAACAAATCTTTGCAGGTTCATAGAGACCAGCAAGGAAACATACGCCATGAGCGGCGTCGACTTAGAGCTTTCAGAGTACGATGCTGAATGTTTCGAAGAATACAAGTGCCTCATTTAGAAAACTTGGAGACACAAGTAGAAGGCGATGGCCACGAATATATAAATCGAGCAAGGGTACATTCCTAGTGACACTCAAAGAATCGAAAGGCGCAATTCGGTTAAGAAGTGGGAAAGAAGTGAACCATGACGAGGAATGGAGGATCAGAGAGAAGAAGAACACAGGAGGAACTAAAAACAAGAAGAAGATGATGGAAAAATAAGGAACCAAGCATGCAAGCCTTTTATAATAATCAATTCAAAGGGATCTTTGATTTCTTGGGCTATCTTTGGCTTGAAAAAGAAACGAGAAATGGAGAATAACATGCTAGGAAGATTGATGGGATTTCAGCATTTATTTGAGGCCCATTCAAGGAGTTCAAGAGATTAATGAAAGAAAGAGATCAGCAGTTGGAAGACAATGATGAGTATAGAAGAAAAACTTTGGATTGGAAATATGGACTTGATCCAGTAAAACTGTCAATCTGCTTAGAATGTATCTCTAAGGTGGAAGGAACAGTTAATCAGGTGGGAAAGAGGCAAGACACCCTTATTCATGCAGTGCAACTAAACAATGAAATATCTGCAAAAGGCAAAGAAATTCCTCCTGCAGTCGAGAGACAATCATTTGAAATGAGATTTCCTAAGTTTGAGCCCAGCATGGCCAGTTTTGATGTAGAACCTCCCAATATTATACCTAAAAAGGCCTACAAAAGAAGAAAGGGAAACTAAAAGTTTTTCTTAGCATGTTATCAATCCCCATATTCCCAAAAATTTTAATAGAAATCCATTTTTTTCATCCAAATTGTCCTGTGTTTTATTGAATTTTCATTTTATAGTTACTCTCTTCGCTTGTTGGATTGCTTTTCCATTGTTGAATGAAAAAGTTGATTGTGAATAATTAGATGTTTATTGATGGATGAACATGACTTGAGAAATTTTGTGTTAGTGTCATTTCCTATTTAGCATGAAAAGAATAAATGACTTGTCTGTGCAAGGATCAAATAAACAATTATGTTCTTTCCAAAGAACAAAAATGTAGGAAAAATAAGGGCGTAAATTAGTAAAGCTTTGAAATTAGATTGCGGCACATATTTAAATTCAATTTAGATTGCAAAAATTGGAAAATGGTTATTGATGATGGAACAAAGTAATTGGTTGAAGTAATGTAAGTAGACAGTGAATAAGTACAAGTCTTGAAGAAATAATACACTTGGGTCAACAAAACTCATGAAACTTTGAGAGAAATTAGGAACATCTTCTAGGAAATTCAGGATTAAGAGTCCATAGTCCTAGAACTTGTTAGATTATTGATTGAGGCGAAATCTTAGGTAAAAACAGCCAACAAGAAGTGATAGAGGCCATCCTTGGCAGTTTGAGCTTTTCCAAGCCTACCCTCAATATATGCTAAAAGCATATCCTCTAGTTCCTTGATTTGAGCCAAACGAGCCTTATTTCTTCAATAAACAGCAACTGAAAACCTAAATTCCCTTCCTTGCAATAATCCTGTGACAAGAGCCTAAATTATCAGTTGATCTGAAAAAGTCTGTAAAGGAAGAAACAAGTTTGGGGGAAAAATATTTCCAATTGTTACGAGGTATGAGGTGAAGAAGTAAAGAAGCGAGAATTAATGAAAAGGGAAAAAGTTTTAATCTTGTGGCTATTTCCCTTGAACAATTAAGCTTGTGAGGTGTTTTAACACCTAGTACCTAATACCAACTGGTATGGGAGTTGCTAGCCAAGTTCTCTAAGAGTGATAGAAAGCCTAAGAAGACAAGACATTTACGCTATTCTGACCTTAGAAAAACAAAAGCGAAAAGAGTTCTAGAACAAGGGAATTGGCACGAATAAAGTGCATATGGAAATTAAAAATTCCATAAAAAGGAATTCAAAAAGATGAATCAGGCCAAGATTGAGGAATCAGCAAGAAGTACAAAGCAAAAGGGTGAAAGCTGAAGACAACAAGTACAAAGAAAGGTGGAAGCGGGTGATTTGCAGCAAATTTTCCATTATCTGCGATTACACAAGCCCAGCATTCTGAAGCCTAAAGACACCCTTGATCTTGAAGGACAGATTTACCTACATTAGTGGAGATCAATATGAAAAACAAGCCTATGGGGCTTTGACAAGCAGTCGAAAACTCCCCAAAGATTAACTAAATTCCAACATGAAGATGAAAAGAGTTGAAGACCTACACACCACAGAGAGAAACAGATTTGTTGATAAATTGTTTAAATACATTATTTCGTAAGAAATTTGTGATAGAAGTGTACCATTTCTATTCTTGAATCGAAGGCGAATTTAAAATGATGTTGGTATCTCTTATTTCCGGTTAGAAGGTGGAATGAGAAAGGCTGCGTAGTATGAATATAAAAAATGTCCTTAAAAATTTTAATCTATTTGTTTGAGGACAAACAGACTTTCTTTACTTTGGCAGGGACAAGCCAAAATTTTAAGTTGGGAATTTGATGAGTCCAAAACTCATTAGATTTTAAATCATTTTAAGGCATATTTGAGATAAATGTTGATTTGTATGCGAGAAATGTGAAGTATTTTACTTTCGAATTTAATTTTCTTTGAGGAAAATCACAGTGAATCTTTAAAATCTTAGCGAGAGAAACGAAGAGACCGGCTATAAGAAGGGTGAAATCATGGCGAAAATGCGAGATCATGACGGGAAGCTTAGTTGGTAGTCATTTCCAAGTCACTACATCACCAAAATCAACTTTGAGGAAGAAATAGGGCCTTAACAAGTGAAGTCGTGACTTGAAGAAAGAGTTGCGACAAAGGAAATGTGGTCGAGCCTAAAGGAAATATTCAAAAGAAGAATCTGCATGTCGCGACACCACTTTGATGTCACGACGTGGATCCGTCAATGAAGCCACAAGAGAGGTCTTTGCAAGAGAATGAAGTTGCAACTAGTTTTTAAATGAAAGGCACCATTTGAGGTAGCGATATACAGTTGAAGTTGCGACATAAAAACGGGAACTGGAGTCTCAACAGGAAGACTGAAGTTGCGACCATTTATTAATCAAGGACCACAAACGATGTTGCGACCACTCACTTAGGTCGCGACTGAAGAAGAAATTTGGCGAAGAAATTGAGGTCAGCGACATCACCTTGGTCGCGACACAGGCATCGGTAGGAAGGAGAAAAATTGGTTGCAACAAAGAGCGAGGTTGCGACCGAGGAAGAAAAATGGGCGTGAGGGTCGCGACATCACCTTAAGGTCGCGACATAAAATTGAAACCTGTGAAGGCAGAAGACCACCAACACAATCGCGACCAAGAAATCAAAGTCACAACATGAATTCATCCTACAAACAGAAAGGTGGTCACAACATAAAACTGCTGTTGCAACTCAAAAGCCAGAAGAAGAGAAAGACAACGATGTCACGACATGAAGCGTAATTGTGACATCGACTACGGAGAAAACATTGAGCAAACAAGTGCATTGACTACAAGCGATGTAGCTACCATTGATCCCAGCGGTTGGCAAGAAAGCGGTCTCCGCCGGAAGCAATAAGGTAGCGGCGGGCTGGAGCAAACAAGGAAATTCATGTATCGCGACATCAACTTGAGGAATGTAACATAGGGCGGTGGTTGGGCCTTCTTTTTAGGATTCCACACAGGCTTTTTGGGGATTAGATGTTATTTTGACAGTATAAATAGACAGTTTTAGAATAGTAAAGTAGTCTTCCGTCTTCACTACCCAAAAAAAGGGGAAAGGAGAGGAACTCAGTGTATAGTTTAGAGTAGATTTTTATTTTTTTTTATTTTTTATTTTATTTTTTTAGTTAATTTCTTTTCTGGATTTGAATCTCTGATAATGCGAGAAGCGAGTGGAGGCTTAGTTTTATTTATGTTATTTTCTTCTTAAGAGTGCGCCTGAAAATTTATTAAATCCCTGAACAAATTTACGGAATTAATTTCTTCTCGGTTTATTGCAATTACGGTGGTTGTGCGTGATCGATACTCCATTTCCTAATTCGCAATCTGCGATGTCGGAGGCGCTGACTCTGCTGGATTTGTTACATTTATTTAGTTACAATCTTTCCCGCATAAATTGGAGAACTTATTTGGCTCGATTTACTTATTTTGTGTCACTAATTGATAAGTTCCCAATAAGAGGTACCGAATACCGCCGAGGGAATGTATCTTACTCCGATATCCAGGATGCCCTCCCTAAGGTGCTGCAGACCTGAGATCTCCTGAGCCGAGAGCATTCTTTCTCGGGCATGCTGTGACTACCATCACGAACTGCCGAGCCAGTCTTCATTTTGGCAACCTGGCCCGCTCATAATTGCAGCCGAGGGAGTATTTAACAATATAAATGATCGTGAGAGTCTACCTTAATCTAAAGGCAAGTTCTTAACTCCCGTGTTAGCCTAGATTCAATCAAGGGAAAAGAACGACCCAATAGATCCGAGGTCGAGCCACCTTTAAGTGGTAGAAACTTTCATGGCAACTCGAGGAAGGAAATGCAAAAGGTCCGTCAAACAAGAAAATGTAAGCGGCGTATCGAGAAAGAAAATACCTGCATCTCGCAAGAGGAATACAAGTAGCTGGTCAATCTCGCTCGAGAAGCAAAATCCAACCAAAGGAATATGGAGAAATCCACCCAAAATTTAGGAAATCTTGACAAATCCATATCCATACACAAAACAGAGCAATGTATTTCGCCACAGAACTGACCGTTTGATTGTAATTCACCGGGAGGCTGCTTTCTCACGTGAAATCGATTCAAATTTTACAATATTTTAGTTACTACTTATTTTTACTCATTTAATTTTTTAGCTTAGTTAAACAAGAGGTTAATAGTCTAAACCTTATTTTTCTTAGATACAACTTCCATTTTTAAATCTTAAATTCCAAATACACATTTTCAGTTTTGTAAGAGGGTCAGGGGTAGCTGACTTTTAATCTGCACTAATCTCTCGTGGGAATGATACCCTGGACTTACATCTCGATTTTACTACTTGTATGACTCGTGCACTCTGTAGTGTCATGACTAAATCCTTATTTTTAAATCATGAACCTTCGAAAGAAATATTTTATAAAGCAAATTTATTCAAAGTGACATAGATGCAAGAGAAATGTAAGGCTCTTACAACTATGAATTGAGGGGTTTTTAATATATAAAAAGCGGACAACAAGCTTTATGAAATACAAACATTGTGTCTCGACCATCAGAGGCACTCGCCTAGGCATGTTGGATTCTCGTGCTACGCAGTCGAGCTAAAATCAACAAAATTTATATACACCTGTTTTACTAATGCCGTAGAGTCAAGCTACCAAGATAAAGGGGGTCTGGGGTGGTCGAATACCGTGGATGGGTTTTCATCCTAGAAATGGTTTCGCATCGGCATGAAGGCGCTTTCTATTCGGCTCCTTGGAATTGTGTTTCAAAAACAAAGGGGGGAATGGTTTGAAAACTAAAATTGTAAAATGTAGTTAAAGGTGAAAAAGTTAACTTGAAGAATTGTGTCACTAACTCGCAAGTTGGGGCAAACAAGTGTCCCTGGTTTTATCCTCAAGTATGACAAGCAACCCATGTCCCCGGCATAACCTGATTCACGTTTAACTAGCAAACCTCACCCATGAAACAACCCTATTTGACAATACAGTAGCATGCGCTACGGCCCTTTATCGCTTAAAACCCTAACATTTAATATCACCGCAGGCTCGTAAAGACCATCTAAAGAATCACGCCTAAAGCATGGAGAGTATCGCCAAATCAATAACATTAAATGCTATGCAACCCTAATTCGAAAACCTAACATATAAATATCATTTTAGAGGCTCGTAAAGACCATCTAAAGAATCACGCACTTCTCTCACCGAATATGCACCCATTCCCCAGCACGGAGAGACACACAAATTAACGATATCCAACGTACGCGAACCATGTTTTGAGAATATAAGGGCCATAAATACACTACATGTAGCTTTGGGGACAAGAGGACAACATGCATATGCCCCACCACTTAGCTAGCCCCTTCTTTCCTCTCAAAGAAGAGAGGCTTGAGCTAAGCATCTCGAGTCGGTCATCCTCATATGGTAATACAACGGAAAGTGAGAGAAAGAAGAGAGAGAAGAGAGAAAAGAAATAAAAGCAAACCTAAAATAAAAGACTTTATTTAGATAAAGAAAACTCATAAAAATCCTTCCACGCATTGTCGTCTAATTGTTACTTAGGTTACAAAAACAAGAGGGGCGAGACAAAGCAATTAAGGTAAAATGAAAATACTAAAACCTATGAAATCATAAGTTATCGACAATTAAGTAATACACCAAGTTCGGGAGGCGCTTGGCATTAATTTAAAGCATGATTTAGGCAACAATTTCGCTTAGGGCTAAAGAATTTCGCTTAATTATACGAAATCAACAAAGTCTAGCGAAAAACAAGAAATTTCGCTAAGGGTGGCAACTCGCTAGCTAGCGAAATTTCGCTAAGCTAAAGTAAATTCTTGTGAGAATAAATCCACTATTTTCGCTACGAACAAAGGTTAGCGAAATTTGAGGGTCTAGCGAAATTCTGCAGCACATTTTCGCTAGGTTATAACCGCTAAGGTTGTAAATTTTCGCACCCAGCGAAAAATTTTCAAAGCTTATTAAAATTCTCGTACCGTTGATCCTTCACGCTTTTCATCCCGCCTTCAATCGTATCGAATTTTCTTCACTTCTCACTTTGTTTTCATTGGATTCTCGGGTCGTGGTTGATGGCCGAGACTTGAATTCCAACTTCAAAGATTCATCCTTTGTATCAGCAAATTGAACTCCAAAAAGTGTGCAAAAGCCTACAAAACAAACTGCCAAAAAATACCCTCTAAATGGTATAAGTGTTACTAAGAAGACTAGAACACTTCAATCAAGTATAATGATATGATTAAGGCACAAAAGCACTCAAACCCATCTAATATAGCGGTTCAAAATAAGACTTTTTGGGCACTAATCACACTCTTAACCGAAACGCTGTTAGTCCTCAAGAATGCAAAATAAATAAAAAGGAGATGCATGTGGTGATTTACAAAAAGGTTGGTGATTCAAAAGGGTTTATATACATATAAACATTACCTTAAACCGAGAAATTGAAATCAAAGCTAAACCGGGAGTTATGAAAGCATCAAACCATACAAGAATAATTCTAGTCAATCTTGGATCCAAGATCTTCAACTTGAATTTCCACCCAAGTCTAATGGTTCTTTCGTGAATCGATCAAGCTAATAAACTGCAAATCGCACTCCTCCCCCCAACCTAAAGATCGACATGGCCTTAAGTCAGTTGAACCTAGATAGGGGTAGTTACACTTTTTTTTTTTTTTTTTTCAATTATAATGTAGAATGCAATGCTTAAAATTCGACTTCACCAAAGTCCGTGTAACGGGGGTCCACCGATGACTCCCAACCAATTAAGGTTTAGGGCATCAAGCCAAAAGGATCATCAATCACTAACTCAAAGGTTTCACCTCGACCGAATGACTTCAAAATCCAGCACCCACAAGTCATTAAACTTCACCTATCCACCCATGTAACAAACATTAAATCGATGACTCCCAACCAATTAAGGCTTAGGGCATCGGGTTTCAAAGGCTTTCGCCATACACCCCTCGGACCGTGCTCAGGTTTCAAGGCAAAACTTCACAACTTTATTTTCTTTTCTTATTTTCTTTTCTTTTCGCTTTTCTTTTCTTTTCCTTTTAAAGACAACATTGGTCTTCAACTCAGAGGTACACAAACCTATCCTAGGCCAACATACCTAAGGCCGCTTGCAAAGCGAAAGAAGGCACACAATTTCACAAAACTTACTGGAACAACTGGAGTCATAAAGGTGTGAATTAGCATATGTGGGGAAATTTTCAAGTCGAGCATGCCGGAACCGTAAGTGACCAAAAAATTCATTGTTTCAAGCATGGAATTCATTCTAGCATATAGGTGACAAAGGAGTGATTCAATTTTCCAACATGAAGGCACCAATCGTCTAATCAGAGCAATTCAATGTCCAGAATTGAAAAGAAAAACATTTACACAAAGTAAAGGCACAAAACATGATATGTGCAAAAAGCTGTATATATAAAATGAATAGCTTTTGATATAGCCAAAGTGGCTAATACATGAATATTAAGCTAAACACAAAAATATCACTGCCTACTATGGCTAATACAAAAATCCTAATCAAAATCGGGTGAGGCAAATGATAAAAGCCGAGATAACTATACATAAAAATCAGGCAAAGAGACCCAACCACCCCACCGCCGTATGCAGGGATCCAAACCGCCGCCGCAGCCTTAACATCCAATGAAGCCGCATCCGTGGCGGGCCCCTCTCTCCGAGCAGATCACGAGGAAGACCCGTATGGGTCATAATCCGAGCCGCCATAGAATGGCACCGGGCCAACCTCTAACTCGGGCGTACTCGCGGTAGTCAGCAAGTGAGCAGACGGTATCCATCACACCAGCCTATCTCTCTCGAACCAAGATGATGTAATCCTGAATGATGTCAATGTGTGAAGGTCCCGAGCATTCACACAGAACACGAGTGGTATGGAGGGAGATGGAGTGAACGATCCGACACTGGAGTCCTCTGCACTTCGGCCTCGGGGGCAGCATCATCTACACGCGGTCCCGCCTCCCGACCCTGCACCTCCCGGTCCGTGGTCTATATGGAATGAGACGGCAGGTCATAACCCTGGCCTGGTCGACACTACACGTAGGCATTCAAATTTCATCTCAACAGTTCCTCCGGGAATCCGATCCGGCCGAGAACATACATACACAGCCCCTGCGATCGCACCGTGATGCTCTCTGCCGGCCAGTCCTTCCGATGGACTCCTCCTCAACCCAGAATAGCAGCTTTCATAACTGGGGCCCCGAGGGGCCGAACCAAATCCCTCTGAGATCCGTAAAGCGCTCCAGATGGCCCCCTCCCAGCACATGACGCAGAGGAACAAGCCGCACGTAAGATGGTCGGATGAGCAAAGATTCGAGGCGAGCCGCCTCAGAACATCGACTAAAGAATACTGGGCCGTTCTGACCATCTCCTCGCGCGCGGTGGCCCAAGCTCGTAACCCTCTGAAGCTGCGCCACGGTGAGCGCGCAATCCCAATGCTTCGCAAACGATCGGTCTCGAGTACACCGTATATTATCGACATCGAATCGAAGCTCACGCTGGATCGCTTCTCCTCTGACGTCATGGAGCCAGAGGAACCGGCAGTACTCACTCGGGGTAATAAACTGCCGCGAGTCATAAAAAGGTGTGGAGTGAATACTCCTCGATCAATCAGTTAGACTCATCCTGGTCGCCTCACGCGGGATGTCATAAAATGACTCGATGAAACTCTCTCATTTAAGGCCTACGCTCCCCCAGATCGGTCCCAGCGGGAACAGCACGCCTAATCCTCGAGGCGCGACAATGAGGTGATGAAGTCGCCTCCGCAGCCGGCGAACTCGGAGACGGTGGGGAGCCCGCGGAAGATGACTCGCTCAACCATGTGCGGCCCGCTGAGGGCCCAGCCTCCGAACTCCTCCGAGGGACAGCGCGGACAGCCCGTGGGTCCCATCCGTGTCCCGATAACGCCAATCCCCCGAGGCTCTCGGGAGCATCGCCTCCGGGACCGGCGTGATGGTACAGAGCCGGGACTGAGTCGGGCCACTTTCTCGCGTAATGACCACCCGAAAATGATGATTCGGACCCACCCCGAGTACGAACCATACTCAAATATGACTAAAACTCCGGAAGAAAGCTCGACTCACATAAAATATAACTGCTACATCAGAAGATCAACCGTAGCTCTCTCAGGGCTAACAACACACCTCAAGTAAACTCAACCGTGGCTCAATATAAAGCAAACGGCCTCAACTAGCAAATCGGGGCTCGACAATGATCGGGACGGGGCGGCACCTACAACTCCAACCAGGCCGAATCGCAACCGATGGCTCAGCCGTGGAGGCTCACCGAACGCTCAAGCGAGGCTCGATCGTACGAGGGCAACGCCCGGCCGTGAATGCATGTGGCCTGCGCACGCCGAGGACGCTTTCACTCAAGGCCTCGCCGAGGTACAGCCGGGCCGGGCTCAAACTCGAACCGGGTGCACTCGGTCACGACTACAATGGAAGCCGGTATGCACTCAAGGGATTACCACGGCAGTTGACAATACATGCAAGAGGATCGACTCGGCTTCATTGAGCTTCGTGTGGCACAAATTTCGAGTGGGGAGTAATGTGAAGTGGCATTCTAAACCAACCCTCCCCGGGTTTATATAAGTCAGAATTCAATTATATCTTTTCCACTGGGCTGCCATTTTGAGCGAATTTAGCTCAAACCGATTACTTACCTGCATTTCAAAAAAAAAATCTTAAATTAATTAATTAATATATAAAATAAGAATTATTATTATAAAATTTAATATATGTACTGTAATTAAAATTTAAAGCACAACACTATGCTATACTAATTAAATTACTAGAAAATGAAAAATACTGGTTAAAATGAAAAATAATCGAAACTAACAAAATTTTACAATCAACTTAAGACAAAAATAAAATCGTGAACTCCGCAATTTACAAAACACCAGTAATCAGCTCAATTCAAATTACTCAAAGGGGATCAAAGAGAATGATCTCCTCAACCCATGCATTAGCTGGGGCTGGCTCCATGGTTTTGGGTGACCAATTATTGATTTGCTCCTCAAATGATGGATCGTTGAATCGAGCAATCGTCATAGCGGGGTGTCGATGGCAAGACCAATATATCTCTCATCTTCACGGTAATTACTCCTCAGGATTTCGGATTAATCGTGTTTTCCTCGCACACCGATCAATTGAAATTGAACTTCATCGTAAATTTGATTTTCAATTTCTAGCAACTCATGTTTGTTGTTCAAATGAAATATGTTCAACTCCATAGTCAGCACAAAAGCACACCGCATGACGATTCCAAGCACTCTATTATCGTGATCGGACGTGGCCGTAAAATGGTCTTCCTAAGATGATCGTACATGATCGGGTTCACTTAGCAATTATTCGCGTCAAGTACCACAAAATCTACCGGGTAGTAGAATTCCTATTTCATTCACTAAGACACTAACTATCCCCTTGTGGATTTTCAATTGGACCCATCTACCAATGATAAGCAGGATGTTGGGTGAGGTTTAAGTTCACTCCAAACCTAGCCATTGTATTCCTCGAATACGCATTAGGTTCACACCGGCTCCTAACCAAGCAAGGACTTTTTCTTAAGGCAATTCCCACCAATATTGATCAAATCAAGTGGGGAGGATCCGTGATCTTTATTTGGCCAGATATTTACTTTGAATTATGGCAATCGATATGTTCAAAGGAGAAATGCTTTCTTCTCAATGCCTAACCTTTTTGATCGTGTAGTATCCTTTTTCAAAAATTTTGTATAAGTTAGGACTTGATTAGGTCCAAGTAAAGTTGCATGTTAACCTTCATCATTTTAAAACCTCAAGTATAGCCCGTCATTGAGTCGGCTTCTTCTTACCTCTCTAAGTACTGGTGGAAATGGAGGTGGTGGCTGCGCAGATTTCATTGAATCCTCCTCAGAGAGTATGCTCAGATTGCAATTCTCTTCCCGCCTCTCGGGATTGTTCAATGTGCTCGCATAAATGTACTCAACTCTTTCCACTCAGTGATTACAACTTAACTTCATCCATTCCCGACCGGTTTACCGACCCTACCTCATGAATTCCTCAGTGGTTCGGGAACTCTTGTGAAGGGAACCCCCTTCTCAGACCTCCAAGAACTTATTGGATCTTGGTGATTGAATAATCGTAGGTTGTCAATCTTTCTCTCGTCGATCAGCTTCCCAAGCCCATCTATTCTCTTATTCAATGTAATTTCTACAAAGAGATCAATCCTTCGCGCTGCCTCGTGACATTGATTCCTTGCTCCCTCAACAAAGCCGCTCTACCACCTTACCTAAATTTAATATGGCTTGTTCTAATCGGAGAAGAGGATGGTGATCATAGGATTGTGAGGAGGTACCAAACCGAGGTCTGGGCTCCTGGGTACATAAGGCGGGGTCGGGTCTCCATGCAAGGTTAGCAGATTCCTCCTAATCGAATTGTGGCATTACCATATGGGAGCACTGACTGTTGCGGCTTATATCGGTCCCACAAAGGTTTGCACATTCCGACATCAAATCCTTCAATTGCAGGGGTCATAAAGATGTTGGTTCTACCCTGATGCACAAGGGATCGGAACAAAAGGACTGGACTCGGGCAGGATTTTCGCCACTCGCACGACCTCTCGGGAGCCGCTTGCCTTCAAGCCTCCTACCTCCTAGCTAGGTGGAAATCCCAGCCTCATTTCTATTTCTTCACAGCAAAGGCATACATCCCACTGCCTGATCGGGTGTCTCATCCTATCCACCCTCTTGTTGTGTTTCATCCCCAACTCCTGAAGTTTCACCCACATAATTTAAAAATCCATGGCTTCATCCGGGATGCTTACTTAGAAAGTCTCCCACACATAGTTTCCAAAAGTTGCCTCTATGGCAGAGACATACCAATTACAAGTGGTTCACCAACATCCAAGCTATGTCAAAACCCACGGTGTGGACATGCAATCGATGGTCTCCATAAATCTTCCCAACACTGCAAATCTCTCACCATCCCTAATCGCAAAGGTGTAAATTTGTCTTTCAAATTATTGGTCTCAGAGCCGAAAACTTCTTCGTGAATTCGCCCTCGTAGCTCACCAATTTCTAACGGTTCTAGCCCTCGCGAGTCTGAACCAAATTCGTGGCCTGGCTCTTAAAGTCAATGGAAATGCTTTTAGCTTCAAGAATCCATGTCCATCATACCTTCCTCAAGGTAGTAAACTTCCTCAAAATCCTAATATGAGCGTATGGATTTTCATTTTCCATACCATGACATGTGGGGAGTTAGGGTAAATTAAATAAGGCCTCACCGCTACATCTTCAGCTAGAGGAATGATACAGACGGCACTAACTCTGAGGGTGGATGATCCTCATGGTTCAAAGGCATTTCGGATTCAATGGGGTTCCCGTCGACTCGTTGTTCCTCATGTATGGATCCATGGTATCTGGCACACTAACTCTACCAACCAGTCGCCGTAATTTTCCTATGCATCTACCTGACAGCTCTATCCCATCATGATAAACACTGCTATAAAATTTAGAGACAACAAAGAGCAACAAACAATCTGCAAAGATTGAAATTAATCTAAAATCACAAATCGATCGAATGAAAAATCAAACTAAATCACAAAATCGAAACAAAGGCGCTTATCGCAAAGTGAAGCAAATCGCGCCTCGCAACCGGAAGGTAAAAAGAGGTAAAAGTTACCTTCACTGCGGATGCTGATCAAGGTACTCTTCAACTTACTATTAGTAGTTTGGCACCATCCCCTGAACGGCGCCATTTGGATTCGTACAAGAGGGCCGAGCTAAAAATCAACAAAATTTATATACACCTAAGTTTCTACTACGCTTTAGTCAAGCTATCAAGTAGTGATAAAGGGTTCAGTGGCCGAACACTGGATGGGTTTTCATCCTAGAAATGGTTTGTACAGCCGCATTAGCTGCAAGGCTTCTATTCGACTTTGGAATTGTGTTTCAAAAAAACAAGGGGAATGGTTTGAAAACTAAAATTGTAAAACTGAAAGTTAAAGGTGAAAAAGTTAACTTTGAAGAATTAGTCACTAATCGCAAGTTGGGGTAAACAAGTGTCCTCGGGGTTTTATCCTCGCACACAAGCAACCCATACCCTCGGTATTAACCTATCTTATGTTTAACTAGCAACCTCACCCACGAAACAACTCCTATTTGAGTCAATACATGTAGCATGCAAGCATGCCCCTTTAACGTTTAAAACCCTAACATTTAATATCATCTCGTGAGGCTCGTGAAAGACCATCTAAAGAATCACGCTCTAAAGCACGGAGAGTATCACAAATCAATAACATTAAATGCTATGCAACCCTAATTCGAAACCTAACATATAAATATCATTTTAGAGGCTCAGAAGACCATCTAAAAGAATCACAAGACTTCTCACCGACACATGCACCGGATTCTAAAGCATGGAGAGTATCACAAATTCAATGATATTCAATGTTATGCAACCATGTTTCGAGAATATAAGAGCCATAAATTATAATACATGTAGCTTTTAAGTATTAAAGAGGACAACATGCATATGCCCCACCACTAAGCTAGCTTCCTTCCCTTCTTCAAAGAAAGGAGGTTTAGCTAAGCATCTCTTGAGTCATCCTCAAGAGGTGTTTGCACCCGGAAAGGAGAGAAAGAAGAGAGAGAAGAGAGAAAGAAATAAAAGCAAAAACCTAAAATAAAAGACTTTATTTACAAAAATAAAAACTTACAAAAAAATCCTTCCATTTATTTGTCGCTCCAATTGTTGCGAAGTCACAAAACAAAGAGGGCTTGTATAAAGCACCAAGGCATGAAAAATACCAAAAAACCCATGAAATCGCTGGGTTATTGACAATTAAGTAATACACTCAAGTTCGAGGCCACATTAATTACAAAGCATGACGAGGCAAATAATTCATTTAGGGCTAAAGAATTTCAGCCACTACCGAATCAATGTGTCTAGCTTAAAACAAGAAATTTCGCTTAAGGGTGGGCACTCGCTTAGCTAGCTAAATTTCGCTAAGCTTAGCGAAATTCTTCACATGGTAAGCCGAATCAATTATTTTCGCTGGCGAATAAAGGCCAAATTGATGGGTCTAGCCGAAATTTGGCATTTTCGCTTAGTCATAAATTCGCTTAAGGTTGCTAAATTTTCGCAATCTTAGCGTAAAATTTTCTCAAGCTTAGCGAAAAATTCCCAGATTGCTGATCCTTCACCGTTTCATCCCCGCTTCAACGCATCGAATTTTCTTCACTTCATTGCTTTCATTGATTTCGTCGGTTTGATGGTCGAGAGACTTGAATTCCAACTTCATGATTCATCCTTTGTATTGAAATTGAACTCCAAAAAGTGTGCAAAAGCCTCTGCCAAACAACCAAAATACCCTCTAAATGGTATAAGTGTTACTAAGGCACTGTAAACACTTCAATTGGCATAAATGACATGATTATGCACAAAGCACTCAAAACCCATCTAACATGTGGTCTTCAAAATAGCACTTTTTGGGCACTAATCACATACCGCCGCCTAGGTCGAGTGGTTCGCCTAGCGGCAACGCTCCGCGTCAGCCACTAATGTCCATCTTCGCGATCCCTGGGGGATTCAGCCAGCGGCTTCCATGGCAAGTGACCCTACACCTAGCGAAAGAATTTTCCATGTGAAGATTTTTCACCTCCACCTAGTAAACTAAGGTCTCGCCTAATAAGAAACATTGAGAGCAAAACCCGAAAATGCGCTTTTTCCTCCAAATGCCCTTAACCGAAAGTTCTATTTTCCAGCGTGAAAGATGGAAAGAAAGTAAGTCAAGGTAGAAGAATCCCTTACCTCTAGTGCATGATACACAGCTAGCCTCCCAAACTCCGACAACTTTGATTTCCAAATCTCCCTCTCTGGATTCTGAAATCCTTATTTTCAAGTACCCACGCATATCTCTCGCCGATGAACTTTGCTCTCGGCCTAGAACTGAAACCGACCTACCTAATCTCCATAGATCTCTGGAAGGAAGCTCGCTCTCCTTCTTTCTCTCTCTTCTCTCTCTCACGATCAAAACCGTGAAATGAGCTCCTTGCTCTAATTCTCTTTTTGTCTCAACTTGCTTAAGTCGATGTGCGGCCCACATCACTACGTGTCTCACCTCGCCCGGTCCACCCCGCCCGGTTACCATATTCCGCCCCTCGCCTGTTCCAATTGTATCCCATGAACTTAACTAACCTCAGTTATTATTTCCCCGACTTTCGAGATTTCCGCAAACACTCGCCCCAGAGTCACCGACACCCATCGCTCTAAAATGCTAGAATCCAACTTTCTAATTCCACAAAATTGGCTCCTGCGACAGATTTCACGACGAATCCAAACGGTGAGCCCAATATTATCCAAGATCTAGAAAATTTACAGGTTTTCGACCTGCACTATTCTAGCAATTTACCGTTTTGCCCTTTTTTCAGAAAAAATTTGATTTTTCTCGGGTTTTACAAGTACAGTTTTATGCATTATGGTGGGTAATTTTTTTTTCAAAAATTGATTTGATTGATATTTTTGTAATTACTAATATTTGGAAAGTAGTTAACAAGAATTGCTTTTGATAATGAACTTAAGGATCTATGTGGATATACTTTTAAAATTGGTTTATAAGTTTTCCAAAACCAAGAAAACATTTTGGTTCATTTTCCTTGTTCACTGGGTCAGTTAGGAACCAAATAAAAATTTTTCGATTCAAATAAAAAATCGATCTTTGGATTATGAGCGTCTAGAAACAATTTTAAATTCCAAAAATTAGTTAAAAAAAAGGGTGTTTGATAAAATGTTAAAAATCTAAGAAAATATTTTATGTAATATTTATGTTTAACTTTTTTCTCCAAAGAAAAGATTAATAGGTAAGGGATATAGAATTAAGTTCATTTAGGTTCTCATGTGCCAAATCTGTTTTTACTTAATTATTAACCCATGTGAACTTTCATATAGCCAAAATATGTTTTTGGGCTGTCATCAATAAACAAGGCATTTGAATGTAGCATCTATGAATGTAAGTAAATGGTAAGGATAATGACCTCTCATATTATTTAATTTATTTGGGACCATTTTGTACAGGTCCATTATGTTTGTTTCCTCTATTCCCGTGATATGTTATTACAATGGAAATATATTGAGAACTGAAACAGATGTCAAATATGTGGGGAGCAAAGTTGTTATTGTGTCTTTGGATGTACCAATTGAATGCACGTTTGAACAATTTGGTGATATGATATACTCAAGGACAACCATCGACAAACAAAAGTCAAATTAATCCTCAATTGTATCCCCAAAGTGGAAAATAAATTTCAACCTTTCCAATACTGGATGACAATAGTGTAAAATTAATGTTGAAAATGGTTAACACAAGTGGTACTGGTGGAAATTGAATTGTATATCGAGGTCGCTAGAAATGCCTAAGGCGAATCAACTGCGGCCATATTAATCTATCGTTCGCGAAAATTATAATGTCACACTCACCATGGTCAGGTTTAGTAGCAAAATTAACAACGGATAATCGGAGTATATGGAGATGATGAAGACTATGCTTATGAAGAAGCTAATGATGAATATGATGAAGATGTTGATGATGAATCTAATGGAGACTTAAATGTTCAAGCTAATGGACATGTATCATCCTTCCAGACTTTCAACCAAGTTTTGGAGAATGAGAAAGGTTTTATGTCTCCGTGCATGCACTATAATGTATCGAAGAACCCAGATACTGAGGGGAACCATATGAGTCATCCCCGCTCATTATCACTTACTATTTGCAATATGTTCAATTAACATACCGGAAACTTAGGTAATACTATTTCAACTCACACCTACGGGCGCAACATACTAACGGCGTCTGAAAGTGTAGAATTTGTATAATCGCTAAGTTTTTAATTCTAACTGACGGTAAGAGGATCAACAGAATATTTACTCAATTAAAGCACACCAAGAGTTTTTACTGTTGCATCCTCAAAAAATTGCTCGCTTTAAAATGTAAGAAGGCCGAAAATGTCACTGCGTTCTATGTAGTTTCTGCAAGACATGGTTAGAAAATACTTTCTATTTGTTATCAACAAATATAAGTAACGTGATACTTGTGTTAATCCTTGCTTGAACCGACCATCATCAATTAGACTCAAACTTGGTCATACTCATATAAAGGCAATAATTAGCGCACAATTCACATCGCCTATAACTCAAGTATTCAAGAAAATGTGATGAGAAATGAAGATATGAAATATCATACAAAAAGGCGTTGGATGGAGAGCAAGGAAGCACTTAGACACTTATTTGGTGACTTTCTCGCTCATATACAGAGTTATTCGCATTTGTTCTGCCCAGAGCAAGAAAAACTTAAAAAGTTGTGCAATTTGGAAAACATTTGACAAGAGATTACGCCAAACACCGAGATATTCCAACATCGTACTGCCATGCAAGTCATCTATTAAAGGGTTTGAAATAATGTTGTACCTCATCGGTATTGATGGTACACATTTGTATGGGAAGTATAAAGGCACTATTGATTGCTATGGGGGTGATGTAAATAATCGATGTTTCCATTGGCATCATGCACATAAAAAGGCTTAATTTACGTTTAATTAGCCCAATTATATGTATATTCTCATATATATATATATATATATATGTAGAATGTATCAAAGTCTCGATGCATGGTATCCGATCTCACCTATATATAAATTAAGCCAAATGCTCTACGACTAGATCTAGATGTTCCCACCTCATTATTATCATATTCCTCGATCTTAATTAAATCCAAATAGACTTCCATCAAGTTTTTTTATATCTTTATTATTTTAGGTCACTTCAACCCACTCCGATAAAAGTTTATTTTTCTTTCTTTTTTCATCTTAATTAGATCATAGTGATTAAAACTGTAAAAGGAATATTAGTTCAAAACTTGCCACTTAACAATTTTTTTCATCAATCAAACGCGGTACCAGGTAACATTGTACTTATGCTATACTTAATTTTGTGTCAGTTTTAAAACTTATAATCAAATAATACTCAAGAGCCATAAAATTAATGATTTCTATTTCTTCATCGATAATAATAATTCAACATACCCATAGATGCTCTTACCCATCACATCTAGTAGTAAAAAACACAATCCAATTTTAAAGTAAATTATCCAATCACAAACATATTTTAGCCTGTGATCTCCTTATAAATATCTATCACAAGTAAGTTTATTTATGTATAACATGATAACCTATTTCTATCAGAACATGATATCATCGTAAGTACATATCTATTCTGCATAAAGTAATTTTATTAATCAAAATTTTAATATTGTTTCATTAATGCTATCTATTCATAGCTGAGACATTGAGCAGTACTTAAGTAAATTAATATGTAAACAACCTAAAGTTTTAGTAAATCTTTACTCTCGAATCATTTGGGTCTGGGTGACCGCAGATTATGAATCCTTAGAATTCCTCGGCTAAACGACTAATCAATTAATGAGGTAGAAGTCTTATATCACGTGGCTTCAAATTAGATCCATTTTGATATATATAGGATCGAACTTGGCGCTTCATATTAGAATGTCCAAAAGTGTGCCAAGCTCACGTGACTTCCCTCCTTCGTCAACACTAATTAAAATTTATGAAAGCTCCATTTGAAGCTTCTTCTTGAAGAACGGGATAATGAGCGAATATTTCTATAACGTTCCTCTTTCTAAGTGATGTGGGACACCACATTCCATCTCCCCGGCCCCATCACGCTGTCCCTATCGGGCATATTTTGCGACACCCCGATCTCGGGGTCCGTCGACACCACAATCCTCCACCTTAAAAAATCTATTTATCTCGTATCACGAGACCCATACCCGAGTAAAAATGCCTCTTGGGCTCATAAACCAATACTCATAAAAACAAATATCATCACTATTCTCCAATTATCTCCCACACTAATAGTTGATTACACTTTTTATACAAACATATATTAAAATCTACAATTCTAATACATGTTATATCCAAAAAACCATCAAATCTCAAACCGGCTTCTTCAAAATCAAATTTCTAAACGAGCCGTCTCCAGCGCCTCAGCACACCCGAAAAATAGTCCCCCGATAGCGAGCTATCACCCCATCGTGGAATCACCCCAAACGGGTTGCTCCTCCACCCATGCATATGCAATGCTCCAAAATAAACACACACTCAAGTAAATACGTGGATCCTACTCAACGTCTACATGATCACCCCAAGGTCACGTGTCTCACTCGACTCCACCACACTCTTGCCTGCCCATAAAGTGAGAAAATAATCATTTTCAAAACAAAACCCGTTGTTCTTGAAAATATACTAATGAACGTGCCCTGCGAAAATACGGGACTACCTCGTAGGTGAATCGCCGCAGCTTCAACAGCTTCATGGTCGCCATCCGGGCTTACTCCATCGCTCCATCTCCCAACCCAATTCTCCAATATCATCATCCCGTGAAATTCCTTCTCGCGAATCATGTCCGTTTATAAAATCGTAAACTGGCGGCCATGCACTCACACCTAACTTCTGGGGTTACCCAAAGGTATATGAAATGCATTATACCATTTTCAAAATCATTTACACAATGCGTCAATATGTGCCATTTTCAATCAACTACAATTACACACATGTAATTCAACACATCAACCATCGTGTTCAATTTTAGCTCACTCGAAAGCAAATCATAATCTCATCTCCAATGGCTTACAAACACAATTTAATTCCATATAATTGTGTCATTTTGTTAACACATTAAATCATGTCTTAACCTATCTATTTCCACACATACCAAACCATTCATATCAAACAATTCCCATGCCAAAACACATGGAAATTTATGGTCCATTTCCTACAAACTGGGACTGTTTTTACGCTCCCAAACAGTGCTGGCCAGTCCACAATTTGCAGCATTAATTTTCCTACATCGATTCCTCTTTGATGAACCGACCTATACCCATTTCAAGATCCTACTACCAAAACATAATTTATTATATAAATTATAATGCAAATGGGGGCCAAATCAGTCCCTAAACCGAACCTACTCAATCCAAAATATCCTAAAATTCCCATACTCCCTGCCCACATTCGAACTGATCAACCATTTCCTTCACTACCAATCAACACAACATCACAAAACACTTAAATAAAGTGTAAACAAATAGGGATGAAATTTCTACCTTTATGAGTTTGTCAAAACTCCCGAAACCGCGCTCTACGCGTTGTCCTCTCCGAAAGAACAACTCTTTTGTCGGAAGGAATCCAAATCCGGCCGGATTCTACAAACCTAGAGAGAAGGAAGACGTTTCCAAAAACCAAACGAAAAACGCTACCGGATATTTTGCTTCCTTCTCCCCACGCTTCCTTTTCCTTTCTTATTTCATTCTCCATTCGCTTTTTCTTTCTTTTTCTCATTTCTCTCTCATCCTCTTCATTTTCTCTCCATTTCTCCCCATTTTCCTTTCTCTCCTCCTGAGCATCATACGTATTTTGACAAAAAGAGAAGCTCTTCCTCCCCTCCTTCCTCAAACCAAATGAGTGGTCGCATTTTCCTTTTCATTTTCTTTATTTACTATTTCTCTTTGGCGACATCATGTATCTGCTGTACTATCATGAGCCACGATCATTGCCACCCACACACTAATGTAGAGCCATTTCTTTACGCTAAAGCGTTACACTCTCAGGTGCCATGTGGTATCCCCTAACCTCGCTTAGTCAATCCGACACCCCACGCCTTCGAAAAACTTCAAACCCGACCAATTTAACCCAACAAAAATCGACGCTGGCTGCTAAATTTCGTGGGGACGATTTCAACTAAAAGTCCGCTTTCACATCCGAGATCTAGAAAATTCCGGATTTTTACCGAAATTACGATTTTACCCTTTTTGAGAAAATTAGATTTTCTCGGGGTTTCACATATTTTAGGCTAGAAATTAAGGTATGATACGATTTTTAATGACCCAATCCGGTTTAGGGTTATAGTGACGCAAACATGTCTTCCCACCAACCCTCTTCGATTCTGCCTATACCCTCGAGAAAAGACCTTGATATTATTGAGCTGAAGTCCTACATATAAGACCTTAATTGATGAGTCCTTTTTTCAGGATCGACAGAAGTTACTGTCACGATCCCTTGTAATGTTCAATGGACCACCATAAGGTCAAGAGATAAGAAGTTCAAGGAAGTTTGATGATCAATAAGTAATCCACTTGGGCCGAATTTGGACACCTAGTTAACAAGACTTCTACTTTCAAGATAGGCTTCAATAAGGAGGGAGTAGCTTTAATTAATCTGATTCAAGCAACTGAAGAGTTGGGCTAACTTGGAACTTGGAGCTTGACAATTTAATTCGTCAACCATTTATTTATTTTAATTAATGGGGATTGATTTTCAAGTGGTTCAAACCCATATATTTGTATTTTGTCGGGATAGCCAAACTCGGGCTTCTGTTTCTCAGCTCACTCCTTAGCTGCTAATTAGATTAGTCCAAGGGTCATATAAATAGTATTATTTGAAAGTTATTGAAAAACAACTTTTGATGATCGATATTCTCGAAATTTTTCGTATCGAGAGAGTCGAGTTTTCTCCTTGCTTTTTTAATGAACTAATTTATCAAAGAAACAATTCTTAGGTGTCTACCCATCAAATATGAGTTCTCAAACGAAGTTTCATGGGTTCCCAAGTAAGATTTCAACGAGTCCTCGACAAGTTTTCAACGTTTAGATTCTTTCAAACCTTCGGGTTCTTTTGCTCGCCGATCATCAGTCAAGGTAAATCTATTACTTGATTTTTTTTTTTTTTTCTTTCTTGGGGTTTGAAGACCAATTCAGATTATGGGTTCAAAAGGGTTTTCCCTCGGGTTCATGTCATCAACTTTCCTCTTTCTGGGCGACATGGGACCCACATTTCCCGATTTCATTCCTACATTAGTAGCCTCGTTCGAAAGCTAAAATTCATGGTTTTTTGACGTACCATCTCCGGGAGTTCACTTTTATAACCTTTTAGAGTGCCCCTAAAAGGAAAAACCTATGATATCCCCCAACCCGACATTTTAAGCTTACGTGTGGCCTACTTCTCAGTGTAAAGAAGAAGTTGGTCACAAGAAGGAGTGTGACACATTTGTTTTTTTGCTTAACACTCAAAAAAAAATTTACTTAGTTAAATGTTGAATAAAGTTTAATAGTATTGAGTATTAGACGTTTGTTTTTGCTATATTAAAGTTTCTATTATTAAATATTAAGCTGTTTTGTTTTTATATGCTTAAAATCGATATTTTTTCGATATATTTATATTATACTTTGCTTAAATGATCATATAAATTGATATTTTTTGATATATTTATATTGTTTTATGCCATCACATAAAATTTGTGTGCTCTTATTGCTTTTTTCTTCACCTTTATCACCATAGTTGCACGACCACAACATTAGAAGAGGTGCACCATAAACTGAAAGTACCAAATACACGCATAGCACATAAAGCACATAGCACATATCACGCTCTATAAGAGAATTCATCAATATTCACTTAGAATGTAGTTTAAATTTGTTCCAAAGGGCTGCTGCTAAAAGTTATCAAGAATAATTGATCTCTCACATGTTTTTACCGAATAAAACGCCATGATTGAAGAATGTCCGCTGGCGCGTGACTTTTTTTTGTAATCAGACAAAGACTATCACTATGTTCAATGGGAATTCGACCTAATAATTGGTATCGAAGGGGCCGTGATACTACGATGGATTAACCTAGCTTTTAATCCGAATATAGGAATGCATATTTTCCATGGATAGAACGTAGGTGTGCTAACCTCTCGTTTGGCAATGCTTTATCTCGCGTATTATGGTCAATGAATGTAAGGATTTATGTGTGATGAAATAAGCGATTTTACTATGGGTTTATTCACTGCGCTTTGTGTGACTCAAGCCATCACAATGGTTTGTATAATTGTTACGAAATTTTATTTTCTAATCTATTTTTTGAAAATTCTTTAATGGGAGACGATTGATGTAAATAAATTAGTTGCAATTTGTAACCCTGATGGAGGCATAGGTTTTCAGATCCTCATGAGTTATTCCACTGAGGATTCACAGAAAGGCTGTTTCTCTACTAATACGTACTATACAATATAAAATGCTCATGGTGGCACAAACCCCACAAAGGAAGTTACAACATGACAAAGACATACAGGTTATGATTTTTGCACATGCTGTTAATGCTTTTCGAAACGACGATGCAGGGCAAAGCAGCAAATTAGTAATGACACATAAATTAATAGTAATCGACATGACAACATATGATATTAATTAGACTGATATAAAATCTATTGTATCGGATACTACAAATCATGCAATCGTATGACTAAGCATGTTATTAATGTAGAGTGTTTCATATTAATTGTTAGATCATATAAATTACTACTGTAGACGCTACAAATTTCAAGTATAACATGATTCGCTATAATTAGGATCGTTACAAATTGTACTGACAAGCCATGCATTAAGAGTAATCAAAGAGAATCTTTGTTATTGTTTGACTCTGCCATCACTCTAAACCCCATTTCCCACCAAGTGTCTACATTCGTCAAGCCGTGAAGCCACTCCTTGATGCTTCAGAGTTGAAGAATGATTTATAAGGAAGAAGGCTCATTCCTTATGATTATTTATCTAATGGTATCTTTTTAACACCTGTTAATTATGATGCAAATAAGTGATAATATTAGGCTATGGATTTATATGTTTAATTATATTCAGATTAAAAATCACAATTTTGGATAATAAATATGGAACAAGAGATTAAAATTAATTCCTATGTTTTAAATATAATTATTTTCTCAAAGGGAATTGAATTTTATTAGTTTCCTATTTATTAGTTTCCAATTTTGTAATTTTAAATTTATTTAGAATTAAAACATATATATTAAAACCCCTATCTTTTCCTAAATATCTACGCGAGAATTTATCGTTTTCTGAACCCTATGATCTCCCCATCACTAGTTTGTAAGGATACAAATTAATTAGTGTGTTGGGTATCGGGTACCTTCCCTATCTAATAATTGATTTGTTGACTCCAATAAGTAGCGAACTTCCTAAGAATAATTCTACTAATTATTAATGTGAATCTCTTCTATTATGGAATAATAGATCTAGAATTATAGATGGTATTATCTTAGCTAAAAATAATAGTATCCTCTCCATCCGAGTCACTACTATTATTTATAGGACCAAAGCTAAGTCATCTATTTAGTTTTGTCTCGCACCACTGTTGCCTAGATAACAAGATTATCAGGAATTGGCCCGGTTCAACAAATGTCGATAGTGCATCGCCCTCCCATCGAGGCATGCTATTCACTTGCAGAATGTGTCGTCATGATTCATTTAAAATTGGTAAAGGAACTAATATTTAAAATGGATTTCAAAGTTAATATGCTCTTTATAATTTTTAAATTATGTGTGATTCTCGTGTTTTTATTATGGCTTTCAACTAATTTGTTGTCATTCTCAAAGAAAATAAACTGGTTTAACTAATTATACCGATTGAAAAGAAACTCGATATTTGCTTTGATTGTCGAGGACTATAAGCTCAGGCTCACGTGACCTTTACCCGTCTAACCCTCATGAAGGGGCAACCGAACAAGAAGCCAAGCCTTATGAGAAGTGGGTTAAGGCTGATGAGATGTAGTGGTGTTATATTTTGGCTTCTATGTCAAATATTCTGCAACATCAGCATCAATCTTGCCCACAGCCTATGATATGATGATGAACCTCAAAGAAATGTTTGGGGATCATACTTATTCTACTAAGCAAAAGGCAACTTAGTGATGGGGAGATTTATTTCATACGGGGGCAATGCTACGAAGGCAAATTGCCAAGTAGTAGGAGATTATCTTAATTTTCTGGGCAGAGATGCATATTTATTATTAAATGATTGTCTTTATGTACCTTCCATTAGAAGGAATTTGATTTTAGTTTCTAGTTTAGTTAAGGATGGATATTCGGTTTTGTTTAATGATTCTGTTATTATCAAGTTGAATAAAAGATTTATCTGTTCTGGTACATTGATGGACAATCTTTATATTATTAATCCTATCTCTTCATCACTGCAACAAAATGAATTGAATAATACTGCTAATGTTCGCCATGTAAGAGAAAGGAACCTTCCCAAATGAAATCCACAAATATACTTTGGCACTTAAGCTTTCAGTCATAAATCTAAACAGATCCTTCGAGATCGGGTTCAAAATGGACCTTTGGGTGCATTGGAATTGGAGGCACTCCCTAAATTTTTAGAGTCCCGCTAAGGAAAAAATGACTAGATGTATTCACTTGCTAAAGGTTATATGCCAAAGAACAACTAGGAATCGTTCACTGACGGCGTGGACCTACGACTGGTCCAGCTAGATGTGGCTTTCAGCATTTTATCACCTTCATCGAAGGATTACTCAAGGTATGGGTATATTTATTTGATGCGCCGTAGTTCAAGCTTTCGAGAAATCTAAAGAGTATGTGCGTAAAACCCGAGAAGCTGCCTAATAAATGTCTCAAGATATTACGATCCGACTGCGGTGGCGAGTACCTCTGAGAGTTTAGTGGACTACTTTCATCGAAAACTGATTACATCCCGCTTGTCTACACTGTGTACCAAAATAGAATGGTGTAGCGTAAAAGAAGGAATATAACTCATGGACATGGTGAGATCAATGACGAAGTTATTCAGATTTACTTAATTCTATGGGATAATATTAGAAATATAAATTTTTTTACATATTCTAAACTTGGTACCATCTAAGTCAATACCTACTTACTCCAATCAATTACGGATGTAGCAACTAAACATATCTAATTTCATGGGGTCATTTCAACACATGTGCTAAAAGGGAAAACAAATAAGTTGGAACCGAGAACGGTTTGTTTCCTTTAGGTATCTTAGAGGAACAAAAGATGGCTCTCGTTCTTATACCAAAGGGATCGTAATGTCATAAGCACTCAATGCCCGATCTCTCGGAAGAGACTAGTAATGAAACACAAGCCTAAAACTAGAATCGTTTCAGAAGAATTTAGAGAGGAGATGTAATCAAGACAAACTTCTTTTAATACCCATAAGGTGCAAGAGGAAAACCCACAAGAAAGTGTTCTCGGCATCCCATTACCCGTCAGAAGGGGAGGGATCATATGACGCTGGGTGGTCGATGCCGAACCTCGCGGGTCCTACCCATCAACATGTCGGGTCAGACCGACGCCTAAATCCCGAGGGTCCAGCCGATCACCAGCCAACCTGCGTAAAACACTCGCGCATGCCCGTGACCCGACCTCCTCACAAAAATCAGCTCTCAGACGGAGATCTACCAAGAACAAACCGTCCTAACATCAACATCGAAGATATATATGAATAAAAACGCCTCCGGGGCCCATACTACAATACCCATCATCATACATCAACTATATATCATGTTTTCAAGAGTTAAAAGTCTACTCTTATACAACACATATTAAAAGTTTAAAACATTCTAATGCATGTATCCAACTAAACACCAAAGCCACAACCCATTTCTTCCTCAAACTCGCCAGATGAGTTGTCTCCTCGCGCCTCTCAGACCGAAATAATATACTCTCGACAAGGAAGCATCGCCTCGCAGTGGAATCACCCTAAACGGGCTACTCCTCCACCTATGCATAATGCTCCAAAACAAACACACACTCAAGTAAATGCATGGGCCCTACTAATGTCTACATGCCCACTCCCATGTCTCGAGTCCTCACCCGACCACCACACTTGCCTGCCATGTATGAGAAAAATAATCATTTTCAAAACAAAACTCACTGCTCTGTAAAATATACTCACCAAGTATCGGCAGAAAAATACGGACGCCCTCCGAGGCGAATGTCGGGCAGAACTCAAATGGGTCATGGTCCTCATATCCGAAATGATCCGCTTGACCGCCTCCCAACCCCATTCTCCGGGGTACCATCCTCGTGAAATTCCTTTCCAAAAACGCTGCTTTTCTTTCAATTTTTCACGCCACGACTCACCTAATTTCTAGTTACCCTTGCTGGCATACAAGAAAATGCATTATGTCATTTCACACAATATATAACTATATTCAATATGGTTGTATATCGTCCAATTCACAATTACACCACATGTAATTCAACAATATCAACCATCACCCAAATTAGCTCATTCGAGCACGCACAATCTCATCTCCAACTGGCCACACAATACAATTATATTCCATATAATTGAGCAAATCACAATTTCATCTCCAATGGCTTATACACACAATTATATTCCATATAATTATGTCCTTATGTTAACACATTAAAATCATATATTATCTATTCCTTTGATCCACCAACTCAAGTCATTCTCTAATTTCTCAATCCATTACAATACAAAATTAGCTCAGCGCTAAGTGAACAACAACACGAAAAATTCAATTTGAATCACTCACCCAAACACATTCTCTCACAAAAATATTTTTAGAACACTATTCACGGGGGGTACTATTCATGGGGACACTATTCACGCATCACTATTCATGTGTCACTATTCATGTATCATTTCATTCATGTGAATGCGAAAAACCCCTGTTACCGTTCACTCTACTTTTCAATCATCCAACATCGGGTTCCACTTCTGGCAACTGAATCCATGGCCATTTCGCCTCATATTAATAATTAACACACAATTTATTTCATAAATTATGAAACAAATACCCCAACAAATTTTTACATTAGTCTACGGGATCATTCAAATGGGCTCCAAAATTCTCAAGCAAAAATCTAACAATTCCGATCCTAAGTTTTTGGGATTCGGGATCAAACTACTCACTACTAAACCAACACAAGCATTTACAAAACACTTAAATCGAAAAATAAACCAAGTAGGATAAATCCTCACCACTCTGAGTTTTGTCGAACCCAACTTTTTGGTATTCACGCTGCAGCCTCCTTACATCGCGTACATCAATCCCCTCAGTTTCTTCAAATTCCGACGAAAAACCTACTGCCTCGATTCGTAGATTCGGCAAAAAGCAGCAGTAAGAAAATTAAAAAATAAAATATCTCTCCTCTCTCTCCTCCACGCTCTCTCTTCTCCCAACAAATGGCTCATTCCTTTTATGATTTTTTTTCCTTTTTATTATTATTATAATATTATTATTATTATTATTATTATTATTATCATTTTGAATATATAAATTTTATATTGTCTCATTCGGTCCGTTTTCTTCCCGAAAATTTTATTTCTTTCAATTCAATTATTTTAAATGAACTTTAACTCAAGCCATTTTTCTCTCGACTCAGATTTCTGTGAAAATCTCGGGCCCCTAAAGTCACCTATGACTTATCACCCGTAAAATCGTAAATATTCGACCGTCTCTGCACTGACGAAACTTTTCTGGTAACTAGATTTCATGAGACGATCTACCTAAATTGCTTTCACTATCCAGACATCTAGAGAATAAATTTCATATTTTTGACCGAAATTACGATTTCGCTCTTTTCCAAAATCGAATTTTCTGGTCTTACACATGCACAACTGCAGGAGCATGACCATGATGTGGTTTACAAGAATCGCATCTCGCACAAGACCACCGATAAGGTATAGCCAATGTGGAGTGTATCATCGTAGTAGAGGGTTATTCGGCCAACTCACAGATACACTCGAGAGTCTTCATTGGGGATCCCCGATGAGCTAGAAGATATTGATCCCTATAACTATGATGAAGCACTTATGATAAAGATGCAAGAAGGATCCCGACCCGATTAACTCAGAACCCGAGGGGTCCTCCCAGACTCCAGCCTGATAAGGGTAGAAACTTTTCCCCTCAAAACAATCAAATAAAATCCATGGAGCGAACCCCTTTACAATCCTTTACATATCTTTAAGAAAATAAATGCGACGAAGTGGTAAGTGTTTTTTTCAAACATAGATTTTCAGAGAAAAATCGACGGAAGTTTCCTCTGTTTTTAGGACTTTCCCAAATTTACAAATGCACACTTAAGCATTTAAAAACACTTCCTAATCTTCGATTTTCAACTTGGTTTTAGGACTGCTCCTCGTCATGACTCAATCAACACAATATATATGTATACATTTATTCATTTCAATCATCAAAACATTTCAAAACTTCTTCATTTCCTTGCAGTTTTTATAAAAAAGATTAGAATGAGCGGACTTAGTGGAAACACTTTAAGTAGTTCCTTTTCAAAATATATCCATATATGCATATTGTGATAAGTATTAAACATATAAATATGCAAACTGTTTATACAATGGGTTCCACATCAAGTCGTTCCCTCGATGAAATACCACTCCTTTCAGCGGGAGGGTACTCTCTTGGCCTTTGTCTAGTCACAATGTTTTTGGAAACATATGGGAAAGAATGAGCTAAAGACCAGTGGTGCATTTCATTAAGATAACATTTCGGTATATGTCGAAAATGACCAGCACTTATGCAATTAAAATCCATTTTAATACCTTAAACTTTCTTTCTTTCTTTCTTTCTTTCTTTCTTTCTTTTCTGATGGAACCCGAGGGGATAAACACGAGCAGTTTAAGATGCTTGTGATGAGGAGACGGTCCACATTCAGTCATAACCACTACGTTGTGGAGCTCACACTTGCATAGGGTTCAGTCCAGCACCTTATCACGTGTGAGATATTACTCTAAATACCTATTTCCCTCCTCAGTTAAGCCAACTATAACTTTACCTCTAAATCACTTACGCTTAAGGTACCTCGCGTCTCAGTCATATGATCCTATGGGGTTAGAGTGACCACATGTTGTTTTATTATCAAGTACATTTATAAATCCATTTAAATCTTTTACTTTATCATGAAAACTCATATATGCGCACAAATGCTACATATGCATTCTTTACATTTTACACTTCCTATTAACGTAACATATAAGCATATATGATTTAATATAAATCCATATATTTTAAACAAAAATAAAAACATTTCCATATGCCTTAACTAAACTTCCATATGCACTTAACATTTTACATATAAAAGTATTTCCATTAAACATTTCAAAGTTTATATTCGAAACATTCACGCACAAAACTCAATTTTCAAATATCATTTTACACTCCACAGTTCACACTTCGATCAGCTTGCTTCATTGAATTCCGTTTAAAATCCATTAAGTCCTTTTCACCTTTTTCAGAAAACCACAACTACATTAATCTTAAACTTCCATTTTAAATCTATATTATTAAGTCAAATGAACAAATTACATATTTTTCAAAACCAACCATTTGCATTAACCTTTTTCAACAATACTCTATAGACTTTATGTGTCTCAAAAAAATTATTCAAACAGTCTTTAAAAATTATGAAACTCTCACATCAGTCCTTTATATATCAATGACATCTCTGTGAATTTTCAATTTAAATTCCCTCTCTAAATCCCTCAACCACATATGATTAGGCATGTTTGTGCCAACTTAGTTAACTCAACTGAATTACCTACTGTTATCCTTGATTTATGGATCTTGAAATCCATGATTGGAAATGATTTCTTCACTCATTTTGACTATGGTTATAAGTTTCTTCTCCTCAATTAGGAATCTACCCAATTGGATCACCAAAACTCAAGTTATTGTATTTTACACATCTAAATGACTCAATTTGGCAAAATAGAATCTACTTTGTGGCTCTATGACAAATTTTCTGGCACTTGGATTTAATTGCATGCACTTTTATTCAGATAACTTTCCCTGAAGTCTATTTACCCAAATTTGATCACTCCAAATTTGGATGAGTGAAACTCCCATATGGCCAAAACACTACAACCACTTTAAACTAAACATAAATCAAGTGACTAAATCTTTCAGTCCGTATTTGGGACCTTAGAGCTACAATTTTTCTCTTGAATCCTTCTATATTTATGTAGCCATCTCTTGTGGTTTCTTACCAATTTGAGATCGTTTTGTTTAGATTCCTAACTGTCTGCCAAGAAAACAAAAACAGGAGTTTAAAATTTGACATTCCCTTTGCCTTTACCCAACATTCTCTTTTCCTTCTGTTTCATAACACCTCAATTTCATAAGTGCTCCAATTTCAACATATCATACAAAATTAAACATCAAATAAAACACTTACTCTGCCAGATTTTTCAAACCCTACCTAATCATTTCTTTCTCAATTTCTATAAAATCATCATGATTCAACCTTAAATACTTTAATTCTAATCCATACAAGAAAATCAAGACATTAGGCATGAAAAACATAAAATCAACTTTCCCACCATTAAAAACTTACTTGTTCTTAGTTTCCTTGGCTCCTCTCTCTTGAGTTCATATGCAGATCATGAAGAGCTTGAAGGAGAAAAATCACATCTACCTTGCTCCATGTAGCCCTAAAGTTTTCTCATATTCTCTTTTCTTTCCCTCTCTTTTATATAGCACTTGCACCCCTCTTTCTCTCATGGACATTTCATCTTTTGAGCAAACTTTCATTTCTTGAATTTATCATTTTGGCCCACACAATTTTGCCAAGTACTTGAGCCCAATTTCATTGGTTGGTGACATTGACTTACACATATCACCTTGTCATTTAGTCCATTCTAATTAATCACAAATCCATTGCCTATTATTTTAATGTACTTAGCCATTAAGAAAGGTTTTGATTGTAGCTCTCTGAAAATATCTCCCTTATAGCAAATTTTATATCGAGTTTCACCTTATCTTTTATCTGGAGTTAAATATGAAAGTATTCTGTAATTAGTCTAAACTTCAGAATTGACCTTGAAATATTCTGAGTAAATCCCTTCACATTGGATTCCAAGCTGAAATCACGAAATCGGATTTAAAATCATTAAAATGCGTAGAAATCGGACAATAAGCGTATTATTATCCAGTGGTGGATTGCACGAAAAACTATCCAAAAGCGGACTCCGTTCCCTCCGTTGATTTGTTAGACTCTATGATTATTCACAGACATTTTTATTATTTTCATTTAATTCAAGAAAAATATCGGTAGGCCTAAATTTCAGTCCGGAAGTACTATTCCTTAAATCTCGATTCTCTTCTAAATGTCATTTCAGTAATAGGAATGAAATTTCTTAAAATTGGCTGCCTCGATAGGATATAATAAGAAAATCACTGTTCATGGGGCGTTCGGTGAAAATTTTAGAAAAATTTCACTTTATGCCCCAGTATTGTCTGGAGCCGTTCTAAATTCTAATCTACCCTCGTTTCTATCATTGAACCTCTAATCAGTTCAAAACTATTATTATAACATTCAATCAGGTTGGGGTTTTACAATGCAAATATTTGGCAAAAGGTTATGAAATCTGAGATGCAATCCATGTACTCTAATCAAGTCTGGGATCTTATGGAACCACCTGAAGGGATAAAACTCATTGGATGCAAGTGGATCTATAAGAAAGGAGGCAAAAGGTAAGGTTGAAACTTTTAAAAATTTGAGCTTGTAGCAAAAGGGTTTACTCGGAAAAGAAGGCATCGATTATGAGTGAGCTTTTTAGCGTTAGCCATGCTTAAGTCTATCGATTCTCTCGTCCATTGCAGCTCATTTCAACTATGAAATTTGGCAAGATGGATGTAAAACTACATTCGAATGGGCATCTTGAGGAGTGCATCTATGATGCAACTAGATGGTTTTCATAGAAAAGGGCGAACACATGTTGTGTGACTTAAAGAGATCCATTTATGGACTTAAGCAAGCATCTAGATCTTGGAATACTCACTTTGATCAAGCCATTAAATCTTATGGTTTTCATCAATGTCCTGATGAGTCCTGTGTGTACAAAAAGTGTGATGGAAGCGTGGTGGTGTTCTTAGTGATATATGTGGATGACATCTTGCTCATTGGTAACGATGTGGGGGTATTATCTTCAGTTAAGGTATGGTTATCCAGTCAGTTTGACATGAAAGACTTGGGAGAAGTTAGTCACATTCTTGGGATTAAGCTTCTACGAGATCGCAAGCAAAGAATGATGGGCTTATCACAGGCTACTTATATTGATCAGATTCTAGCCCGTTTTAGCATGCGAGTTAAAGAAGGTTTTCTTCATTTAAGACATGGAATCACTCTATCTAAGAGATCGGTGTCGAAACACGATGAGATAGAGAAGATGAAAGCAATTCCTTATGCATCTGCAATAGGAAGCCTTATGTATGCAATGCTTTACGCTGGGCGACATACCTTTGTTGTTGGCATGGTCGTGGTCTCCAGTCTAACCCTAGGCAAGAACATTGGACAGCGGTAAAACATATAATCAAGTACTTGAAAAGGACTAGCGATTATATGTTAGTTTACCAGTGAAACGATCTAAAACCTTTAAATTATCTGATTTCGAGACTTCGGTGAGATAAGATTCCATAAAGTCTACCTGCGAGTTTATGTGTTTACCTTAGGGAGTGGAGCCATAAAGTTGGAGGAGTATCAAGCAATCTTGCATTGCTGGTTCCCTTGTGGAGGTCGAATGGCGGCCTCGGGGGCGACCCGGGAGCGGTTGGCTCGAAACTTCCTGTGGATCTGGGTAGTTCCTTCAATGCAATTTCCTATTGCACTTCTTGTGATAATAATTGGAATGGAGTTGCTAACTCAAAGGAACCTAGGGCCTATAAGAAGGGAAAGCATATTGAGTGCAAATATCATGCGATTGAGATATTGTGCAAAAGAGAGATGTGTGGCATCATGGCTTTAGTGCAAGTGGGAGATTGTTAGGGCTATATGTACTAAAAGTCATTTATTATTATGCATGTTTGTTTTTTATTTTAATAAAATTATTTATTTCATTTCAATGAGAATCTACATGAGCTATCTTTGCATTTAAATATTATGCATGTGTCTTTTATTCTACATAGTAGATGATTTGGTGTGTAGAGTTCGACTTACACACAGAAGATCAAATCATCGATTCTTGTGGAATATAAGCTATTGGTTCACCGATCCTAAATGAAATTTGACCGCCATTAGTAAGATTGTAACCTGTGAACTTGATGATCTGTCTTGACTATAAGAGATAGCTTAGTTCAATAGCGTATTAGTACATTCGGTATTAGTGAATGGGACCAACTTGGGGTAATTATTTGATACTGACATATAAAATAATTAATACCTCATGGTTATTATGAATACTATTACTCTTAATCTCGAGATAATTAATAGACACGTGCATTTATTGTTGGTTATTTTGATTCATAAAGTGAGATCTTTATAGATCAATAATATCGATGAGTTGGATATTTATATTAGTGTATAGTGAATATTAATTATTAACAAAATCCCATCCACATTAATTGGATTGATGATACCTATGAGGATACTTATAAGTTTTGATTATATCAAAGCCCTAAATTGGATTTTTAATCAGACATATGAAATAAGTTAAGTAGAAGGTCTCAAGGTGATTTATCGGAGATGTTGATTAAATAAGTATCGATGGTTGTTTAGTCAGCGAATGTCATGGAAATCTTAACGTGGGAAGATTAATAAATTATTTAATAACAAAGGCTCGAGTGTACTTTGAATAAGTGAGGAGTGCAATTATGATTCTTTAGTGGAGTGAATTATAATTAATGTAAATAAGTTCATATATTTACATTGGGAGCCCGAAATCTTATTTGTCTTTAGGTCCCTGTCGTAGCCTATTTATATGCCATGTTGGGTAGCCTCTAAGAAAAGAAAACCCTAGAGGTAGCCATCCAAAGGAGAGCATGAAGAGAGCCACTCCCTCTTCTCGTTCGGGCATTGGGGAATACGGTGGCTTGGAGGTGACGATCGCGAATCCAATTTTAATTGAATCAATCCAGCAGATCTCTAGGTATAGATTAATTTGTATCCTCGTAGCTTTATTTGGATTGGTTTTTTGTAATCTGTCACCTTTCATCACTATGTTCGGGGAATTCGATCACACACAAAAAGTTGTATTCTGGCGACTCATTTCAGACCAGCATTAAAGTTATGAAAAACCGACAATTTCACCTACATGTGGAATGATATCTAGTCACGCTTGGTTAATTACACATCAAATGAATAAAAAAAGCACTTTTTTTTTCTGCATATTCATTGATAAACAATGCCAACTTCAGTTATAGTGAGTGGGAGCAGGTAAAAGGAGTCTATATACTCCGTCGTGTGTATATATAATTTGTCATTGGAAAAGTTCTCATCGGTTTTTTTTATCTTTTTGGTATTCACATTTATAGTGACTAGGGGATAAATTAAGGGATAAATCAACGGTTCTTAGTGATGAATCTTAATAGGTCTCCACAACAAGTATTTAAGATGATTAACATGATCTATCATCGCTATATCTAATCTTTATTGCACCATCATTTTGATCTACAATAACATCTTATGTCAAAATCACATTACTTGTGCATAAGATAACCTAGCAAAATCCTTTAAAAAAAAAAAAGGACTAGGTAGAAAATGGTTTTAATGAGCATTCTTAAGTTTTCTTACAAGGTGTAACTCCCTAGTATATATAGTGCCTTATTTCGGTGCATCGCCTTATTAAAAGGCGATGTTTATACACTTCATTTTCTTTTATAAGTGTTTTTTACAATTAAATAACTGTTATAATATAATAATCCCTCCCTCCCACTTCCCCTCTTTATTTTTTTAAACTTTGAACAAATCATTGAACAACTCTTATTCCTTTCTAAGTACTATATTCTTAAATTTTGTAATTGTAGTTTTATAACTATTCACTTTGTATATTATATTATAGTATTCTTTTCTAGCTTTAATCCTTGTTCTTGTGTACTCCATCCCACTCCTTTACCAGCAAACTATGTCTCCATGGGAAAATTTGTAAATTGTATTTAAAATTTAAATAATTTTATTACTTTTTTTATTGAACGTTTCTTTTAGATATTAGAATTTAAATTTTTTTTAATAATTAGATTTTTAAAACCATATTTTATATAATTGATATGCATCGAAAACTATTTCACTTGATCAAACGTGTACCTTGTTAACATTGCATATGTTGTACTTAGACTTTTGTGCTTAGTGTGCCTTGCGTATTTTAAAACTATAACAGAAATACTCAAGAGCAATAAAAATTAATGATTTCATTTCTTCATCGACAATAATAATTCAACATACCCATAGATGCTCATTACCATCACATCTAGTAGTAAAAAACACAATCCAATTTTGAAGTAAATTATCCAATCACAAACATATTTTAGCCTGTAATTTCCTTATAAATATCTATCACAAGTCACTTTATTTATATATAACATGATAACCTATATCTTGACTTCGTGACATGATATTGGTAATCACATATCTATTCTACAAAGTAATTTTATTAATCAAAATTTTAATAATTTTTTCATTAATGCTATCTGTTCATAGCTGAGACATTGAGCAGTACTAATTAAGTGTACCATTCTGCAAAATTAATACATAAACAGGCTAAAGTTTTAGTAAATCATTTACCTAAAGTCATTTTAGGTGGGTGACCTAGAAGATTACTGAATCAGCAAATTCTCGAAGCAACGGCTCGATCAATTAATGAGTTGAAGTTCATGTCATATGGGGCTTCAAATTAGATCCATTTCAAATATATATAGGATTGAACTTGTTCATGTATTTAGAATGTCCAAAGACTAATTAAAATTTCACAGCTCCATTTAGAGCTTCTTCTTCTTGAAAAACGGGATAATGAGCAAGTATTTCTATAACGTTCCTCTTTAAAAGTGATGTGGGACACTTACATTCCATCTCCCCTTGGTCTAGAAATCCCTCATTGGCATATTTAGGCTAGAAATTAAAAGGTGTGATCGATTTGATATTGTCAGTTTAGATTCTGATGTATGAAACATGGCTTCCCATGACCCTCTTGGTTACACTTTATACCCATGAAAAAGACCTTGATAGTATTGAGTTTAAGTCACACATATGAGTCTTTTCCTCTTTAAGGCGACATGGGACCCATTTCCGTCTACATTAGTAGCCTCGTTCGAAAGCTAAAATTCATGGTTTTGGCATTAGTTCACTTTTTATAACCTTTAGAGTGCCCTAAAGGGAAATCCTGGTATCTGACGGAAGCATATTAAGCTTTGTTGTGCCTACTTTTGGTGTAAAGAAGAAAGTGGGCACCATGAGGGGACATTTGTTTTTTGTAACACTCAAACTTTTACTTGGTTGAATACTGATTAAAGTTTAATAGTATTAAGTATTAAATCGTTTGTTTTTGTTAATATTGTATTTCTGTTATTAAATATTAAGTTGTTTGTTTTGTATATGCTTAAAATTGATATTTTTTTGATATATTTCTATTAAATATTTGGTCAAAAAAAGCCAAAAAAATAAAATAAAATACAAACGCCCCTTAGTGTTACACAAATTACACAAACACACACACACACACACACACACATATATATATATATATGTTGTGGCGTTGCAGCTCATGTGAGAGGTTAAGCGGGTTGGATAAATGCCGCAGCGTAGCGCACCGAGCGACAATAAGTGTCCTTAAGTGCATATCATCTTTTGTTAGGGGACAAAATAATGGCTACCAGATTACGAGGAATGAGCCCAGACGGTATAGTATGGTATGGTAAAGTATGAGCGTATTTTTGTAAATTGGTAAGATATAACCCTATTTTAGAAATAGTGAAAGTTTGAGATGTGATTCTCCGTGAATGTAAAGCCAATGACATCGAATCGCATAAAATTGTGTACTTATTAACATTGTTTTTCACCTAATCTTTTATCACCATAATTTGAATCACAACATTAGAAGAGGGTGCACCATAAACGGAGTACCTCCGAAATACACCTACATAGCACATAGCACATAGCACATATCATCAGTTCTATAAGAGAATTAACAATTTTCACTTAGGAACAGAGTTTAGCCTGTTCCAAAGGGCTAGAAGCTACAGGTTATCAGTAACAATTGATCACTACATGTCTTTACTAAATAAAACAGTTGATTGAAGATTGTCAAGTTAGGATGCAGAAAATGCAAATGTATCTCTGTTCTTAAATGCATTAGAGCAGCCAAATGCTTGAAGGTTCCTCTTAAGAAATCATGTGTTAGTGTTAAGAAAGGGTCAGACAAACAAGAGCATACCATTTGTCAGTTAGTTAAATCATATGCCCTCAGGACCGTTAACTTCATGTTGTCTTAGAGTTTAAATCATATGCCGGATGGAAATCCGTTATAAGAAATTTTACCTTTGGCAGCTGGAATTTGATTTTGTAATCAGTCTGCCGCCAGATTTTGGATTTCTAGTTGCAAGAATGTAGGAAAATAAGAGAGAATTAGGATACTTAAACCATTATTAGTCAGGTTTGCCAAAAGCCAAAATTGAAAACCTTTGTCCATGTCTAGTTCAAGAGAACTCACTAGTCACTACAGTCTACAGAAGAAGCCTTTTCCTTTTACCCTTTCTCTACAAAATGGTACAAAAGTATAGACAAAGAGAGTCAGTCGCATACTTTCTCACTAAAGCATCCAAGCAGTAGATAAAAAAAACAGGGAGGAAGGGAGGGAAGAATGTCAAACTCCCTAAGCGAGTTTAGTAGGCGGATAATATCCACCATTGTTTGTTCAATTGAGAAACTTGTAACCTTGAAGTGATGGAGGTAGATAGCTCTGTTGAGAAGAAGGATTGTCGGGTGGGTAGATATATCCCTTCCCATATCCAAACTCCTTCATCAGTTTATTGGAAGCGCATTCCTGAAGGTGAAGAGGCCTCCCTCATTCTGTCCAACTGATTCCTTCACTACCTTCTCTGCAGCCGAGATCGCTCCATACACAGAAACCGATTTGGGAGCCAAAGCCAATTAAGCCACACATTGTGCCAGATTCACATTGCATTCGCTGTGACGGAGCGAAGCAGGGATTTGTGAGAGAGAAGGTGGTCCTGCCCCACCACATCGTCCACGGTACGAGGTTGCATTCGCTCGGATAAGGGCTGGTGGGGACTGCTTTCGGCCTCTGAACGGAGTCGTTCGTTTGGAGGAGGATTCAAGGGTGAGGACGTATCGGAATCACTTAGTGTTGTTCTTATAAGTGGGGATTTGGGGGTGAGGGTTTGGACGGAAAGTGAAAGAAGCGATCGAGCTTCGGCTGGAAAGGGGATGGCCCACCGGACGGGGATTGGGATTGAGATGGAGATGGAGATTGAGATGGATATGAATTGGGGTTTTCTTCAGTGGGGGTTTGAGAATGGGGTTTTTGGCGGGTGAAAATCCAATCGGTGGCTTTGAGGATGGAATTGCCACCGGTGGCAGCGAGAGCCCGGGAAGCCAAATCGTCAGGGAAACCCATGCTCACCAGTTGCTCCTTCTCCTTCTCCGTTCCCCTTTGCTCTCTGGATTCCACCACCGCCTCCGCAGCTACTTCCACTGGCGGGACTTCTCAAATCTAATTTGCTCCAGCCAGCACTTTGACTTTTCGTAGTTTTTTCTTTGTACTTTTTAGGTTGATTCATTAAATATTTCCAAAAAAAAAAACAAAAGAAAAAAAGTTGATTAAACTGAATCCTTCGTTAAAATACCTTTTGAAAACAAAATTTAGGAGAGTTTTGTGCGGAACTATTGCATTTGAAAAAAAAAGAAGATAAAATTAGTTTGTTGTGTAAATTATTAACCAAAATGATACGCGTGCAGATTGTGCGAAGACTCACTTTGTTAGTGTCCCAAAAAAGCGATTACTGGAAACAGCGGCAATTTGTGAAATCAAATGTAGCCGGCGGCAAACATTTGAACTAATTTCATTTGCACCTTCGCGAGCAGCGGCAACATTCAACTTTCATTGCGCCCGGCGTAGCGTGGATTTAGACCAGTATGGCGTATGGATTGGATTACAACAAACTCACGTGGCTGGACGCCACTGTTTCATGTACTAATGCTTGTGCTGCTTGTCATCGGCTTCCTTCTCCGCCGTGCCTCTCCGTTGCGCCACTCGTCAGAATATCACCCTGGTTTCTGATATTTGAATCATGTATCTATGAAACAAATGGTTCGAACAAATGGGATAGCTCATACTAGTTTTTATTATCACCTTGTTTTTCTACCATGGAGGCCTTAAGTATTGCAATGTGCTTTGTCTAATAGTAACAAATTTGACATTTTATTTTGGAAGGGTATTCCTTTTTCCTCTGAATCAAATGTGTTTGGTTGGTGTTTTCAAAAAGTTGTAATTGCTTTAGTAACCCTTTCAACTATTATTAGCCTCGTGATCTTGAAAAAAATTGTGAAAAATTGGAGGAAGAAGAATTGTAAGTGTTATAATGATAAATTGAATTCTGTTATAAGCAACATATATTATACTAAGATAATGTCAATAACTCGTTGGTATATATGTGTATGTGTATATATATATTGACAGCAACTTTTTGGTATAATTTTAATATACTAGTCTGTATTGTACTCGAAAAATCACATAAAGGCTAGATTTTTTTTCCTTTATGCTACAAAATTTGGTTCAAAACCAAAAAAGAGAAAAAGAAAGTTGTTTTTCTTTAGTTTTTTAGAAGGCCACTCTCAATTCTATTGTAACTGTATGTCGTCGATTGAAGCGGGGACACTGCGATTGTTTTCTTTGTATTAAAGTTGATGTGATATCATGATAATGACATCTCATATTATTTAATTCATTTGAGACCATTTTGTACAGGTAAATTATGTCTGTTTCAACAATTCTCGTGATATGTTACTATAATGGACAAATATTGAGGACTGAAATAGATGTCAAATATGAGGGGAGAAAAGCTGTTATTACGCCTTTGGATATACTGGTTAAATGCACGTTTGAACAATTGATTGATATGATATACTCAAAGACAACCATTGACAAACGAATATTCAAATTAGTACTCAATTGTTAGTATCCCCTTAGAAGTGGAAATAGGTTCCAACCTTTTCCAGTATGGGATGTGATAGTGTGCGCGAATGTTGAATGCGGTTAACCACGACAGCCATTGAAATTGAAGGCGTATATTGAAGTTATTGAGAGTCAAGAGCCACGAGGATTGAACCAATGCATTGGGTGGCCATGTAGATTTATTTGTTAGCGACAATTACGATATTTACCGCAATCTAACTATAGTTGTGGGCTAGTAAGCGGTCGGTCTGGAATCTTGGACGATGGAGATAAATAAAGGCGGTCACGGGATGAAGAGGCAATGATGAATATGATGAAGATGTTGATGATGAATGTGATGGAGATGATGGGGATGTTGAGTTGATGGACATAAGTCATCCTTCCCGAACTTTTAACCAAGTTTTAGAGAATGAGCAGAGGATATGTCTACTTGCACAAGTACCATCTTGTGATGTATCAAATCCCACCAGGATAATGGTTTTTAGATGAGTCATCACTGTTCATTATAAACCTGCCGTACCTCCGATTTCAACATGTTGAAAACACGGATAATCTTGTTGCAAGTTATTTAGACTCCATGGGTGTATCACCTACCGGTTATTAATTGGAGAATTTGTAATTGTGAGTTTTAAATTTGAAATGATTTGAAGATGCTCTGAAGATTTACTCGATTAAAGCACACACGAGAGTTTGTCGTTGTTACATCCTCGCGAAAAAAATTGCTCGTTTAAGATGTAAGAGGCGGAAGAATGTCATTGTCCATGGAAACTTAGTGACATGGTTGTGAAAGAATCTTCTTATTTGTTATCAACAAATATCTTGGAGCCGCATACTTGTGTCAATCTTGTGAAGCCCGGGACCATCATCAACTGAACTCGAACTTGGTTCTTTAACTCCTTATAAGGCAATAATTAAGGCATAATTCACGTTTCACCTCTGTTGCTATTTAATGAAGTGTGATGGAAATGGGGATGAAATATAAATCTGAGAGTTGGATGATGGAAAGCGTAAAAGCAATTGAAGCCGATTATTTGGTGACTTCTCTGGTCATTCTGGTGCCCGCGTTTGTTCTTGGCCATAAAGCAATCAAATCCTGGATGTGTTGTAATTTGGAAAACATGTGAAATTAATATGTCAAACACTGAGATATTCAAAGCGTGTTACGGTCATTTCAAGCCATCTATTGAAGGGTTCGAACATTGTCGTCCCGTAATGAGTTTTGATGGTACACATTTATATGGGAAGTATAAAGGCAAGTTATTGATTGTTATGGGGTGTGACAGAAATAATCAGTTATTTCCATTGGCCTTTTCTATTACGGAGCGAAATGCGATAGTTAAGGGATGGTTCTTGGCATGTATGAAATATAGTTACTCAGCGGACGTGATTTGCGTTACTCTTAAAATGGACATCCAGGTATCATGGCGTGTGATCTAATCTTGGTTGGTACATCATCGCCTACCACGGGATTTGCATACGTCATCTTGCAAGCAATTTTATGACCGAGTTCAAGATAAAGTTTTGAAGAATTTGGTATACGAACAACTTTCGTAATTACACTTTACTAAAATTCAATAAGCACATGACTATAATTGGGAGAATTAATTCTGAAACACTATAATGGCTAGAGGCAACCCTTTCCAGTTATGGGCTCTTTCACACGACGGAGGTCGAAGATATGGGATCATGACAACCAATATTTGTGAAGTATTACTTGGTGTCCTTAAAAGGAGCTCGTAGCCTACGTGCGCATTATCTGATTGACCTCCTCTGTCTCAACGGTTACTTTGTTGTAAGAAGGGAACTAGGTGCTAATAGATTGGCATCTGCTAAGCAATTCACTCCGTACTTTGATGCTCAGATTCAGGGTCGTGTTGTTAAGGTTGGTTCGATGGAAATTGTGCTTTACGATCACGTAAAGGGCCTATTTCATGTCAAGTCAATGAGTGGTCGAACTTATCGCCTCAACTTACATGAAAAAATTTGCACATGTGGAAAGACATTGATATATGGATTACTATGTAACCATATCATAGAAACATGTCAGCATCGCTGTGTTGATTTCCATTTGTTTGTGGAAGGCTACTACACTACTTAGTCATACTATGACACATAGGCAAGCCTTTGTCATCCAATATTCAATGAAGATGAGTGGCATCTTTATGATGGTACTACGATTGTACCATTAGTCGATACAACGCATTGAAGTGGGCATCCCTAAATCCCAGCAGTTGCATAATGAAATGGGCGTTAGGAGGAAAACCCCGATCACATGTGAGTTGTCTGAAACAACTGATCTGTCGACAGTGCTTTGTAGGCAAATCAGTTTAGTAAATGAATGTATACGAATATATGGATGTATGATTTAAATTCCTAATGTTTGCTTTAGAATTTGAAAGTCTATCAAATTTATTTTCTTTCTGAAATTTCCAATTTGTTATTTATTTATTTATTTATTTATAAATGAAGGGTAACACAAATGTAAAGGATTTAATACAATTGGATTTATCAAAATGGGCATTTAGAATTTTTTTTAATCCCCTTTTCTTGTGGACATTTATAAACAAAGGTCTAGTCTAGGAGATTGAAAAACATAAAGATGTATGCACGGTTTGCCTTTTGGATAGCACATCATTTAGTTATGAGGAAGTTTTTTGTTAGCTGGCTTCAAATAGTGAAATGATATCTAATAATTCTACCAATTAATAAATTTTTGTTGTCTACCTTGATCAGTGCTTGCTAGAAACTTGCCTTTGTAACACATGTGGATGCTTTTGAATGGGCTTCCTAAGCCCCAGTCCAAACCGAATTCCATGCAAGCATGTGAAATGATTAAACCCAAAGCAAGATCTATCATCATTGTCCAAGGCTGTTTCCCTACTGGTAGCATGGTTTCTTCCTTCCTGAGATATGCGAGCCCATGAATATTTTTTTTGAGCTTGTCCATTGTGTTTTATATTGTTTCGTTTCTCTGTTAGTTTGCTTTTTGAATCTTAGTTTTGGAATGCAAGTCACATAATTTCTCGTGTTTGTGATACTATAATTCCTGTTTTTGTGAAGACGACTTTGATCATCCTTCAACTTGTCTAGGCAGTTGTTTTCTCGAAAATAGGCGAGTGGGGTATTCAGCCGTTTATTATCGCATTAGTTTGCAAATTGGTTGCATCATGATCATATTCATTTTTAATTTCCATTCGAAGCAGACAGCAGCACCCTGAATTTATCGCATCACATGTCTTGCCAGGTTTACATCTGGAACCGACGAAACTTTATACCGCTTGAGGTTTTGTCCGGCCCTCTAATGAGCGTGAACTGTGTGAGCTGGAATCCTAGGAGGCATCAAATGTTGCCATCAGCTAGCGACGATCATTCAATCTGAATAACTGGGATTGGCGATGACATTACGGCAACACCTGAAAGGTGGATCAATTTCTCAATCTATTATGTATGTATAAGTAGCGTTCCAATTTTTTATTCATTGTGCATTTCCCTAAATCCGTGGACTTGCCGATCAGTCTTACTAAATAATTATATACCTTTTTGCTTGTGTGATCTGATTCTAAAATAATATAATATATTTATTTTCTTAAGTTTATTCTTTGTACAAATTATATATCTTATGAGAATAAATTAAAGAAAAGACTTTCATATAGAAGTTCGCAAAATGAATTTTGATATTTGAAAATAAGCAAAAACCGTCATTCCAACCATAGGTAGAAGAGAAATATGGTGTAAAATTAGTTTACTCAATATTAGTTTTAAGCTTCCCGAAAGTAAGGAAGAAAATAGAAAGAAAAGTATAAGAAAATGAGGGCTTAGTAACAAAAATAATTTAAAAAAAAAAAAACAAAAATGAGACGATTGAACTCTTACAAGCTATTTAAGAAAACTGCTTGATAGTGCTCGTTTTGTGATTAGAATGAACTTGGTTTGTACAAGAAACAATTAACCTCATTCCCAGCATGGTTACCTGCTAATTGCCCAACCACACTTGAGACTTTGAGAGGTCACAAAGCTAATGTAATACATAGAAACAAGTCCATGTTTTTGACACACCCACTTTGGCTCTCTTAAAAGGTAGTTTATAACAAAGGGAATATAACTACAAAAAATTTAACAATATGAAGAAAACTTATCACTCATTGCATCTCATGCATAATCTTCTAAAAACATTGTATTTACCAAATCATGCATATACCAAAACATTTAAATATATTAAAACATTTTATACAAATATCTAATATATAAAAATAATAACATGTATCAATGAGTCCTGAGATGGCGTAGCTATATTTCTCTTGGGAATGGCACCTAGAATATACGACACATTGGTATTAGGGTCCACGAAGTGGAGTGCGAGACGGATCTGAAGGAGTGATGGACTGATGGGTGATGGGTAGGGTGGTGATGGGTGATGGAGCGAGTGGTGATGGATGAAGTGATCGATGTACATGTCGATGCAGTCGCCTAGGTGATCTACCAGCTCTGGTAAAGGTCGAGGATGGTGTCATCGATGGGAGCAATGTATGGGATGGTAAAGGTGTGGCGACAATGTGATATCTTTATTGTGAATGGCTCTTGTGACACGAGAGAAGTGACTCTGGTGTGTAAGTGTGTGGGGGTATGGAAGGTGATGTATAAGTGTCTGGGAGTATGGAAGGTGATGTGTAAGTGTGTGGGGGTATAAACATCTCAGGTGAGGGGTAAGTTTGGGAGGGTATCGAAGTAGGCAAAGTCGGCTCAAGTGTACCTAGACCGTTATCCCTATCTGGACCGTGACCTGGCCCACCATCTCGACCACGACCTCAGCGATCAACTCTCCCTCTCCTACACCTCGAATGGGGTATCGTCTTTGGTGGATATTGCCCAGTGTCGATGGTCATGTGATGTCGAAGCCTCCGGAAGTAGCCAACGTCGATGGTCTTCTCGATCGGTGCTAACATTAATGAACAATATGATGTATGTCACACAACACCAGCGATAGCATAACAAAATGGCCCGGCTATGTGACCATGGCGTGATATGAGTGAACGAAGAATTATAAATATAGTACATTGATTAAAATTACGTAAAAATTTAGAAACACATGACTCTAACACCGTATGATCTTACTGGTGTGGCATGGATCTGCATATCATCCTATCACGTTAGTGTGGTGTCATAAAGCGTCATTATGTCTGACGATGCCAGCTGCATGTATGGATGTAAAGTCCATCAAACCATGCATAGGGTGAGTGATGATCTTACGTAGTATCATAATGCTATGTACGGGCGCGATCGTCATGATTATTGCTAGTGTACTTGCGTGTCCACTACGTACCAGTTGTTTAGCCGTAAGAGTAAAATTTGGAGGTATCTCGATGTAGCAGCCCGAGTGAGGCATACTCACTGCAGGCGATGCCACTCAACAGTCTCGAAACATATGAGCGGTGACATCGTGCGCCAGATATCCTGATCAGCTAAGCAAATATCGGGAAGTTAGTCAACCAACTCTCCGATGTATGGGCGCATAAGACCTGCATTTACCATTAGCGTGAGCAACTTTTATGAACATGAATGAAGTCTTATAGAACACGGGATGGGTTGTACATTGTAAGGTACTCTCCACCACAGCGGAAGAGTGGCTGCGGCTCTACCTCAGCTGACTTGGGTTGGCCCTGCACTCATTTGGTAATCCATCGTCCCAGACCTGTTTCGTCTCCATCGTGACATCGGCCTCGTCGTCATGTAAGGCGTAGAGGGAATGGTGGTATTGGATATCACCATTGTCCTTGAATCGAATTCGATACGTGAAGTCTCACCAAGACCATGATTGAATATAAAATAAACATAAATTAAGCAATCTATTGATGTGTTACGTATATGAATGTATGCGTAATTACGAAAAAATTTACATACACTGTATCGGTGTAATACAACTTAGATTAATGCTCGTCGCAGTCAGTTGGCTCGGCATGCTTCGCGTATGTATGTGTAAGTACCCTCGCCACCGACTATAAGTCGATGTCTGTGTCAAATCGTGGGAGTGGGAGAAGCGGGAGATGAACATGGACCCATGGCACATCGCAAGCGAGAAGGATCCATCCGGTAGCTAAGATGAACCCGTGTGCACTCCTCCCGAATCGACCTCATCGGTATCGGGTCTTGGGGTGGATAAGCTGCTAACATAACCACAGGATGGAGATAGAAGATCCTGGGAGCGTGTGGGTAGGGTAACAGAGCAACTCTTAGCGCGCTACGCTGCATCGAGCACATGTCCCCACGACGGTTGGTCGGAGTCGATCTGAAGACGAGGATGATAGCAACATCTGTGCTTTATTGATGCGTCATCTCTCATTTGGGACATAGAAGTATGTGTCTCAGCGCCATCTCTATGAACAAGTAATAAAGTAGTAATCTATCGCAATGCCTTCCATGTTATATCTGTAAAATCTTACACTTGTCCATAGGCAAATAAATGAATCATCCTCCACTCTTGAGAAAAGCTCTATTTATTTGCAAAGTAGAAGGAAAAAAAAAAAAAAAAAAAAGAGAAAAAAGAAAAAAAAAGAAAAGAAAAAGAAGAAAAAAAAGAGAAGAGAAAAAAAAAGAAGAAGAAGAGAGGAAGAAGAAAAGAAAAAAAAAAAAAAAAAAGAAAAGAAAGAAAAGAAGAAAAAAAAAAAAAAAAAAAAAAAAAAGCACACAGAACTAAGTGCTGAAAAACCATGTTTATAATTGAATATATATATACTGATTAGTGCCACAGTAGGGTGATCAGGGAATCAATAAGTGTATCTGTATTAAAAACTTTTTTTTTTTTTTCCTCCTCTTCTTGGTAGTCAAAACTCTGTGAGTATGGTGATCTAGGGTGAACACGGGGATGGAGTTTTCTTCGACAAATGATTTAGTGAAGTGAAAATAGTGAATTGAAATTTGGATTTTAAGGTGGTGATAAAAGCGATTGGAGTGGTGGTTAGTAAGTGAAATTTAAATAAAATAAAATGTAAATAGAACTCCTTGAATTGTTGGAGAGCTCTTTTTTGGGGTTAGGTTCTAGGATAAGCGGGGGTTCCAGGATCTTTCCTCGCGTTAGGGAGGATGACATATGATCATATCTCCGAGCAGGATCTTCATTTAACTTTGAAAACTAAACCACAATAATTTTCCTTTTGATAGAAAGCATTTTGCTACATTTATGGTTTCCTTGGTGAAAACATGTCTGAACCTGTGATAACTAATAAGAGAGGCAAACTAATTAGGCATCGGTGAATCTAGTGAAGTATCGATTGAACCTAAAAGCTTGCAAATACACATTAGGAAAGCATGCAGAGATTTTAACCTAAAAGTTGAAATCAACCCTTAACCTACCTCCCGTTGGCTATTGAGAGCAACTAAGCTGGACATATAGTGTATCTAATGCACAGAATACCTTTGAACCTAAAAGCTTGCCAAGTATTGGCGAAGAAAGTGCATCAGCTTTAAACCTAGGGTTGCAAATTTGGGAATAAAAATGGAAAAAATACAACTGCTATTAACGGGAACCAAGATTTTTGTAAGATCGTTACTTGATGGCCTTCCGCTGGGGAGGAAGAGGTTTTTTAGCCTCATCCTCAGGGTTACATCATCCTTGGAGAGTGTTTGTAATGCTGAAAGGGAAAATGAGAAAAAACAGAAAAACGGGAAGGCAAGGACACCCAACACATTTACGACAAAAAAAATCAAGTCACTTACGAGTGTATACAAAATGGCTTATAGCCTTACAAACCAAGTGAAATACCATAAAATCAAGCAAAGTGATTACAACAAGGGTAGAAAGGAGAAAAAAACCAAATTGTAGCAAAAGCGGGCGTGGCGGGGAAAAATCGTGAGGAGGCGATTGCTCGCGAGGATTACGAGTGGAACATGGCAGCACTCTGAGGTCGATTTTACTTCACATTTTTGCTCTTCTTTCATCTGATCTTTGATTTATGATGGTGAGTTTGACTTGATTGGTGCTTGGATCGACTCAACAATTTAAGGCATAATTAACAAGCGCAAAATTTGCCATAATCGTCGATAAAATAGTAAGGACCTTAATGTGCAGCTCGGGTTAATTAGCATGATTAGTACACAAGCACTCAAAACTGGCAATGGGTTCGAAAATAGCACTTTGGGCATAATCCACTGACCTACACATTGCTAGTCCCTTAGCAGTAAGAAAAGAAAGAAGCGTACAAGCGATAACAAAATTACGTTCCTGAAATTATATTTTAAGGTTGTGAATGAGTAATGCCTAACCTAAGGAAAAATCATCAAAGCGTGTCAATAACTATCATGAGAGAATGAATGCCATACAAAATTGAGTGTCAAAAGAGCTTCCTTCGATGACTCAACCGAGAAACTTCCACGAAATCTAAAGTGTTTATTTGATTGGCTACTTATGATAAGGCTGTCGAGGCGCCTCTCACGACCTAGCTACGACCCGACCTAGCATGCCTAACCAACCTAAATAGATCGGGGACCCACCTCTTATTCCACAATTCTTTTTGCGTTGTAAAGTGCGATGCGAGAATCGACCTCCACGAAGTCATGCTTGAGGGATCTGGTGACTTGACGATTAGGTTCAGGGCATCGACCATAAGGATCTTTGAACCCTGAGCTCTCGAGGTTTCACCGGGACTTGAATGATTTGAGACTCCAGCACCTACAACTTACTTCAAACTCCACCCCATCCACCCAGTAGCCAGCGAACACTAAGTCGGGTGGCTCCCGACCCGGTGAGTTTAGGGCACCAAGACTTTAAGGCTTCGCCGTATACCCCTCGGACCGTGCTCAGTTTCAAAATGGCGTTACGATTTTTATTCTTTTCTTTTCTTTCTTTTTCTTTTTATTTCTTTTTCTTTTCTTCTTTTCTTTTTCCACGGGGTCCTTAACACAATAAAGGCGGTCAATGAAACTAGAATTGCAGGTTATGCAAGTAAAGGAGGTTGCACAGTTTTGATATCATTGAAATCCCTAATGCTCTACATGTGTGGCATTAGCTAAAGGGTGTGGAAAGAAAAGGTCGAAATCAAAAGAATTCAACTAATCATTCACTCAACTAAGCATCTGGAACCAATCTAACATCAATAGAATTGGACAAAGCTTCAATTTTTCAAGCCTGAGGTTGATAGAATACAATTTTGTATTTGCAAAAAACGGGCCAATTTTGAAAAGTAGGTATAAAGTATAACGGCTTTATAGAAGGACCCAGCAAACCCTTTGAACATCACAAATAGGCTTGCACAAAATAATAACAAAACATAAATACAAAATCCCACTTCCTTTGCTAACTCTCTGACCCAGGAACATCTCGGTGTCAGGGGAAAGCAGGGTTCGATTGGAAAAATTAAAGAAGGAAGTATTTACCTCATGATGAGATGTGATCATTGCTGAATGAGACCTACCTCCCACAAACTCCATCGACACCTTATTCACTCCGTTTTGGCTTCAAATAAACAAGTTAGGAGAAGAAAAGAAGAAAAAGGTGACAGGTTGGACCATTTTAAAAATTACACATTCATAAAAGTGTATTAGTATTCTTTGGTATTATTTGGATTCTACGCTCTCTAAGCTTTCCAACGGTACCAAGAGCTGAAAAACGAGTTCGAAGAAAAAGTTATGAAGCGAGAAAGCAAATTGGAGGTGTGTGGGACGTAACCAAAATTTTTAAGCTAATGGCAAAATTTTCGTATTGAAAAGTAGCGTTCATTTCAAGAAATTTAATATCTAATAGAAATTTTGACTTTTTTTTTTTTGAATTTTCAAAATAAAATAATTAATAATTAAAAATAAAAATAAAAATAAAAAAATTTTGCAAATTTTTTTATATATTAAAAAACGTTTTTTTTCAAATTTATATATATATATATATATATATATATATATATATATATATATATATATATATATATATATATATATATATATATATATATTAAAACGATTTTTATATAATAAGTTAAAAAATAAAATAAAAATAAATAAAAATAAAAATAATTTTTTTTTTTGAAATAAAAATAATATATAAAAGAAAAAACAAACGTTTATGTATATATATATATATATATATATATATATATATATATATATATATATATATATAATAAAATACAAAATAAACAAAAACAAAAATAAAATAAAATAAAAAACAAATGGCATTTATGAGAACTTGTCACAGTAGTGGATCTTGATTTCGCTGGATTTCACTGGCCTAGCGAACTCAGCGTTCCCTAGCCAGGGAATTCTTCAATTTATTGTCTCGAGTTTTATTAAGCTAGCTGAAGATTTCGCTAGGTATGAAAATTCCATATATAGCGAAATTTTTTAGCATTTAAGCTAGAGAATTGCGAAATTTTAAGCTATCATTGCGAAAATTCTCTTCTCTTTGTGCGATTTTCAATCAGAGCAAAATTTGCCTATTTGCAAAAATTAACAAGAAAATTAGGAAAAATTGCGGAAAAGCAAAAATTAATTTAAAAACATAAATTAACTAAAAAATTAGATAAAACCTAAGAGAAGAAAAATTACTTGAAATCAAGATAAAATAAGATAAAATAAAATAAAAACGAGAAAAATTTAAAACAAAAGTGTAGGAGGTAATACTCCCCCAGACACCAGCCCAGGCCTTTGTTTCTTGGGCGCGAGCTCAGAAATCACGGGGTTGGACACTCGAATCCGACGGCACTCGGACCAACCTTGTGCCATGCGTGTGACGTTTGCCATCTTCTTTGAGGTAAGTGGCAAAACTGCGTACAATGGCCACTAGCTTTTTTGAGGTTTTGTAGAATAGCGGTGATGGGTGGCCTTTGTGAGTAGATTAGCAGAGGGGTTTGTGTTGGGATTGGGATGCGGCGGGACATACACTTGACGGTGGAAATTTAATTAAGCAATGGGCTTTTTGGTAGCTTAGGTGGCGGTGGGGTTGATTCCATGGAAATGGTTTTGAGACAAGCTCTTTGGGTTCATCCACTGCCTGCTTTCACTTTGCCCTCCTCGATCGACAATGGGAGGAATTGTTTCCTTCTTCTCCTGATGACGACATCGCAGTGAGGATTCAAAATTTTCTACCAGGCCTTCTTGTGGCTGCTGTAGACACGGCTCCTCCACCATGGTGCCACTTAGGCACTCTTCCTCTTGACTCTCTTCCTGCATGATCAAGCTGTTGGGCAAGCTTTGAAATTGAACACCGCAAGTTGTCGATTTGGCTCCATTTCACTTGCTGAAAATCAATTAATCTTCTTGATGGGAGCTCTCTATTGTCAGTTTCTGCAGTTAGCACAGACGATCCAGTGCCCTTTGCTCCTCTGAAATTATCCCTTGTTTGCTCCAAGTTTAGGATGGCTTGTTCAGCGAGGATGGGATTGGTGGGCGAGGAGTTGAGGTAAAATGTGGGAGAAGCAGAGGAGGTGCATAAATTGAGGAACAGCATAGGCGGGTGCACTCATCCATTGGTCTCTGTAGTCCCTCGTAGACCTCATTTGGATTTGAATTTCTTGCCAATGGTTCTTTGGATTTTGCCATCTGAGAGGTTCCTATAGTCCCTCATTGTCATATATGCTCTGCAGTTTACTCTCACTAAATATTCACTATGTTATTTCTCCCTCTTCCATTTGATGCTGATCAAACCTTGAAAATTCAATCCTGCAATAAAACGAGGCGGCACACAATCTGCGGCCTTTATTTTTACGGTGGCCAAATAAAAAATGACTATGAAATATAAAGAAATTGCAAACTTGTGATGAGGATCTGAGTGTTCCTGACTAAATCAAATGCACTTAGGCACCATCCGACAACGGCGCCATTTGATTAAAGTGCCCCCACCGGTAAGGAGTGATCAGGTCAACAAAAGAATTTATATCCTATATTCCTCCTCTTTGCCGTGATCAATTTGCTGATAGCATGGTGAATCTAGGGTCGAACACGAGGATAGGTTTCTTAGTACAAAATGATTTGAGTGAAGTCGAAAATGATGAATTAAATTTGGATTTTAAGGTGGTCATAAAAACAGTGGGTGGTGGTTAGCAAACTGAAATTTAAATAAAATAAAATGTAAAATAGAACTCCTTGAATTGTTAGGCTACTGGGGTTGGGTTCCTAGGATAACTGAGGGTTCCCAGGATCTTTTCCTCGCGTTGGGGAGGATGACATATAGTCATCTCCCGAACCGGATCTTCATTTAACTTTGAAAACTAAACCCTATGTTTTCCTTTTGATAGAAAGCATTTTATTTAACATTTATGGTTCGCCCGGTGAAAACATCTCTAAAACCTACCCTTGATAACTAATAGAGAGACAAGCCCAGTAGGCATCGATGAATCTAGTGAAAGTATCGATTGAACCTAAAAAGCTTTGCGAATACACATTGGAAAGCATGCTTAGAGATTTTAACCTAAAAGTTGAAATCATTATGCTCTACCTCCGGTGGCTCGTAAAGATCAACTAATGGATATCGATGTATCTAATGCTAAGAATACAACTGAAGGCCACTAAAGGCTTGCCAAGTATTGGCGAAAGTGCATCGAAAGCTTTAAACTGGGTTTCAAATTTGGGAACCAAAATGGAAAAATGTCTAACTGCGTGAAGCGGGAACGAGGTTACCTTAAGATCGTTACTTGATGGCCTTCCTCTTCAAGGAGGAAGAGGTTTTTAGCCCTCTCATCCTCAGTTGTCATCCTTGGAGGTGTTTGGTAACGAAGGGGAGAGAAAATGAGAGAAAAGCGAAAGAAAAGCGGAGAAGGCAGATTTCTTTATTTACGACAAAAAAATCCGTCCCCTTACGGTGTATCTGAAATGAAGCATAGCCTTACAAACCAAGTGAAATACCGTAAAAATCCAAACTTAAGTGATTCTGACAAGAATTAGAAGGAAAAAACTAAAAATTGTAGTAAAAGTAGGCGTGAAAAGAGGAAAATGCCCGGCGGGAGGAGCGGTGCTCGCGGGATGCCTGATGGGCGTAGCCGCTTACTCTGCGAGGAGTCGATTTTCTTCACATTTGCTCTTCTTTCGCCGATCTTTGATTTGCAATGAGTGAGTTTGACTTGAATTCTTCGTGCTTGGTCTGACTTTCAGCAATTTAGGCATAATTAGCTGTAAAGCGCAAATTTGCCACAAATCGATCAATAAAATAATTAAAGGGACCTTAATGTACCGTCGGGTTGTTCTTGATTAGTACCTGAAAGCACTCAAAACCTATAATAAATAGGGTTCAAAATAGCACTTTTTGGGCACTAATCATATACTGATTAGAGGGTAAAACTGGAATGTTAATTCATGAATAATTAAATACATACTTGCTCAGTGTCAACTAAGTGGGACATGTGTCTGTCTTGCAATACCAAGACATGGATCGATAGTTCCAACATCATGAAGCCCTCTGAACGCTATATATATATAACTTTGGATGTCTAGAAGGCAACATAAATATTAGTAAAACACATTGGAGAGAGTGCATCACAATAATTAAAGCAAGTAATAATTACAACCACAATAAATTAAAATAGACACATACATGATTGATGTCTCATTTACTTGAGATGTCGCATTTACACATACATGAGTTAATTACACATACAGTACAATTTCATAATCCAAGAAATACACATTCGATTTACTAAACTTGATTTCTATTCTTACAAGACTGCCTATTAGGGTTTTAGGGTTTTAGGATTTTAGGGTTTTAAGGTTTTAGGGTTTTAGGGTTTCAAGGTTTCAAGGTTTTAGGGTTTTAGGTTTTTAGGTTTTTAAGGGGTTTTAGGGTTGTAAGGTTGTAAGGTTTTAATGTCATATGGTTTTAGGGTTTCAAGTTTTTAGGTTTTTTAGGTTTTAGGGTTTTAGTGTTTTAGGGTTTAAGGGTTTTAGGGTTTTTGGGGTTTCAACTTCTTTGTGCATATGTGTGTGATATGTGCAACAAAGTCATCCAAACATTTTAAAAATGTGGTAGTAGGTCATACAAAAGAGGTTGACAATGGTTTTCTGGCGAAATTTATCTGATATGGCCCATTATCCATAGTTCATCGTATTCTAAGAAATTAAGTCTAAGTCTCGGAAGATAATATCACAAATTTGGTAAAATATAGGTTTCAATATCAACTATCTCCTACCATTTATTACACATTCATTTGTATTCTTCTTAGGTTACTGATTGGTCTCTCCACATCTGACATGAGATCACACATGAAATGATGGCCAATTGCATATTATTTGCTCATATTCTAACTCTGATTGACAACACATTTCATATGCACTTTCCATGTGACTTGAAGGGTCCCCATCATAGCTATACTCAGTAGAAGGGATTAGGTTTCTTACATTTTGATAAAAATACAAAATCATACTAAGAATGATGTTTTTTTTTTTTTAAGTGCTTGAAAGTTAGGAAACTAACATTGATTTTGCTTATGTCGAGGTGGGTTTTATTCTGCGAACTTGCTCCGGAAACAAGCGGCAGGACACAAACTTTTAAAAAGTAGGGACCAAGATTTCTAGATTTCATACTAAGCCTACATTTGGCTTTATTTTTACTATAAATATTTTCTCTAAAATTAATTATGCTAGCAGTGGTTTCTAAAAGCACTGAGAAATACTCTTGAGTCTTATATAAAAAGTTCGTCATCGAAAGAGAACACAAATTATGGACTTAATTAGTCAACAAACTGAACTTGCTACGATATTCATGAGTACTGGTTGGGATGATCAGGGACGAAAAATAGAGTTTAATGTCAAAATAAACTTCTCTCCAAAATAATCAACAAATTAGTCTTTTTGAATCCAAGTAGACATTCACGTATTTTGAAATTCACATTTATTAACTATGGTTTTAAAATTAACCTTAAAACCATAAATAATGAATGTGATTTTAAGGTTAATTTTCAAAAACACGATTGATGAATAAGTTTCAAATCCATAGATGTCTCTAGTTGGATTTAAAATTTGGTTTGTAGATTATTTTGAAGAAGTTTAGGAAGGCGTTGTTGAAGCATCAGGATGGCATTGGCGGATGCATTTCAGGGAAATCATGTGGGTTTTGGGGTTGGTTTCCAAATCATATATCCTTAAATAGGAAAGTTCTTTCGAAAAAGTAGTCAAATAAATGTCGAGAAAGATAAAGGTTCATAAGTCTAAATTGGTCTTTTAGGTAGGTTATTGTGAATGGCTATAAATGGCAAATGGATTATAGCCTCTCCAACGAAAAAGAACACACTAATCAAACAATCTTAGGGTTTCCTCTAGAGTGAGACAAGTGGTTTGGGATAAATCAAAATTTTCTCAGGCTCATTGAGACACTGAAGTAGCATTGGTTTTAACATCAATCTTTTGGTGATACTCATTGTGGGTGAAAAATTCTCATATTCATCATTACTCAACATGATAAAAAAACACCAACCAAACCACTAAGGACGGGTAAAAATTATTGTATTTTACAAGAGCAGGACAACGAGGATGACAATCTTTTTAATAAACAACAAATAGATATGATAAAGAGTTATACACTTGTACAAGATGTATAGAATGGGTATCAAAGGCTCTGTTAAAAAGAGAACATAACGAAAAGGCTATCTCCCTCAATTATATTCCATCTAATCTAAATTAAATTAAAGCATTATACAACCCATAGCAGTATACAAAAAAGAGATGTGTAACAATCAATTGGTTGTTCTCATTCCAAACGCCTCACCATCACTTTCATCTAAATGTTAAAAATGCTCAAGGGGAGACCACTCCATTTTATTGTGCTTTCTTCCCATAAAATAACAGTGTTAAGTTGAAGAGTTTCTCGTTCATAGAAGAAAAACACAAACAATGCCCCAATTTTAAATAGTGGCATATTCAAAAACCATCGATAAAGCCTCATAAGGAGAGATTCCGTCATCAAAGCAAATCTAATTTACAATCAGGCGACAATAGTCAAAATTAGAACCTTAATGAAAGCAGCGAAATACGGACAGCTTGTATTATTTCGCGAAAAAAATTCGCTAGAGAGTCATTTTACTAGAACAATAAACGCAATGATAAAAAAACAAACAAACAAACAAATCAAACATCTAAACATAACCCGATCTTCCGCAAGGAAAAGTTCAGAACACAGAAACAAAAACAAAAACATTTCATCTCCTCACATTGTTAATTTCAGATAGCATTCCATAGAAACACATGAAATAATAAAATCAGCGTTTCTTAAAAGCGGAGGGGCGTTGCACCTGTCAGCGAAAACCTGCGCAGAATCTAAATGTGTAGCGGATGAGACGAGCGGTGTCGAGCAGTAAAACCTAAGAAATAGGCGAAGGAGGAGAGGTGAAGAAGGATTACGGGAAAGATTTGGGTATTTATAGAGTTTGAAAGCGTGTTGACTGCCGTCCCGGTGGAGGACGGAGATATGGCGGTCGGAGGAGGGCGAGAGAGGAGCGAGATCGGAGGGAGAAGAGGAAAAGCATGAGTGGAGAAAGAGAGAAGAAAAAGAAAAAGGAAAATAAACCACAGATATAAGCCCGGATTGTTGTTGCGGTCGAAGCAGAAAATACCTAGCAAGCAATTACTATTGTTGTGTCGACATTTAAGAGTGTAAGCCTGATTTCCGTCTTAGCATTTTCAAATGTCGTTGTTCGTTGCTCAAATCTCGCGAATCCAATTTGTCGCTGTCTCAGACAGAGACAGCGGCATTCTTATCAATTTGTCGTGTTTGAATGCAAATAATTTCTTCTATTTTTTTTCTAAAATGCAATAATGATTAAGTACAAAGCTTCGATAAGCCTGTTTGCTTGCATTTTTTTAGCACTTACGTGTGATTTTTGAAAATAAAATGATGTTGTAAAGCAAAAACTCTTTTTTTCTTTGAATTTAGCATTTTCATGTTTTTCAAAAAAGAAATCAAACATGTTTACCTATTTTTCTTGTTTTTAGAATATAAAACATTTTTTAAAACATAAACAAACGAGAAAAATGGAAAGCATGTTGATTCTAGTTTGTTACAAATATATATATATATATATATATATATATATATATATATAGAAGAGAGAGAGAGAGAGAGAGAGAGAGAGAGAGAGAGAGAGAACACAAAAAACATTAAACTAAAAAAACAAAAAAAGTTTTCAGATAACATCATTTTGGTGTTCTCCATGTTTTCAAAAATTATTCTTATTAACCATTTTCAAAAACAGAAATCAAACAAGCCCAAAAGGACTATTTAATTCTTGTTTTTGAAAACTATTTTCTATTATGGAAAACAAGAAGAACATGTTTGGTTCCCTTTTTTTATTGTTGTGGAAAATAAGAAGAACACAAAAAAACCTAAATTCAGATAATAGGCAATTTGTTAAGAAAATCAATATGTTGTTGTTCTCCCGGGTGTTTCAAAGCTATTCTAACATTTGGCTGAAATGAAGAATAAAGTAAGAATATATATGGTTACCAATTTTTATTTTGTTAGAAAAACACAATGAGAACAAGCACAAATTCAGCATATAACAAGGCTAATTATTATTATTTTTTTAAATTATCATTTTGAAGTATTATCAAGCTGTTCTTACTATCTAAGTTTAGTATTTTATGTGTTTAAGGTAAAAAAAAAAAAAACCCAAGACAGAAGCAAACCTAAAAAGGATTATGTAGTTCCTATTTTTTTAAACTATTCTTGAATAGTTTTGAAAACATAAATGGTGTTTTCTAAAGCTATTTTGATCTCTAAATTTAATATAAACTTTGATAAAATTTCAATTTTTAGAAAATGTGTTAAAATGTAATTTCGGTCAAAACTGGCTTTTCTAGATCTTAGATAATGACGGACATCACCTTTTTTGGAATCGTCTATGCAAAGGAAATCAGCTACCGTCGAATTTCGTGGTCAGAACGTTCGAATTCCGTGTTTTAGTGGGTATCGGGTGTCGTAAGAGGTTTGAAAGACATGATGACAAAATCACCACACATGTACTCTTGTGACACATGTTTACAGGAATTAGAGATGATGAAATATGGGCGGCTAGAGTGTGCCAGTGTCAAAATCCAAAGCTTAGGGACATATTAGAAAGATTATGAAACATTTAATAGATAAGGCAACTTAACGATGTCATCTTCTTGATTGAGAAAGCTTGAGGTGTGAGATGCAGTGGCTGGGCATTTTAAATCTAGAGAAATTGTGTCTTCTCTAGATTTCGATCATTTGGCAAATCGGTTCTCGCGAAGCAAGCGAAAAGCGATTACGAGGCGAGAGCTGTGGAGCAGTTTAGTGGGTTACGCAACTCAGGTAGGGATCTTTTCCTACTTGGTTTATTCTTTGGCTAAGAACCATGTTTATGGTTAGAGATATTTTGAACGATTTAGAAATTTGTGGTCGGTCTCAAGAAAGCTGACAATAGGAAAATCCCAAATTGTGATAACCATGAATAGTAACAGGGTTTCTTGTTCATGTGAATATTGGCCCGTGATTTCTTGGTGTGAAAATGTGTTTGTAAGTGATTCAAAATGAATTGCTTGTGTTTATAATGAGTAGCCTATGAACTAATTTTGAGTGTTGTGGTGTGAAAAATGAATAACATGATTATTTTGTGATAAATTATGTTAATATATTACATAATGGTGTATTAACACTAAATTATTTGGAATTGGCATAATGCATTCCATATGCCTTTGAGACGAAAGCTAGAATATTAGGTGTAGTGCATGACATGAAATGAAACAAAAATGAAAATGTTTGGCGAAAGGAATTTCGACGGAGGGGATCCGGTATTGTTGAATTATCGACAATTCCGTCGGAGGGCCCGTGAATTGTTTGGGAGGGGGTTATCAAACATGATTCGCCTCGAAGGTTATTGTCTTCTGAAGCTTCGGTAGTGTGTTTTCAGAACAAATGGCTTTTGATTTGAAGCGATTTCTCGCGTGCGCCCAGGCATATGTGAGAGTCGGAGGATTTCGGGACATGGTTTGGGCATGTAGACATTGAGTAGGTTCGTAAATTTAGCGAATGGGTTGTTTTTTTTCCTAACATGCACTTAGGTGGGGAAGTAACAGGTGGGAGGGGAAATTATCACTGCGGGCTTTGCTCTCCCAGTCGTCGATTACCATTTAAGGTACGAGGGAGGTGATTGTGCAGGGGCGCTCAACAGAGGCGCGTTTGAAGAAATGGGTTGGCTGGAATTTTATTTTATTATAACATGTGTATTGTTAAATTCTAAGGTTTATATATGTTGGTCTAAAATGTCTGAAAACTCTTTAACCGTATAATATATTGGTTTGGATATATTTTTTTGTGAGTATTACGAGGGATTTAGTGGCCATTATTTTACGCCGCATGGACATGTGATGGTCTTCCCATGTTTGTGGGTGGGTTACCTTGGGTAGAAACTCGGAGTACAAGAGACTCTGGGTTCGTGGTGGTGTCAGTTACCCGATATTCCACACAGTATTCCGGGTTGTGGGTTGTCAGGACACACCTCGGTTGTGGGCATCCGACTTGGTATCGAGCTTAGATGTCACAGTACCTAGGGCTTGAGGGACTTAGGCTTAGTACCGTGAAAGTCGTGGGGTAGAACATCACGACAGGCGTGAAGCTGATGTTGGGGTATGGTATGTGATTACCTGAACAATCGCGGGGACGGGATTAGAACACTTCCACATGCAGCTGTGTGTGTTTTCATATGATTGTGTGATTGTTGTGAATGTTGTGTGGTGTGTGCTTAGGTAAAATGGCACATAGGAAAAAATCATCATTGAACACTAGGGTTTGAGTGAGGAACAAGTTGTTTGAGAAATTTTTGAGACAAATGATCCCGAATTAAATGAAAAAAAAAATGATCGGAGGAACAAGAAAACACGAGAAGGCTCTTACAGTGTGTAAAAATGGAAAAAAATGGATAAAAAATAAATTTTAATAAATTTATTTAATTTATAGAAAATAGAAAAAATAATAGTATTTTTTTTTTTGGTGGACTTTCGGTAACTAAGTGAAAAATTTGAAATAAATAAAATAAAATCTTTAAAATGAAATTTTCTAAATGAAATTATTTTGTTGCCCATGATTTAATATATGAAGTATTGTCTTGCATACCTGAATGCATGGACATAGTGTATGAAAATGTTTTCTATGTGAATAGTGTCTGAGACTATGTTTCGCCTTAGAATCTTTGCGTTAAGTATTAACTTGTCATTTGACATGTAGATGGCTAGTCGGCGAGTACGTAGAGAGGCGACGTCCGCAGTCTTGCTTGGCTTCCTGATGTTTGACGAGGCTTTGCGGGGATGCTTAGGTATTGAGGCTGTTTGCCATTGCAGCCAGTGCGGTGGCCCGGGTCAATAACCTCTAGGGTTTGGGCACATCATCTCCAGAGCATTCACGGGGAGGAGATCGTGGTGGCAAACCATTGATTACATGCGGGTGAGAAGGTGTTAGAGGCTATGGATTACACCTACAACCGTGAGATTAGGTAGCGCGTTCCGGCCCGGCGAGGGCACAAGTGTGATAGAGTTGGGCTTGGCAGAGGTTGAGGAGGGCACTTGGAGAGCCCTTGTATGAGTTCTCCCGCAAGGTTAGGGCGAGGATAGGGATGATATGAGTGGTTCAGGTTAAGTCTGGGGATTCACTTTACACGATGGACACAGGGATCATGGACATTTCGAGTTGACGTCATCACGGGGATGGATTACACAGGCCCGGCTTAGTGATTATCGATTGTGAGTGGAGATTTACCGCTGCGCGGGGCGATCTTCGTGTGGTATTTCGGAGACCGGCATGATTTTCCCCGGCGGTTCTGTAGTCCCGGTGTAGGGGCCGGTGCAGCATGTGCGGCGCACCACGAAGGGGTAGTGGGACGGGGACGATCACCTCCAGTGGTTTGCGAGTATGAAGATGTTTTAGGATGATTCAGGATTTCCTCGAGAGGGTTATAGACTTCCGTGTCGAGTACACCACAGTGCCAGCGTCTATGACTCCGCATAGGATGGCACCGGTTGGATGCATGAGCTTAGAGTCAGTGCATGGAGCTACTAGACAAGGGTTCATTAGACGAGCATACCATGGGGCTCTCAGGTTCTATTTCGAAGAAAGAAAGAGGACAAGACCCTTATTGCATTATTCTGACCAGTTGAAACAGTTCGATCAAAAATCGTACCCATTGCAAAGTTGATGACTTATTTGATCCCGATTGAGAGAAGAAGCTGGGAGTCTACTCCAAATAGACCTTCACTAGTTACCATCAGGCGAGGTGGAGACAAATATCCCTAAGGCGACATTTAGGATGATTATGAGCCTTTGAGGAGTTACAGTGCCTTTGGATTGGCGAATGCGCGGCGAAAATTTAATGGACCTGTACCTTACTTTGGGTTTATTCGACCCTATCTAAATGGTTGTATCGTAGTCTTAAGTAGTTATTTATTTTTGCGATCTACTCCGAGTTAGGTGGGAGCATGAGCATCGCAGATCGTTTGGTGCTGGATCATCAATATGCGGCTAAGTTCAATAAGTCGATTTTGACTTCTTGGTGAGATTTTTAGGACACGTCTTGTGAACATGTTGTCGATATACTGAGTCGAATCGTGATAGTGGGAGAGGCGGTAGATCTTTGAATGCAGTTTCTTGGGATTGTTTGGGTACTCTGGGAGATTCTGGTTTTCTCCGTTGCTTAACACCTATGTGGTCGACCGAAGGTCGGTTTGAGTGGGATGACCGTCACGAGGAAGCGTGAGGGAGTTGAAGGGAAGAGGGCACTCTTGCTCTTCCCTCTTGATAGTCGGACAAGACGGTACATATTAGTGTGATGCCTCGAGGCTAGGCGGGATGTGTTTGATGAAGTCAGGAGGTACTAGCTGTGGTTCGTCGGGTTCTGAAAATCATGACGAATTACCCTTTGCGTGACATGGAGTTGGCGTAGTAGTCTTCGCAGCGAGATTTGGTGCCACTATTTATATTGCAGGAGTTCGAGGTGTACTCGGACCATAAAGTCGAGTATATTTTCAGCGTGGTCTGGGTGAGATGTCTGGTGGCGGAGGGCGGACCGTCCACGCGGATGTTGATAACCGTTCTATAGAGGGCGGATGGTAGTTTGATTGTAGGTTGAGAGTCACAGAGTTTTCAACGCTCGATTTGTCGTGCATCAGTGGCACGATGTCTGAGATCTTAGATCGTCGATGTCTTGGAGATTGAATGAAAGAATAAGGAGTTTTGTTGGCGATGTCTCGCGTATCAATAGGTTAAATTGCTTGCGAAGCCGGCAAGGCTACTTCAGCCGTTGGAGGTGGCTGAGTGGAAGTGTGATGCGTCACGATGGATTTTGGCCCTTGCCACGGACACCACGGGACATGATCGGTATGGGTGATGATGGACCGGCTTATGAAGTCGGCACATTTCTAGCGTGCGGGCCCAGCCTTCATTGGAGATTCTACAGTTGTATGTTGAAAGATAGTCGGCCCACATGATTACAGTATCATAGTGTGAATGGGCCAAGGTTTGCTTAGCCTTGCACAGAAAAGTTTCCAAAGGCTATGAGCCTGAGGCGACCATGGTCGACTTTCACCTGGTGATTGAGTCGATTAAGGAAGGGTATCTGGTGTTAGAGGGGCGTCTTGACGTCTGGATCATGCAAGGGTAGTGGGAAGAGCGCACCCTTGAGTGGTCGCCTACAACAAACGGTTATCGGGCAAGTACCTCAGTGCTGGCACCATAGGCGTATGAGGAGGCCCGTACAGTCAGGTATGTTGGTTGGTGGAGAGGCTCAAGTGATGGTCACGATGCGTCAGAGACACCTCAGAAGGTGAGCTTGATACGACGAGGCTGATCTTCTCCGCTCAGAGGCGCCGCGAAGAGTATCAGTAATGTCACGACGTCGACCCTTGGAGTTCGAGGTTGGGATCACATCTCTTGAAGGTGAGGCACAGAGATGAGTGGTCGGGTTACGGTGCGAGAAGCTATCGCCCAGTTCATTAGTCCACATTGAGATACTCGAGAGGGTGGAAGCTATAGCGTACGGTTAACTCTGCTTGACATGTCGGTGTCCCGCGGTATTCCCTGCGTCTCCATGCTCGGATTTGCACTTTTGAATCGGCTCATGTAGTGGATTAGAGAGAGATTGAGGTTGACAGATGGGACCTTCGAGGACGGTGTACGTATATTAGTCGGGATCCTAGGTTTTGTGACATGGGCAGGTGAGGCTAGTGGTGTTATGTGGCTTGCCGTGGTGGAGTCCAGTGGGACGAGGACGATGTGACCTATCCCTTCTTGTTTGGGGATGAAGGTATGGTTTGATCGTTTAATACTTAAATGACTATGGTTGTATGGCATAATGCACGTTGCATATGCATGTGATTTCTGTGATAGTCAGAATTTTGGGGCCGAAATTCTTTTAGAGGGAGAATAAAACCAGAAAATTTCATTAAAAAGTATTAAAATCCATATTTTGTTCAGTGGCTGCAAAATTTTTCTAGATCTCGGATGTAAGCGGACTTCGCCGTTGCTTGTAATGCGTCTGTGAAAATCTAGCTACTCGTCGGCCCGTGGAGTAAGGCAGTCAAATTCACATTTTTCGAAGATACGAATAGGTGCGTAAAGCGGTTTGAGAGACATGTGATGTGACCAAAAGTCACCTACTACATGTACTCTTCGACACATATTACAAGATTAGAGATGATGAAATGGGCATTACAATTATGAAGTGTCAAAATCCAAGCTTAGGGATATGATGGGAACAGTAATGTTTGTGGAATAAGACAAAAACTTAAATAGTGCCATCTTCTTGATTGAGAGAAAAAACGGGTGTGAATGCGTGTGGGCATTTGAAATCTAGAGAGAAAGTGTGCCTTCTCTCTAGATTTCAGTCGTCGGTTCTCTCTGAACGAAGCAAGTTGTTCTGGCTGAGGGCTCTGGCGTGAGACCTTACCGTTTGGTGGAGTTCCGACAACTCAAGAGGTAGAGATCTTTCTCTTGGTTTATTCTTTGGCTAAGAGCCATGTTTATGGTTAGGGATATTCTGAGGCTTGATTTAGCCGTAAATTCGGTCTCAAAAGCTTTGAACCCGGTGAAAATCCGTTGGTGGCAAATGTGAACAATAACCCCCGAGGTTTCTTTGTTCCTGAATGATGACATGATTTCTTGGTGTGAAAATGTTTGTAAATGATTCAAAATGGTGCTTGTGTTTGTAAGTGTAGCCCGTATGAGCTAATTTTGTGTTATTGATGTGAAAAATGAATAACATGATTGTTGTGAGTAAATTATGTTAATAGCCATGTATTAGCATAAATTATTTGGAATTGGCATAATGCATATTTCCACACATAATAATACCTTGGCGGCTTTAGAATATTAGTGTGAGTGCATGACATGAAATGAAACAAAATGAAATGTTTGTGAAGAGAATTTCGACGGAAGATTTTCGGAGAATTGTGTTGGGGTGTCCAACAATTCCTCGGAGGGCCCATGGTGTTTTGAAGGGTTATCAGATTCGCCTCGAAGTTGTCTCAGTATTTTACCGAAACTCAGTGGAGTATTTTGAGGAACAAATGGCTTTTTCTTTGGCCTTGATTTTATTCGCACGTCGGCAGGCATATGTGGGGGAGTCGTGGGACTCGGGACATGAGTTTGGAGGCATAGATATTAAGTGGAGTTCATGGGGTAGAATGTGATTGTTCCTCTTTATGTGCACTTAGGTGAGGGTAACTTGGTGGAAATTATCACCTACTAACAGGCTGCTCCTGCTGTCGAGTTACCATTTGATGCAGGGAAATGAGAAATGTGTGCTACAAGGGACGAGGCGTCTAGGCCGTTTAGAAGCAAGTTGGGTTGTGGCTTTGGCATTTTTATTTTGTATAACATGTATTAGAATTCTAAGGTTTAATATATGTTGAATTAAGAGTAATGTAAAAACTCTTTAACCATGTAATATATTTATTTGGGATATATTTTGAAGGAAAATTAGATGATCACGGGGGTTGATGTGGTATTTTTACGCATATGGACCACCTGTGTGGTCATTGTAAAGCTTGTTGGGACAGGTTTGTACCTTAGGTAAGCTCCATTACAAAGGAATACGCCCAGATTTCGTGAGTGGTGTCGGTGCAGTTCTTAGTATTAGCGGGTTGTGGGTTGTCAACGGACACACACCCAGGTTGTAGGGCGTCACATTTAATGTTTTATCTATGTTTATTCAAAAAAAAAAAAAAAACTTGGGAAGCATACGTGTTCTCCCTATTTTCCTTGTTCACCTTATTTTTTAGAACAGTTAATAGTTTTCAAAAATATAAACCAAACATGCCACAACCCTTCATCAATTTTTGTCTTCATTTTGACAAAAATACCCCTATTATTTTATTGTAAAAATAACACTTTCTTTTCGAAGATACACATCAATACATAAAATGGCAAATAACATTTTTATCTACAATGAATCAATTTTCAAGGAAACACATGGAAAATTTACAATTTTTTTGCGACTTTATTACATATATATTTACGCTAGACACTAAACGCCAGGCCAAATTTTGTCACTCAACGTATTCCTTACTTGTGTTAATAATTATTTCATCAATCGTTTTAGAGATTTTAAATAGAGATTCTTGAAGTAACTAAATACATCCTTTACTAGAAAATTAAATAATGAGTTGATTAAGGCTTTGGAGGCTCAACTCAGTGAGCCCAAGGAAAGTTTAACATACAATTACAAAACATAACGATTATAGCATATAATATGTAAAGGTGAATAGATATTAAAAAAAAAAGTCCGACCCAATTCTAATAATATGATCAAATTACAACTTCAAAATGCCTTTGTTAAACTCTACTTATTTCTAGTTTCTTTAGGTACCTTGTTCAAAATTTGTATTCTCCATCTTCTCTCTCTTATCTTTCCCGTAATGTTAGTAGAAGTGAGAACTATCATTATAAGCTCCAATTATACTAAAACAAAATTAGAATTATGATAAAAGTTAACACAGTTCTTTTAATGCAAATCAACATTTTATTAAAGCCTTTCAACTCATAAGGGCAGCTTAGTAGGTTTGACCTTAAGTTTGCTCCCCGATTATCATGCGGTAAGTCCATTAATTAGGACAATTAAATCCCCATTCGATAAATTGTTAACTTTAGGACCCACATGAGAATCGTGAAGTAATTCTGACTGTGCAAGGTAATCTGATTCGAGCTAGGATTGACCATAAAATGAAGTAGCTCAATCACAAAACTTTTATTTGCATTTCAGGGCTCGAATTCAAGACCTTTAGTTAAGCTATGAGATACCTGAACCATCTCACCTACATGTTCGATGAGTTTTTTATAGCGCTTTAAAGATAATTTATAAAAAACAAAGGCGCAAAGTTTCATTTATGTGGTATTACAAAGGTTGAAATAACATACCTTCCCAAATGTCAGTGTCTCTTAAAATGATTAAGCCGATCAGGGTTACAAGTATTGTGGATATTACAATGGAAACGTCTGGCTCACGCTAGTATCTTTTTTTCTGGATTGCCATCATTTGAACAAAGTAACACAGAAAACTCCATAAATCATAATCCCTAAAACAACAGTATGTAAATCGAATCTTAATTTCATAGAAGGAATTAACACATTCTTGTAAGTAAACATATTATAACAAAATAAAACATTATAAGTGTGCTCTTTTGATAAAGAGTTAATTAATGCTGAATATAATTCCATTTAGGAAAAAAAAAAAATTATATAGTCCTAGTCACATTGAAAGAATCGAAAACTGTATGACTCCATTAAGGGACCTTGCAGGAAGGATCGAGGAGGATTTGGGCCGTTTGTTTGTTTACCACTTTTACAGCGCATTATTCAAAGAAGAAAAACAAGGAAAACAGGCTATATATTTTGTTTTATTTTTTCTCAAAAGCTACTAAGTGTGAAAATAACAATTTTCAAAGAACATCAAAATGATGTTTTCTATATTTTTAAAAATTATTGTCAAGAACAGTTTTAAAAAATAATAACCGAACGAACCTTTGTTACTTTTCTCTAATAATGGATTGACCTCAGCACCATGCAAAAGGTTGCACCTTTCCTTTGATGCCTTTTCTAAATGATATTCATCAAATAGAAATCAAATTTCTTAAGCTAGTTCAAGCAGCTTTTGGCTTTAGAGAGAAGGAAAACTATATGCTATAGGTCCCACCGTAGAATATTTGATTTTTTAGGCCTTGTGTGAAAATTACAGTATCTTTTAAGAAGAATAATTGATTAAAATTCCAAATATTTGATAAAGTCCCTCATCTCTCCAAAAACAATTTCCTTTCAAAATGCCTCCATTGAAGTTGGTTGAAATACTCGTCTCTAAAAAAACTCGTTTGTGTTCTCTCTCTAAAGCTAGTCTCAACCTCTCTTTTATGAATACATTGAGTTGTTTACCATTTAGGATCAAGATAAATGTATGAAGAAATTGGAAATGGAGGATTCGAACATTGTTGGCAAATGATAATTATAGCGAGGAATATGGAGCTTATTTGACCTGTTTGACTTGAAATTTTAAAACGGACAACGTTTTAATCCAAATAGAACCGGGACTAATGGCTTGCCCAGTTGTATGGCCTATCTTGGAAAGAGACGACCCTTTTTGCCCTTTGTAGTCCACAGTAGCAAATCAAACAAAAATTGTTTATGTAATCAAATAATTTTTAAATTTATTCATAAGTAATTTTCAATAAGTTTATTTTCAATTTCTAAAAGAAACTGATGTTTTTAGATAATATTTATAAGTTAAAACTATATTTCATATTGTTTTTAAAATCTCCCTTCCCAACACATTCCCCATGAAAAGCCTAAATTATATTATTTTTGAAAATGAAAAAATAATTTTAATGTATATTTTGTAAATATTATACAATGTTTTACAATAATTTATATAGTATTTATTTTAATAATTGTACATGTTTTTGTAAATATTTTTAAAGTAGTTAATTTTCTAATTATGAAAAATATATGTTCTTTTTTTATTATTAAAAAATATTGTTTAGAAAAGAGCTAGTTATCATAATGGTACAATTGTTTTAATAAAATATAATAATACTCATATAAAATAATTAAAAATAAATAATATTAAATAATTTATTTATAGTTTTAACAACATAAGCAAATTATAAGTATTTAAACAAAAAAAAATCATTTATAAAATGTTAAATTTTGTATGCTAATTTTTAATATTTTGCAGCTGAGAAAGGCAAGAAATGCTAGAGGGGGCGGCTGTGGCTAACCACACATTGAGGTCGAATATGCAGAGGCCGTCCAGCCATATTCTTGGAAATGGTTGGGCCGGCTGTCTCTCTCTAAATACCTACAATAGGTACAATTGAAATGGAATATGGATACAACACATTTAAACATTAGGTAAGCATGAAACCTCAACCGATTAAGTACATATTCGGTTGATGCATTCATGCTCAACCGTTTGAGCTACGCCATGGACTACTAGACAGGTTGTACCTAATTTTAAAATGTATTGTACGTAGAATTCATAATGGTGGTACCTTATGTTTACTCATATGATGCATAAGGATTACTAATTGAATTTACAAACAAGTGCTATGGTGGTACCTGAGGATTATACTACTCTGCAGGTGAACCTATGGTACATTCTGAGTTGTTCTAAGGTTGGTGAGATTGTACTAAGGTTTCTAAAGTTTTACCCATTGCCTCCAAAGATAATACTAATGTTTAAATAGGTTGTACCCACGTATTCCATTTTGGTGCACCATTGTAGATTATGGTTGTACATATATCATAGTAACCATTTATCATTGGTTTTTCAATAATGATGTTCCAGCCCTTCCCATTTCCCACGTTTATACTCATACATTGACCTAAGGTAACAATCTTAATATTCAATATATAGATGGAGTGAGAAAACGGAGTTTTTTGGAGAGGGAGAAGATGTTGAACCAACCTGGAGGCATTTATGAGGAAAATTGTTTTGATATGAGAGTTATTTATGGCCTCCAAAACAGAATTTTTATTATTTTCTTCTTAGAAAAGGACTAGTACTATTGCAGTTTCACAACTAAAAAATCAAAATATTATTGGGATACACCCCCAACAGTTTTCCCTTTGGTTTTTGGCGGTTATACATAAGTGAAACAAATGCAGAACCTAGAACCCTTGAAATCTGAGTGTATCTCAATTCACTAATTTGCGATGTCATGTGTTTTTTTTTTTTAGGATGGCCATTAGTCATTTTATTGATGCAAAGATAAGAGTTTAACAGACATATTTGATTAAAAAAACAACTAATATAGGATGGAGATGAAATAATACACTAAACTAGTGCGGCCTACCTTATCGCGGCACGTGTAATGCGATCGGTGAAACTATGAAATATTGTAATTTTTACATAGGAAGTTAATGTTGTGATCTCAGCGACTCGGCTGAATATAATATCTGATCGTGATATTGCGGCGCCTTGAACAATGATCCAATCTATAGAGAGTAGAATTGATACTGTATAATATATTTCATAAATCCCATATACAGTGTCTTCATGTTAGCTAGGTCTATGCATTTTAAATTGGCGATGTTCGACCACTCTATAACCCTTCACATGAAATATATGATCCATGTTGTATTTGTAAAGAATAATCTCAATAATTAACCTTATGTGCAATCTTAGCATCAACATATGATGTATTATAGAAGCAGAAAGCCTTTGTGAGTAATGTTGGGCAGTGCACCTTGTTTCCTTCTTTGCTCAGAATGCATAGCATTGTTTATTTGCAAGGAAGGAGGTTGTTGAACAATGCTGGTTATTTGTGGCTCAAGCTCCTTTAAGAATATATACTTGTTGAAGCTCAAACTGTTTGGCGATAAATTGCTCGCATATCCCCTTGATTTGTCTGTGAAAGTGCCCATTTCTGAGAGAGTTGCCTCAAACCATGATGTTCTACCAGTGAATTCTTCGATTGTGTTCATATGTTTATTGAATTTTCCAACCGTTATCAAAGCTATATTTTGATTAACTAGATTTTATCTTTTGAATTGATTCATAAAAAGGATTTCTTACCAGATAAGGCATGAAAATCTGATGAATATCTTTGGTCCCAGAGATGAACACTCCTAGTCATTGCACTTTCATTGCCATAATGCACACGATCTTAACATGATCTCTTTTCAAAGTCTCTGTTGAGTTACATTTTCAATATACCAAGCATTATCCAATTATCGTAACTCTCTCGACCATAGATGGAGGGCCTTACAACTTATTATTTCATCCCACCTCATAGCGATCATCCGGCGTGTTTATACTTCCATGATGTTGTACCATCAATACTTCTGATATGGTCGAGAATGGTTGGATCTTGATAGATGCAGAAGCTCCTAAAGCGGCGTTGAGATATCTCGGTGTTTTGCACTATTTGTGCGCCATGATGTTTTCCACAACACGATGTCGAGTTTTCTCTCTAAGGTCATGAAGAGAAATGTGACCCCTATCGTATACAAACATGAAAGGCCCCGAATAAAGTTCATGGTGTGAACTTTTATGTTTCAACCAATACATGTATATGATGTTCCTTCTTTAAATTTCTCCATAACGTTAGCCGGATAACAACTGGAAGCAAAACTGATTGTGTGATCATTGCCTTTGCCTTGATATGACGCATTGACTGGTGAGTTTGTTGATTTGATTTGTGAGGATTTCCCACATGATATGCCAGACCTTTATACTTGTTGATTTAAGATCTTTATCTTTACAAACCACTCTTCCTAACTATAGCGTTGACAACTTGGCCTTCTTACATCTTAACACTAACAAATTTTTTGAAGATACATGACACATTTATCTTGCCGATTGTGCTGTCAAGTCGACTTAAGCTTCTTGAAAACTTGAGATAAACTTTCACGGCTAATACAAATTCGCCAGTTCAGGTTCTTTATGTATTATAGTTCACCGTGGTCATGTAGTCACTTAGCAGTGCAAGTTTTCCACATTTCAAACCAAGGTGATGGTGCTAAGTGATACATATATGGGGAGTGACTCTTAAGGTCCTCAGATCTAGGTTATTATTTGGCTCAAACATCACATCCATAAGAATGTATCTCCATGCTCATTCTCATAAGTTGGTGAAGAGTTAAGAAAGATGAGAAACATGTCCATCAGCGAACATCTCTAAATCACTTTCATGAAATCATATCTTCATCATAATGCGTCTTTACAGTGATAGCATTATCTCTGTTTCTCTTCTTTTTTTTTTTTTTTATCATCGATTAAAGGTGCTTTGACTGGAGCCGTCATGGAGTAAATTCTACAGCATTATCATTTTCTCCGCATTATCTGTTTCCTTACAAAGTAATCGTATTGTAAATATAACTGATTGATTTTTGCTTGTGGCTCAACGCTTTTCTTCAAAGATACAATTCAATTTCTTTTCCCCGATTGTGTTATGTATAATTCAGCGATCGTTTTGCCTTATTCTATGATAGACCCCAGTTTTTCTGAGGATACTTACAAGTGAGTTAATTTAAACTTTTCAATACATCATTGAACATATTGCCAAACCTTATTTGGCAGCGATCATGCTGTGCAAATCAATCGGTGTCAAAACATTTTTCTTTATTCCCAAATATATTTCCTGTTTCCGGAAGTCCTCATATGGTTTCAGGTACAAAAGCATACCATGGAGACAGTTGAATACACATTATTTACCTGCTACAATATGTCATTCACCAAGATATGTGTTAAATGTCATTCATAGAAGGCACACAAAGTACCTGAGTTTGAAAAACTGCAATGCAGCCAATCCTATAGTTATGGTTGTCTTACAGAAACAAACACGATCGAATTCTGACCTCAACAGCAGCCCAGAATTAAACCTTTCCTGTCTCACTGCCAAAGTCCTAACAAACGAGAAGCCCTCAGAGAAGGCTCAATGAATAATGGCATCAATATCCATTTTCTTTCATTCTTTTTGTTTCCTTATTACCACAAGTTAAGTAGTTGTTCTCATGTTTTTTAAAAGAACTGTTACAAAAGAGTAGTTTCTTTTTTAACCTCTGTAGCTCAAACATCTGTGTCTAAGTTGGTATAAATGTGCACTTTTGGTTCCCTTTGGACTCTAACACAATATGAACATAAATCTTTGGTCAGAATCGCCATCAGTTTTCAGATAACACATTCGAGAAACTGTTCATCAAAATGTTGCAAAAGCAGAAATCAAATAGGCCCTTGTGTCTATACTAGGTATATGAAATGTGTATTACAAACATAAATACAATCTTATAAATAATAAAATTGTTCAATAACTAATAACAACATGGCAAAAATAAGTCTCCAAGGTTCAAATAAAAAAAATTTCCAGTTTCAAAAAACCTATTATAGTAGAAATGTTACTAAAAGTGAGCATGACAAAATGTATTGTGAAAAAGCATACATTCCACGTGATGTGGAGGGTTTGCTCAAACCTTGAACTTTTTGTAAACTCAACCTCTATATAATACTTTGTGAGGTTCTATCATAAAAAAAAGCTAAAAATCCCTATTGAAGATGATTTTTATGAAGGCCTGATCGGACAGAGTAGCTGGTCAGATGAAGTGCAGTAAAGGGTAAAATAATATCTTGCTAAAGAGGAAAGGAGAAAAATAGGAATTTGGAGGAGAAGAAGCGTGGAGAAGAAGTGCACCATAGAATTTTAAAATGACAATGTTGTGATTTGCAGTTATTGTAATTTTAAGTTCAATGTGTGATTGAAGCTATGGCGTGCTTAAAAAATATTACAATGTCATGGTCTTGTTGTAACAATTGCTGATGTCATTGGCTGAAACGGCGCTGTGCAAATATTTTCTAACCTGGTGCTTAAATAACTTCATTATTAAAACCAGGAATAAGTTGAAATTTGCAAACCAAACAAATTGTGGCTGCATTTGGCGGATTTCAGACTTCATGCACCTATTTATGAAATAAAGATCTTATCTGGATGGGGTGGAGATGTATGATACATAAAGCTGTGATTTAATTATGGTTCATAGCACTTTATCACGGGGGGTGTCAACAGAAAAGTTGAGATTTATTATGAGTTTGTTAGTCTTATGTGCCTTTGATACGACTCCCTCTCTATTCAAAACCTTCTTACAGAGCTTAATCATCTAATAGATTAGAATGAACTCATTTCGACCTCTCTACACCTACAACATTACACTTTATTCCATATAAATAAGATGAAAAATACCAGTACCCTCATCTTTCACCATAAGTGAGAAATGCTTTTAACATACGATACCTCATACCAAGTATCTTTCCTCCTTATTGTACACTTGGACTTAGCATTCTTCTTGAGCTTTATCTTGAAATCCTTCTTTGAGCAAATCCTCACAGCAAATATAAAACCTTTACATTGTTGAACTAGACAGGTTGGATCATTGTCATGACTCCCGAGCACCATGATGAACTTTCCTTTAGTATCACCGTGGAAATGGGAATTTCTGTCTAATCCTCTTCAAATAGAATCATGATTTAGTGGTTCAATAGCCCAGATAATTCAAACTGTTGATTTGATCTTTATCCTAAACTTATACAAATGATCTTGATTTGATCTTTATCTACTTGCCTAAATGATTTTGAGGGCCACTTAGGTTGCTATGTTCCTTGAGCTGAGTTAGCAAACTCTGTGTCCATGTTGCTCTGCTTCTGTCAGAGCTTCCCATGTCTGATATTTCCCCAATACGAGTTGCCCCAATTTGAACTAATTCACAGTCCTACCAGGGACCTCACCTCTAATTCTTCAAGTATTCATCAACCTCGAACTCGAAGACTTTATCTTGTAGAACCCTTGGAACGAAGATATGGACAATCTCAAATCAACAACGAAAATAAGAATATTAAAGAAAATTATAAAATTTACAAATTAGATTCGGTAAAGAAAAACTGAATGAAGAAGAGATTCATTGAATAGGGCAAGATATGTACCATGTTAAAAATCATAGAGTCATTTGTGAGAAGCGAAACTTTTAATTATCTTGTGGGTTGGGGTGCGTGCTGTAAGTCTATATAAGAGTCTCAAATCTTTGGGAGTATATATTGAACTGTGGCTGTTAGCGTGATTGATCAACAAGAATAACACGTCTTAATCAAGAGAACAAAATAAAGCAAGATCTTTGATTTTTCTAATAAAAGTGATAAAAGTCCCCTTAAACCAAACTCAGCTCAAACAATAATGAAGAAAATAACATCTCCAAAACAATGGGAGAGGAAATATAAATATCCCAAAAAATAAATAATATCAAACAACCAAATAGGATTTTGGTTGATTTGATTAACGCCGATGCATCAAACATCCACTTACAAAAAACTTCGTCTCGAGATTACTTTGCAGATATCAGATTCCATATACTTAACAGACAGAGATAAGATTAACAACATTGAAGGTGCTTTTTTTTGAAATTCCCATCAACTTGCAAGTGAACCACATGAGCATTGTTGATCTTAACAGTGCGTCTTAGTCCATGCTTTCTTTGTGAAGCTTGTTATAATACCTTGCGTGAGCACCAATGAAAACCATAACCTTATCCAACAATTGAACCACTATGCTTGTTTGTCTCTATCTTATACTTCCATTAACCTTCTCGACCCATTCTTGACTTGGATGTACCTCTTGAACTTTGAGAAATCTGGCGCACTTACACTAAGACTAGGGACCTTTGGAGCTTCACCAAATCTAAGCACAGTTAGGACATACGCTATACAATGGAAAACGAGGATCTACATTTTGCACTAAGAATATGGCATGTTATAAACCAAACTCTAGCATGCTATGGAAAAATCCATTGCTTTGTCTATCATGTGCAAATACTTTGAATAAGATTACCGGAATCTATTAACAATGTTATGCCCATCATGCGTGGATGTTGTGCTAAAGTTGACAGTGAATAACCTCAATGGCCGCGAACTTAGTGTCACGATCAAATGCTTAATGTGTTTTGGCCTCCATGCAACCTCCACAACCTCCTAAGAATATGGTTTGGTTGTAGAATTGCATATGCAGTTTTTTGCATGAAAATGCTCCCATCTTAGAAAACCTATCAGCCACCTGCTTATAGAATCATACCTTATTAAGGATTCGCCTTGGAAAAACCAACCTGAAACTCATGCAGAGCCTCCCATATAGCACAGGAAGCGGGTGTGTGGCATGTATAACGTCTTTGGAGTTTGATACTTCACCTTTGACATACATAGCACTTTCTGACACAATAAATGCATCCCTTCTCAATATATAGGCCACAGAATGTGCACATCCTTTAGAGATTCAATGGTTATCTCTTCTGTCTTCCAAAATACCCAGTAAACCACCACCAGCCTACCAAATCTCTAATGACCCTCCTGAAATTACAAAAAGAAGACCAAGCTGCCCACTCTTCATGAAATGTCTTTTTGTATAAAAATCACACAAGGTTGTTTTAGCTGTATTAAACCTTTTGAGTCATCATCGTGCATATAATTCGTCCCGATGTCTTCTACTATCTCAAATAAGGTTCTCATCCAAAGTCACTCCTTTATAATGCATCCTACCTATTTTGTTGTCCTGATTTATGGACAAAAACATGAGAATTTCTCTACGCTATAACAAAGATGACCAACTATGCATATCACTTATGGTGATTTTGTGTATACTAAGTACTTCATAGCACGATGATGGTATAGAGAATGAAATCTTGCTATGAATGTGCTCTGGTTTTCAAGGAATCCTGCAACAACATAAAATTCCTTGTCATAGGTAGCCAATTTACGTCTTGCTTCGCACAATTTTTCACTAAAGAAAGCAATCGGCCTCTTCTCTTGGGATAAAACAACCCTTATACCCATTCCACTAGCATCACACTCTAACTTTTCAAAATCTGGTAATGCACGAAGCTATTTGTCTGCTCAACTCTCTCTTTAATCAAACGGCGACTCTCTTCTCCTCACCCCAATGAACTTCCATTCTTTGGCTTTTCGATGATAATAAATTACTCATTGATACTGTGAAGAGATGTTGTGAACCTCTTACAAGGGATTTTGCTGACCGACTTATTTATCATTTTTGTGGCATTCTGCTATTTTTGGGACCGTTCACAGCATGTGGCCTTCTTTCCTCATCTCTTCCGATTCCACCATACTCTCTACCCATAGCCAGAGAAAATAACTAGCTGCATATCTGCTTAAGAAGCACATTTTCAATTTTCCTTCATGATTTCTATTCCCTGACACAACACTTCTCTGGGTGCCAGGCATGATGATCTCATTTAACACTATTTGATCATCTCATCAAATCAAACGGAGAAGATACAAATTTTTAGAAGGATTATAACGATTCATGTCTGCTCACGAGAGAGCGCATAGCATTTGTTGCCCAAGGGCGCTGGCTAACCATTTGCCGTGCGTGTATGCCCACATGCCGTCGACTTGTCTTCCTCATCACTGGGCGGATTCGGTTGATGATAGCCACTCATCAGTGATCTTTAACTTTCTTGCTCCTCAAGCGATCAAGCATATCTCTGACGAATGAAATCTATATCTGGTGCTTTTTATGATGACCTTTTGTCCTTTTTCTTAGGAACAAGAGTGATATCCAACAAAGACATTTTCCTTATATAGCTTTAAAAATATTTTATTGCTTTCCATGGAAACAAGAAAAAAATTACTTTCAAAAATCAAAGATTGTTTTGAGATTTAAAAAAATCTCAGAAATATTGGCTCTAAAAAAATAATGTTGATGGAGAAAATCAATTGAGACCAGCTTAAATAGTAGTTTGACATCCTTGTTGCAAGTACAGGAAAGTATCAAATATTGTGGATTACACCCTACTACATAGCACAACCATTGGGGGATTGTGGTTGGGTGCTGATGATCGGAGGTGACTAACATATATGGATTGTCCAATTTCTTGCGTTTTAGAAATTCACGATTTTAAGTGAGTGTTTGTGACCCCTTCATATTGGCAAGATGTCTAAGAAGTAATTAAGTTTTCACTGTTATTATACACTAACCTTTCAGCGGCAAGACAATCTATACCAAGTTATTTTTCATTGTTGCGACGAATTATTGGTCAAATCTTTTGTGGATTAAGAAAAGCACTATGACTGTTTCATGTTTTTGAACATGGCATGGCGTGCAATGGAGTGTCACATGGCGCAAAATCCGCCACGAATGTTCAAGATATGGGGAAGATAAATATCATTGTATTGGTGCTACATTGTGCGTTAATGTTGATGAATATGATCATAGTGTGTTGAATTCAAGGTTTTACGTAAGAAGGAACATCAGTTTGTGTATCATGGCTGTGATTTGGAAGAAAATCGAAGGAACATCTTCGGATGGATTCACTCTAAATAGATTACTTTGTGCTGGCAAATAACATTTTCTTGAAGGTTTGATAGATAATTACAGTATCAGAATATGGTAGTGGCAGAACATCAAGAATGGGTGATCTTTCTCAAGTAGATTTCTAGGCGATAATGGCGATCTGATCTTACCAAATTGTGTATATGGTTATAAGACCAACCTGGCACTTTTCCTATATAGTTACCAGCGCTGATGCCAAGCAGATATCGAAGAGGGTACAGATAACATAATTATGTGACATCTGTTTGGATTATTGGCCATAAATGTTGTTTGGCAGGTTATGTTGTTCTGCTTTCATTGAAGTAATATCATGCCTCTTTCCAAGGAGATGACATATTAAGCATGTTATTGAATTTAATTTATTCTTTGGATAAGAAATACATATTTAGTAATTATAATAATGGAAAGTACTTTAACACCTTTTTTTATTTTTCTATAGACTCTAATTTTTGACTAATCTTTGTGAGAAGGATGATTAACAGAGTAAATTGAATTTTAGCGAGCCATGATTGTGGTTTTTTGAGTCATTTTTTTAAAAAAAAATTTCTTTGTTGTCTTTGACTTGGGTCAATCGGTCTTGGCTCGGGGCTGTGGCTTGGAGTCAAGTTCAGTACAATGCTTGAGTTGCTAGCGAGCAATCAAGTTGATTCGAGTCAGTTCAAGTATTATTTATTAATTTTTTAACCCAATTTCAGACTTTATAAGTCCAGATTTTAAGTTTTTTTACTGCTTTTTCATTGAGTTTAAACATTTGAAAAGAGCGTTAGATTAACGAAATAAGATCAACTCGATATTTGTATCGTTGACTCTAGTTACACACTATTTCTGGTGTTTATTTGAACCCTGTGGATTTTTCTCAAACTAAAAAAATCTTGTTTTCAGTTCTTACACACATCTTATCATGAAAAGAATATATCTCTCAGGAGAATTTTCAAGGGATCAAAAAATGAAAATTGTTAATCAACCAAGGATTATGGAAATTAGATGGAACTAATTAGCTTACAGAGTATATGGCGGAACATTGTTAAGCCCATGACGACTATAAGAGAGTTATGATCAAATTAGAACATGGTTATATATAGAAGTCCAGAGGGAAACATATAAACGTTTTACTGTGAGAGGTGCTACATTGGACCTTCTGCGTGTTGCAGTCTGCATACATCAACTAATTAGAAAATAGAATACTGTATTTGGTTGAACAAAATGTACCTCCAGCCAGTGAGAATTTTCATATATTTACATGTCTTTAAAAGAAATAGTTATTTTACCAGAAAACAATAAGGAGTTTTTATCAAAATGTGATCAAGTGAGTGAGCTGGTCAAATTTTTCAAGTTTGTAACTTTAGGAAAGGTGTTTAATCGACTGTGTGATATGAAATAAAGATGATGCATGAATCTGTATACATTTATTCTGAGAATGAATAGATTATATAAATAAGCAGCAGGTACCTGTAGGAGGTAGAAAGCTGAGAAAGAAAGCATTGAAGTTAGAAGACAGAGGAGAGGCGCAATCCTCCTGATCTGGGAATGTGCTTTAGATGATTGATAACTGGTCGCGGGTGTGAGATCTCTGACTCCACATGTGTATGTCCCTTGTCATCAACGTTACCAGAGAAGCTAACAGTTCCCATATCTTGAAATAAAAGGAGACTCACATTTTATTTCCAATTTCTCTATCTGTATTTTGTTTATTATTCAATTGAAATGTTCAATATTACCGACATTATTCATTTTTATATTTTCTGTATGTACCTTATATATATTTAGTGAATATAATGCTATGAGTGATCGATGATACCGGAACAAAGATGTGCAATACTGGTAAATGAAGTAGATCAAGTTGCCCATAGTGTTTGGATGCAAAGGCTGCTGACCTTAACATTCATGCAAAATTAATACAACGTTCGTCCAAATGCTCTGATCAAATACAAATAATTCTAAACAATTAACCAGGAACTGATCTGAATAGGAGCAACCACATTATCATATATATATATATATATATATATATATAATCTGCTGCAAAAAGGAGGAGGGAGTGTACACTGACCTAGAGTCCTAGAAAGAGATTACAAGACCTTGCTCATTTTGCCTTATGATTTCTGACAGTATCAATGCATGTATTATATGAAGTAATTATTGTGTATATAGTAATGTGAATCAGAGAGAGTAAAAATATAATATAACCTTTCAAGAAGAACAAGAGAGGAGCTAGCGGTGGGACCAACATGTCATAGACAACCAACTCATGCATTTTGTTCTTTATTTTACAATATTAAAACCTGCAAGACAGATCCCAGAACACACACCCCATTTTTTTATATCTTTCCACTCTTCATACCCACAATCTCTCTTTCTGCTTTTCTTCTTCTTCCAAAAAACAATTCCTTCTCTCTTTAAGCAAATTAATGCTTAGTGGCAATTATATATGCATATATGTAGAACAGAATAAAGTCTGATGCATGGTATCTGATCTCACCTATATATAAATTAAGCCAAATGCTCTATGACTAGATCTAGATGTTCCCACTCATTATTATCATATTCTTGATGTAATTAATTCCAAATAGACCTTCCATAAAGTTTTTACTTCTTTATTATTTTAGGTCACTTCAGCCCACTTTGATGGTGTTTATTTTTCTTTCTTTTTTTCATCTTAATTAGATCATGGTGATTAAACTAGAAAAGGAATATTAGTTCAAAAACTTGCCGACTCTTAACAATTTTTTTCACTTCAATCAAACGTGTACCTTGTGTAACATTGTACTTATGCTATACTTAGACTTTTGTGCTGCAAAGTGTGTCTTAATGTATTTATTCTCAATCAACAATACTCAAGAGTGATAAAAATTAATGATTTCATTTCTTCATCAACAACAATAATTCAACATACCCATAGATGCTCATTACCCATCACATCTAATAGTAAAAAACACAATCCAATTTTAAAGTAAATTGTCCAATCACAAACATATTTTAGCCTGTAATCTCCTTATAAATATCTATCACAAGTAACTTTATTTATATATAACATGATACCTATATCTTGACTTCGTGACATGATATTGGTAATATCTATTCTACAAAGTAATTTTATCAATCAAAATTTTAATATTTTTTCATTAATGCTATTTGTTCATAGCTGAGACATTGAGCAGTACTTAAGTGTAACGTTCTGCAAAATTAATATATAAACAGGCTAAAGTTTTGGTAAATCTTTTACCTCTGAGTCATTTGGGTCGGGTGACCTAGAAAGATTATGAATCCTTAGAATTCTCGAAGCAGCGGCAGTGAGGTGGGATTAAGTGTCATGTGGGGCTTCAAATTAGATCCATTTGGATATGTATGGGATTGAACTTGGCGGCTTCATATTAGAATGTCAAGTGTACACCAGCTCATTACCTCCCCCACACTTTGGGAACTGAAGACGGGATAATGGCCCGAATATTAACATGTGATCCAACTCTTCATCTTAGTACTTTTTCTTTAAGTGATGTGGGACACCACATTCCACCTCCCTTGGGGCCCAACGTCATCGCTGGCACATTTCAGGCTAAAAATCAAGGTATGATACCACTTGTAATTACCCAACTCTTCACCTGATATTATCGGGTTTAGGTTTACATTGTTAGAAGTTTTAAAACAAAAATTTTCAAAGTCCCACATCGGTTGTGGAAGTGTTTGTATAACACTTTATAAGCATGGAGACCTTACTTACTATTGATTAGAATTGGAGGCCCACTAGTGATGGGTGGGTCTCTTCTCCATATCAGGCTCCCCTTAGTAGAGACCTACCAAATACCTTATAATATATTAATAAATCAAAAAACCCGGTCGTGGGCTTTGAAATAATAAATAGAAACATACTTTATTTTTGGTTTGTTGAAAATGTTTTTTGAAAAGTCACATCTTACGAAAGGTTTGGCTTTGAGAAGGTCTATACAATGTATAAATATTCATTTGAGGTTTCTTTTAAAAAAAAAGTTCATTTTTTTTCCAATTGACAAACAAAAAACAGTGCCTTCACTTATTGGATAGGAAAAATCAAAAAGAGTTTGCTTGAGTTGAAGTTTTATGTGCAAACACATCAACATTAGATAGTTTCATCCTAGGAGGCAATCACCTTAAGTCTTCTTGCACAAGAGAAGTGGTGCAATATTGTCTTTAGGACATTGCATATTGCAAGACTCTATCTATCAAGTCAATATATACCACTCTGTAAAGTTTTGTAACTTTTCTATAATTATATTGTTGTGGTGTATTATGTAAAGAGTTTGTATTCTCTGCATATTCTCTTCTTCCTCTATTGTTAGCATAATTTCTATAACAATCTAAAGACAATATTTTCTATTACAGCATGTCGAGTTCACAAGCAAACATACAGCCTGTGGTAGATTCACATGTGAATAACACTTTGAGTGTCTCAAAAAACCCTTATGATGAGAAGCATGATAAGTTCAATGGAATTGACTTCAAAAGATGGCAACAAAAATGTTGTTCTACTTAACAACCATGAATTTGGCAAACATCATTAGAGAAGATGCTCCCAAGGCTACTATAGATCCTCCTATAAGAGAGATATTGTTGACCATTGAAGCTTGGACGCAATCTGATTTTCTTTGCAGGAACTATATTTTGAATCATCTAGAAAACAACTTATATGATATTTACTCATCATATAAGACTGCATAGGAAGTATGGTAAATGCTTGAGAAGAAATACAAAATAGAAGATGTTGGAACCAAAAAGTTTGTGATTGCCAAATTTCTCAAGTACAACATGGTTGATATGAAAACTGTGATAAACTAAGTTAAATAAATTCAAGTCCTTATTCATGAATTGCATGTAGAGGGATGTGCAATTAGTGACAAGTTGCCACCTTCATGGAGGGATTTCAAAGTTTACTTGAAACACAAGCGTCGAGAAATGTCAATGGAGGATTTGATCCTAAGGCTTCAAGTAGAAGAAGATCATAGAAAGAGAGACAGTGTTGATGGAGCAAGGGCCAATGTCATAGAGAGTGAGCCTCAACCAAGCAAAAATTCCAGAAATTCAAGGTCAATAAAATAAGGTTTGTAAGTTAGTTAAGTCTTTATATAGACTTAAGCAAGCCCTAAAACAATGGCACGAGAAATTTGATCACACAATGTTGTCACTTGGATTTAAAATCAATGAGTGTGTATACATAAAGAAATACACTAATTCTTGTGTATTTGTTTGTCTTTATGTTGATGATATGCTTATAATGGGAACCAATAAGGAAGTAATCATGTCCACAAAAAAGTTATTAAGCTCCATATTTGATAAGAAAGACTTAGGTCTAACTGATGTAATTTTGGGAGTTCAAAGAAAAAGAAACAATGAAGGATACATACTTACATAATCCCATTATGTGGAAAAAATTTTAAATAAATATGGTCAATCAAATGCAAGGTTGCAGTAACACCATTTGATGCAAATTGCAAATTGAAAAAGAATACTGGAGATGCAGTCTCACAATAACAATATTCATAAGTTATAGGTAGCTTGATGTACCTAATGAACGCCATTAGGCCAGATATTGTTTATTCAGTAAGTAGGCTTAGTAGATATACAAGTAATCCTAGAAAAGACCATTGGGAAGCTTTGGTTAGAGTGTTAAGGTATCTCAAGTATACCATAACATATGGATTACATTATAAAATATATCCGCTGATAACCCAGAAGGCTATAGTGATCTTGGTGGATTTAGATAATATAGAAACCAAATCAACTAGTGGATATGTATTTACCTTGGGGAGGTGTTGTTGTTTCACAGCAAAGTCTTCACAAACAAGCGTGTATAGCACGTTCAACTATGGAGTCTGAATTTATAGCACTAGATAAAGCTGCTGAGGAGGCAGAGTGGCTAAGAAATTTTTTAGAAGACATTCTTATATGGCCTAAGCCTGTAACCGCTATATGCATACATTGTGATAGTACGACAACACATGTTAAAGCCAAAAGTAACATTTATAATGGAAAGTCAAGACACATAAGGCGTAGGCACAATACTATTAAACATTTGCTTTCTAGTGGAGTAATATCGATACAATATATAAAGTCAAAGGAAAATTTAGTTGATCCTTTGACAAAAGGCCACCTGAAGAGCAAGTTAAGTATATATCGAGGAATGGGATTAAAGCCATTTGAATGAGTATCTTGGGCGAAACCCCTAACCTAGTTAGCTCTAGGTTCAATAGGAAAATAAGTTTAGTAAAACTCTAGTGAAACACATACTATACTCATTCCTAAGGTGTTTAATGTGTTATCTGTTGATGTGTAGGTTATGTATAGCATTTAATGACAATGATATCTTTATGTAAAGGTGAGCTTGAATAGAAAGCTTTAATCATTGTCACCTATATGATAGTAATGTGGGGTCGCATTTATGAGAATTGGTGGCTAAAATTCTCTAGAGCTATCACATAAATAACCGGGATATGTTTAGGACAAAATGAACATAAGCGAATAAACTCGAGTACTTTTAAAGTTATGTTGTGTGTGATACACATTGTTTAGGTTTCTTACAAGAAGATTGAGAGCAGTTCAAGATCTATATATCCACTACATCCTTGAGTAGATCCCGATGTGTAACACTAAAAGTAAGTTGGTGCAAAGACTTTCTAAGAAGCCTGACATTTCTATTTCCTCTCTATGCATTACATAGTTTTATTTATGAATGTACATTGCACTTTTGTTTTGAAATGTGGGGTATTGTTAGAAGTTTTAAAACAAAAATTTTCATAGTCCCACATCGGTTGTGGAAGTGTTTGTATAACACTTTATAAGCATGGAGGCCTTACTTGTGATGATGTGTGAGTGGAGGCCACTAGTGATGGGTGGGTCTCTTCTCCATGAGCTCCCAACAGTAGGCCTACCAAATATATTATATATAATATATTAATAAATCAAAAGGCAGGTGAGTGAGCTTTGAAATAATAAATGAAACATACTTTATTTTTAGTTTGTTGAAACGTTTTTGAAGTGCATCTTTCGAAAGGTTGAGCACAGAAAGGTTGCATACTTGTGTATAAGGATTCTTTTAAAAAAGTTTTTTTTCCAATTGACAAGCAGCGGTCGTTCACTTATTGGAGAGGAAAAAATCAAAAGAGTTTTGCTTGAGTTGAAGTTTTCTATGCAAACACTTATGACATTAGATAGTTGTTGTCACACACCCACGCTTTCGCCTAGGGATGAAGAGTGTGAAACTATATTGGGACTCTTTACTTACTTTTCAGACATTGGTGGGCCCAACTCTTATAACTGAATCAAAGATATCATATCTGAGATACAAAATGACTACCACCGTGAAAGAGTGGTGTTTATAGTGTCAATACATCACGATCTGAGAGTCCCATTTACGTATACATATACAAAAGCGTACATTTTACATTTACATTTACACATAATGGAGCGCAAAACCTACAGGTGATGGACCACAAAGTGTGATGACGAGGAATGCGAAGATCACGGACGCCCTCCTACATTACTACACGGGATTAAAACCGTGCTAAACATAACTTAGTGGGAAAACTTATGACTTATACGTGTACACATGCATTAGTAATCACTTACAGTAGACATATAACAGTAACAGATATATAGTAGCAGATATCATAAATTTTCATGAATTCATATAACAAACTTATACACATACTTGTATTTATAGCAAACTTATACTTGTCGAGATCTCCGTGGGAGTTAAGGCTTATACTTGTACGGAGGTACGTGGGTACTCTGGCTTATACTTGTGCGGTACCGTAGGTACATTCGAACAAAACGATGTACATTACTTTACTCTTATTCGTTATTCAGACTCTTATCATATAATCGTTTGACTACCTAGACCGGTAATAAAGAAATCCCGATGAGACCTGACACAATAAGTACTGAAGGTGCGATGCGATGCGAGGTGTCGTAGCCTGAAAGCAGGAGTGTCTAAGCAGCGACGAGAGGTGTCTTCGCACTAATCGGTCGCGAAAGTACTAAATGTGCGGCACGGTCGAGAAAGTGTCGTCGCACAAATCCAGGAAGGTACCAAGTATACATGCCTACCCACGTAACAAAGGTGTAGTGTCATTCAATATAGGTCTTAAGCGATCCACACAATTATATGTGTTCAGGAACTTACTATATTATCATAGGGGCATTAAGTTTGCCTTCGCTTCGCCGAGGCGGTGAGATACGGTGTGTTTTTCACTTAGTTTCATTCTTATTTGAACCCCCGTTAGTCATTTATTAAGGTTCCTATACTATCGGTGTACGAATTTGGGGCTTAACAATGCAAGGGTACAAATATCATAGTTCTTTAGGCTTATGGTGCAGTCTCACTTTGCCAGTACCGGTACCAGTACTACGGTGAGATAGATGCAGGTACCACTCATCGATAAATTACCACTTTGCCTCTGTCTAATGGGTATCGATACCACTCTTTTGATGCGGAGTCCTGGTGCGGAGTTACGAAATGGCGATTTTGCCATCTCTGCATCTTTTGCTTCAAATAAGCCTCCCTCAATTCATCCTACATCAAAAACCCACCATAGAATCCACCCAAAACAACTCCAAAATGGTTCATAACCCAAACATAAACATAAGAGGGAAATTGAAGTTCCTAACTCCCGAGCAAATATTTATACACCCCGAATCAAATAACCTACATGATTCTCCACAAATCCATAGAAATTCTCGCTGAACTTATCTACACATATTCCTACAAGTTCCAACCCAACAACTTCCATAAACACTTGTAATGGTAGGTTAAAACTCTCATAAGAAAACCCTAGACAAAGAACTAGATCGAAATCCAGAATCCATACCATACAAATCCATACAAATGTTCACCAATCCATACAAAACCATAGCAATCCATACCTGAAATCCTCTTCTCCTCCTCCTCCTCCTCCTTCTTCTTCTTCTTCTTCTTCTTCTCTTCTCCTCTCTTCACATAAAGCCCTCCCAATCCCAGTGGGAACCCGACTTGGTCTTATCCATTTGATTTTAATTTTCCCTTTATTACACTTTGGTCATCAAACTCCACTTATTTGCACCCTGACCTATGCCATTTCTATAATAGCATCTCATCTTCTTATCTTATGACTTTTATATCATGTTTTGACAAATTCCACTTTTACCCTTGTATCTTGTACAAATTCCGGGTTTCGAAATTTTCTCACTTAGCAAAATAATAATTGCGAAAAATTTCAAAATGCACTAATAATATACCCTAATTATGTTTAAAAACGACTAGGGTGTATTTCGGGGTGTTACATTCATCCTGGGAGGCAATCACCTTAAGTCTTTTTGCACAAGAGAAGTGATGCAATATTGTCTTTAGGACATTGCATATTGCAAGACTCTATCTATCAAGTCAATATATACCACTCTGTAAAGTTTTGTAACTTTTCTGTAATTATATTGTTGTGGTGTATTATGTAAAGAGTTTGTGTTCTCTGCATATTCTCTTCTTCCTCTATTGTTAGCATAATTTATGTAACATACATTATCTTGGCCTTTTATATGTAACCCTCTGAGTCCTTTAGGTTTTTCTTTTTTCTAGTAGACTATGTCCTCAAGAAAATACCTTGATAGTATTAAGTTTAAGTCCTACATATATGGTTCTGAACTTTACTCTTTCTGGGAGACATGGGACCCACATTTCCTATTTTCATTCCTACATTTAATAGTCTCATTCGAGAGCTAAAATTCATGCTTTTAAAGAAGCATCTTCGGGAGTTCACTTTTATAACCTTTTAGAGTGCCCCTAAAAAGAAAATCTGTGATGTCCCCGACCCGACATATTAAGCTTTTATTTGTGCCTATACTTGAGTTTTAGACTCAAATAGTTCATTTGAAAAAAAAATTATAAAATTAGTTTTTAACCCAAACTAATGCCCAAATTAGTGTGTTTGAGCCATGTAGGATTACAAGTTGGTAAATGTCATTGTCTATATTGGAATTTTAAAATTTCCAAATGTCGTTGTCATGAATAGAGGCAATTGTATTTTTAAAATTCCAATTGCAACAGCATTAGCGTGCTTAAAATATGCATTTGGCTTTTCTTATCACATTTCTCCCCTCCTCATGTTCTCTTCTTGCCAGCGCCGGAGACCCAGGAGCTTGTCGAATCTCGGATTTTTGCTCATATATGCTCTTGGTACTGCATTGACATCGCGACGGGTAAGCCTTAGACATAGGGTATTTATTTGTTCTAAATTTCTTAGATTGATGGTTTGGTTGGTGTGTTTTGTTGATAATGTAGTAATAAATCCATGGGTTTAGTTCCCATTTTAATCTGGGGTGATAATATTTTGTTGGTAAGGTGTTTTGTTGATAATGTGGTGATTAAATGTGTATTTTCTTGAGAATAATAATGGAGTGCATAGAACATATTTGGTTGACATGTTTTTTAGGTAGCTGTTTTTGTTAATTTCTGGGTTGTCTAAAATATTTATAATTTTGTCCCCATGGATATTAGTCGAATGTTATATGTGAGCAGAAAATGAGCATAAATTAAAGGCTTTATGTGGTGTGTTTCTTGATTTTATTGTTGGGTATTGATTGTCCTTGTTTTAAGCATGCACAATTTCATATTTCGTAGTTAACAATTACAGTTTCATGCATTACGGTGGGTAAATTTTTTTCAAAAATTGATTTGATTGATATTTTTGTAATTACCAATCTTTGGAAGTAGTTGACAAGAATTGTTTTTAATAATGAACTTAAGGATATGTGTGGATATACTTTTAAAATTGGTTTATGTTTTCCAAAACAAGGAAAACACTTTTGGTTCATTTTCCTTGTTCACTTTTGGTTGAGTTGGGACCAAATAAAAATGTTTTGATTCAAATAAAAAAAAACGACCTTTGATTGTGAGTCTAGATAACAATTTTAACCTAAAAAAAGAGTTTAAAAAAAAAGGTGTTTGATAAAATGTTAAAAATCTAAGAAAATATTTTATGTAATATTTATGTTTTACTTTTTTCTCCAAAAAAAAAAGATTAATAGGTAAAGAATATAAATTAAGTTCATTAAAAGGTTCTCATATTACTTGAATCATTTTTACTTAATTATTACCCCATGTGAACTTTCATATAGCCAAAATCTGTTTTTAGGTTATTCATTGGCTAAACAAGGTGATTGAATGTAGCATCCATGAATGTAGTTTAAATGGTAAGGATAATGACCTCTCATATTATTTAATTTATTTGGGACCATTTTTTACAAGTCCATTATGTTTGTTTCCTCTATTCCTGTTATATGTTATTACAATGAAAATATATTGAGGACTGAAACATATGTCAAATATGTGGGGAGCAAAGTCGTTATTGTGTCTTTGGATGTACCAGTTGAATGCACATTTGAACAATTGGGTGATATGATATACTTCCGAGACAACCATTGACAGACGAGTTGAAATTAGTCCTGATTGTAAGTATCCCCTAAAAAGTGGAAATAAGTTCCAACATTTTCCAATATGGGATGACAGTAGTGTGTAAGGAATGTGTTGAACATAAGTTAACGTAGCATTGAGGAAATTGAATTGTATATCGAAGTCGTTCGAATCAAGCCACAAGTGAATCAATCTGTGGGTAGCCATATAGATTTATTGGTTCACGAAAATTAGAATGTTGCAGAATTTGACTATGGTTGTGGGCCTAGTAGCGGTCTAGTACCGGATACTAGAGTATATGGAGATGATGAAGACTGCGCTTATGAAGAAACTAATGATGAATCTGATGAAGATGTTGATGATGAATCTAATGGAAACTTAGATGTTAAAGATGATGGACATGTATCATCCTTCCACACTTTGACCTTGAGTTTTGGAGAATGAAAGCGAGGATATATGTCTTTTATTACATCTGACATCTTGTGATGTCGAATAACCCAAATATTGAGAACCCGGATGAGTCATCCACATTCATTATCACTTACCACCAACACCTCAATTTGAACATGTTGAAAACTTAGGTAACGCTATTTCAAGCGATTGGACTCCATTGGTGCAACATACTACCGGTTATTCGAGTGAAGAATTTGTAACTGACCAAGTTTTTAATTCTAAATCTGATTTGCAAGAGACTTCAAAGATTTACTCAATTAAAGCACACCAAGAGTTTTTCGTTGTTGCATTCTCAAAAAAATTGCTCGTTTTAAGATGTAAGAAGGCCGAAGAATGTCAACGTTTATGGAAGCTTCGTGCCATGGTTGTGAAATATACTTGCTTATTTGTTATCAACAAATATAAAGGGTTGCATACTTGTGTCAATCCTTGCTTAAACCGGGACCATCATCAATTGGACTCAAACTTGGTTGTTGCTCATATAAAGGCAATAATTAAGGCACAATTCACATTGACTATGAATGCTATTCAAGCAAGTGTGATGAAGAAATTGGGATATGAAATATCATACAAAAAGGCGTTGGATGGAAAGCATAAAGCACTTAGACACTTATTTGGTGACTTTTCTCAATCATAGACAAAGCTGCCACATTTGTTCTTAGCCTTAGAGCAAGCAAATCCTGGGTGTGTGTAATTTGAAAGCATTTGACGATAATATGCTGGCTCTTGAGATATTCAGCAGCGTGCGGTCAAATTTCAAGCCATCCCAGAAGGTTTAAACATTGTCGTCCCGTACTAAGAATTGATGGTACACATTTGTATGGGAAGTATAAAGGCACGTTATTGATTGTTATGGGTTGTGACAAAAATAATCAGTTGTTTCCATTGGCATTTACTATTACAAAAGGCGAATGTAATGCTTACTTGTGATTATATATGCATGTTCTCATATATATATATATATATATATATATATATATATATATATATATATATATATATATATATATATATATATATATACTATATATATATATATGTAGAAACGAGAATAAAGTCGATACATGGTATGCGTCTCACCTATATATAAATTAAGCGAATGCTCTATATTGAATCCTAGATGTTTCCCACTCATTGTTATCATATTCTTGATCTAATTAAATCCAAATGGAGCTTCCATCAAGTTTTTACTTCTTTATTATTTTAGGTCACTTCAGTCCATTTTGATGCTGTTTATTTTTCTTTCTTTTTCATCTGGAGTAGATCATGGTGATTAAAAGCTAGAAAGAAATTTTAGTTCAAAAACTTGCTGTAAGACCCGAGAATATTCCAATTTTCGGAAAAAGGGTAAAATGGTCATTTCGGTAAAAATTCAAAATTTTTCTAGATCACGGATGACGAAACGGACTTAACCTTTGGAATCGTCTCGCAAAATCTAGCTACCACGTCGAATTTCGTCGAATTAGAGACGATGCGAAATTTCAAGTTTCCCGAGGCAGGTGTCGGATTTAGTAAACGTGTTGACAAAGTCACATACTACATGTCTTTCTTGTGACACGTATTTGCGAGATTAGAGAAAATATGGAAATGGAAGGCTTAGATAGTCTTACGAGTGTCAAAAATCAAGAAAATGGGACATAAGTGGAATTTTGAAATGTTAAATGGAAAAGACAAAAGTTGAAATAGTGTCATCTTCTTCATTTGAGACACAAAATCGTGCAGTGGGCAGTGGCTGGGCATTTTTCATTTTTAGAAAGAGAAGGTGTGCCTTCTCTCTAGATTTCTGGCTATTCGGACCGTCGGTTCTCGGCCAGACGAAAACAAAAGCGTTCTACGTTACCTGGGGGCTCACAGCGTGGACAGATTTGGTGGAGTTAGACAACTCCAAGAGGTAGGGATCTTTCCTACTTGCATTAATTTACGGCTAAGAGCCATATAAATGGTTAAGTGTTACGAGGCTTGTTTAAGTCATAGAAATTCGGTCTCAAGCTTTGAGCCAGAGTGGAGAGAAAATTCTATTTGTGTGGTCGTGTTGATGGCAGAGGGTTTCTTGTTCTGTGTGATAATAGCAGTGATCTTACATTGTGAATTTTATGATGTTGAGTGATTCAAAATGAATTACTTGTGTTTGCTAATTAGACCATGTGAGCTAATTTTGGTGTTATTGATGTAAATTTGCATAACATGTTTTATGTGATTTAATTATGTAAATATATATGCATGTGAATATATTAGCATGAATGTGTTGGAATTGGCATCATGCATTCCATATGCACTGGGGCACCCTAGAGTATTAGGAGTGAGTGCATGACATGAAATGAAACATAAATGAAAATGTTTGTGAAAGGAATTTCGACGAAAGATTTTCCGGAGAATTGTGTTGGGAGATTGTCCAACAATTCATGTCGGAGGGGCCCATGAATTGTTTCGGAGGATTATCCAACAGATTCGCCTCTGAGGGTTGTCCAATATTTTACCGAAACTCGGTAGTGTGTTTTCAAGAACAAAAAGCTTTTGTTTTGAAAACTGATTATTTTACTCACATATTGGCTTAGGCGTGTGTGAGGGAGTCGGTGAGGACTAGGGACACGGGATCGGTCATGTAGACATTCAAGTATGTTCATTTAATTTCTTAAATGTGTTTGTTTTGCCATGCATGTGCACTTAGGTGGGGAGTAACCCATGTAGGAAATTATCTCTCTTTGGGCTGCTCACCCGGTCGAGGGATCACCATTTCAGGTACAGGGAGCGATCGAGAAGGTGGCACTCATTAGAGGCCGTTTGAGAAGAAAGCCGACTTTGTGGCTTGATGTTGTCATGTAACATGTATTAAAATTCTAAGGTTTAATATATGTTGAATTAAGAGAAATGTAAAAACTCTTGAACTATTGTATATAGTTGATGTACTTGTGAGTATTGATGCAGGGGCCCAAGTGGCCATTATTTTACTCGCATTTGGACCCTGTGTGGTCATTGTTGATTATTGGGACAGGTTTTGTACTTTGGGTAGAGCTCCCCGTACAAAGGAGACTCTGCCCGATTTTCGTAAGTGGTGTCGGGTTACCCGACATCCACGAGTATTCCGCGGGTTGACGGGTTGTCAACGGACACCCCGGTTTTGGGGCGTCCACAGCTTGGTATCATAGCCTAGGTTTATAAATACCTAGAGCTTGGTGTCAATAAGTTAGGTATCGTTACCTGGGACTTGATGGGCACGGTTGGATCACGCATTCCTTGTGCACTCACGATGATTGTTGTGTGATGTGTGATTGTGTGTTATGAATTATTGGGATTTATGTGCTTTGGTGAATATACATAGGAAAAAAAATGTTGAACACTAGAGTTTAGTGTGAGAACAAGTTGTTTGAGAATTTTGGCAAATAGTCCGGAATTAAGCAGAAAAAAAAATTTAGGAGCCAGGCTCCGAGTTTGAACATGAGCAGATTGTGGTTGTGAGATTCCGGAGAAAAATTCCAGTTTTTGCACAAGAAAAAGAGTTTGTAATTAAACTCTTGAAAATTTTGAGTTTGTATGAATTGCGGTGTTCAAGCTACTGCATTTAGGAGTAGCAATGAGGCTACTGGAGATGAAAAAAAAAAATGGTGTGTTGAGGAGAAAAATTTTTCTGGGTTTTACAGTGTGTAAAACAGGAAAAAAAATATTTAAAATAAATAAAATAAAGTAAAATTTTATAAAATAAATTTTTTTGTTGCATATGATTTAAAATATGAAATTATTGTCTTGCATTACCTATAAATGCATGGACATAGTGTATAAAATTTTTCAGTATGTGAATAGTGTCTCGAGGCTGTGTTTACACATTAGAGATGTTGCATCAATTGTGATAGAGTTGGGCTTAGAGGTTAAGACCTTGGAGAGGGCCGCACATGTGTGAGTTCTCCCACAAGGGATTGAGTGAGGATAGGGATGATATCGTGGTTGCGAGTTAGAGATCGAGGACTCTACTCTCACGGTGGACTTGAGGATCATGGACATGTCGAGTTCGACGTCATCGGGATGGATTGGTGGCGACTACAAGTCGTTATCGATTGTGGCGTGGGAGATTCTGCTTGCAGCGAGCGACGTGTTGTATTTCGGGGGACAAGCATGGTGGTTTTCCCCCTCCTGATGTGCGAGTCCCGGGTGTCGGGGGACGGTTGGCGGGTTAATTGTAAGCCTTGCCTAGAAGGACGGTGAGACCGGACCTAGATCTACCTCGAGGTAAGTGCAGATGCAGAGGATGTTTTTTGCGGATGAGCTCACAGAAGTTGCCTCGTAGAGGGTTGTAGACTTGGTATCGAGTTACGCCTTACGGTACTTAGCCCATCTGTGACTCATATAGGATGGCACTGTTGGAGTTCACGCGGGAACTCAAGTCCGACTCGGGACTCTTTGGACCGGGGTTCATTAGGCAGGAGCACTTCACCATGGGGGCGCTCCGATCTGACTGCGAAGAAGAGGGACCAGGAACCAGCCGGTATGCAGTGAGCTACAGACAATTGAACGGGGTTCACGGTCAAGAATCGGTACCATTCACCCAGGATTGGCCGATTTGTTTGATCGGTTAAGAGGAGCGAGTCTCCAAGATGAACCTTATGGCAGTTACCATCATTTGAGGTTAGGGAGACTAATATCTACAAGACAACATTGAACACGTTATGGGCGATGTGAGGTTCACCGGTGATGCCCTTTGGATTGCGAATGCACGGCATTCATGGACCTCATGCATAAATTATTCCAACCTATTTAGATCGATTTGTCATAGTCTTCGTGGATGACATTTTTGATCCTCCAGTCAGTGGGAACATGAGTATCATTGAAGTTAATATTCTGATTGTTGAGAGACCATCGGGTTGTACGCGAGTTCGGTGAGTGCGAGTTTGGCTTACGAGGTGAGATTTTTGGGACACGTGGTGTCAGCATCAGGCGTGTCAGTGGACCCAGAGAAGGTCGAGGCCGTGATGAGTTGGGAGAGGCCGAAGTCAATCTTCGAGATACGTAGTTTCTTGGGATTGGCTAGGTACTACAGGAGATTCATTGAGGATTTCTCCCGATTAACACTTATGGCTGAGATTGACTCGGGAAGGAGGTCAGGATTTGATTGGGATGGCCGTCTGCGAGGAGCATTCCCGGGGAGTTGAAGGCTTACTTGAGCACCTATCTTAATAGTCTGGAAAGGGACGAGGGGTACCACAGTATTGTCATGCCTCGAGGCGGGTGGGATGTGTTTGATGCGATCCGGAAGGGTGGTAGCTTATGGTACCCACGTCGGTTGAAGAATGTGGCAGAATTACCCCACACGACATGGAATTAGGCTGCGTGGTCTTCGCCTTGAAGATTTAGGCGCCACTAGCATATGGTGGCGGGTTCGAGTGCTCGGACATAAGAGTCGATGTATGTTTTACCCCACTTTCGGCGGGACCTCGTGGGGAGCAGCGTAGATGGATGGAGTTCCTGGGGATCATGACTTCACTTTGCATTACCATCTGGTAAGGCAAATGTGGTGGGCGATGCTGCTCGATCGAAGTCCCACGAGGAGCATTGGCTGCGTATGGCTTCCGGGAGTGGCGAATGCTGAGGCGTAGGACGAGTTTAGACTCTGATATCGCGAGCAGGCCACGGGTGCGTTAAGGGGGATTTAGTAGCTGCGAAAGATCTCTTTTGGCGAGTGATCGAGGTCGAGCGAAGGCAGCGAGAGAATGAGTGTCCATCGGGACCGGGTGCGATCAGTCTGGTGTGAGGTTGGACCATTCACGTAGATGGTAGTCTTCGGTATAAGGGACAGGTAGTGGTTCCTGGGTTCATGGAGTTTAAGAAAGGGATTCTCAGGGTTTCAGCGCTCTCGATTTGTCGAGCATCGGTGTACTGAAGTGTACCGGGATCTTCGTCGTCAGTATTATTGGAGCGGAATGAAGAGACATGTAGGGACTTTGTTAAGCCGATGTCTCACATGTCGGCAAAGTTAAGGGTGAGCACTAGAAGCCAGGGGCTACTTTGGCCATTAGTAATTGAGGTGGAAGTGAGACGTCCGCGATGGTTTGTGACCCACTTGCCACAGACACCGCAGGGACATGTTGCGGTATGGGTGATAGTGAACCGGCTCACGAAGTCTGCACATTTTCTAGCCGTGTGGATGACCTTCACATTGGAGAGATTCTGTTGGTTGTACATTCGAGAGATAGTCCGACTACATGGAGTACCAGTATCTATAGTTTCGGATAGAGACCAGAGGTTTACGGCGTACTTTTGGAAGAGTTTCAAGGCTATCATTTTATGATTAACCATGGTACAGCTTTCACCCACGGACATATGGTCAATCGAGAGAGGACTATCACGGTGTTAGAGGACATCTTTGCGACATGCATCACGGATTATAAGGGTGGTTGAGACACTTTCCTTCAGTGGAATTACTTCTGACAACGGTTACGAGGCGAGTATACAGATGGCACCATAAGGGGCATTGTATGGGAGGCCATGCAAATCACTGTTATGTTGGACCAAGGTGGGAGAGAGCTCCATCTTCGGTCACGATCTGATAGAACACCTCCGAAGGTAGGCTTGATCTGTGTGAGCGTCTTCTCACGGCTTCCCGAGTCGGCATAAGAGTTATCGTCTTCGATGTACGACGTCGACCCATAGAGTTCGAGGTTGGAGATCACGTCTTCTTGAAGGTGATGCCTAAGAGAGGAGTGGTCAGGTTCGGCAAGCGAGGGAAGCTATCGCCGAGGTTTATTGGGCCTTCGAGATACTCGAGAGGGTAGGCATTGTGGCGTGCGGTTGGCTTCATGACATGACGAGTCGTGAGGTATTTCACGTCTCCATGCTCGGTATACTCGAGATCCGGCTCATGTAGTGGGCTGAAGGGAGAGATTGAGGTGTGCTTGATGGGACATGAGGAGGGACCGGTATGCATTATAGATAGCGGGATCGGGTTTTGCGGCAGTAAGACCGTGAGGCTAGTGGTGTTAATAAGCGACCGCAGGTGGAGTGGAGGAGTCGGCGTGGGAGCGAGGACCGCGATCTGGGCCACTATCCCTTCTTGTTTAGGGATGAAGGTACGTGGTTTGGTCGTTAACCTTAAATGACTAGTTTACATGCATGGTAGAGTGCACGTTGCATATGCATGTGAGTTGTTGTGATTGTCCAGAATTTTGGAACGAAATTCCTTTTAAGGAGGAGAGAATGTAAGACCCAAGAAAATTCCAATTTTTAGAAAAATGGTAAAATGGTCATTTCGGTACAAATCCGGAATTTTTCTAGATCTCGGATGACGAAACGGACTTCACAGTTGGAATCGTCTCGCGAAATCTAGCTACCACGTCGAATTTCGTCGAATTCCGAGACAGTCGGATTTCAAGTTTTTGAGACACGGGTGGGATTAGTAAACGGGTTTTGAAAAGACATGTGATGTGACAAAAGTCACCTACTACATGTACTCTTGTGACACATGTTGCAAGATTAGAGAAAATATGGAAATGGACGGCTTAGATAGTGCCAAGTGTCAAAAAAAATCAAGAAGAGGGGACATAAGTGGAATTTTGAAATGTTAAATGGAAAAGACAAAAGTTGAAATAGTGTCATCTTCTTCATTTGAGACACAAAATCGTGCAGTGGGCAATGGCTGGGCATTTTTCATTTTTAGATAGAGAAGGTGTGCCTTCTCTCTAGATTTCTGGCCATTCGGACTGTCGGTTCTCAACGGAGCAAGAAGTAAAACTATTCTACGCGGCAAGGGCTACGCGTGGACACCGATTTGGTGGAATTCCGACAACTCCAAGAGGTAGGGATCTTTTCCTACTTGCGTTAATTTTTTGCTAAGAGCCATGTAAATGGTTAAGGAGTGTTACGAGGCTTGTTTGTAGTAAATTCGATCTCAAAAAGAAAAACTTTGAACCGAGTGGAGAAAATTCTTATTTGTGTGGTGCATTGAGCAGTAACCGAGGTTTTCTTGTTCATGTGAATATTAGCAGTGAATATTTTGTGTGAATTTTTATGATGTTGAGTGATTCAAAATGGTGCTTGTGTTGCCTAATTAATAGCCCATGAGCTAATTTTGAGATTGTTATTATGTAAATTTGCATAACATGTTTTATGTGATTTAATTATGTATGTATGTTAAAATATATGCATGTGAATATATTAGCATGAATGTGTTGGAATTGGCATCATCAGATTCCATATGCCAGTAGGGCACCACTAGAGTATTAGGAGTGAGTGCATGACATGAAATGAAACATAAATGAAAATGTTTGTGAAAAGGAATTTCGACGAAAGATTTTCGAAGAATTGTGTTGGGGGTGTCCAACAATTCCGCGTCGGGGAGGGCTCATGAATTGTTTCGGAGGATTATCAACAGATTCGCTCGGATGGTTGTCGATATTTTAAAGGCTTCGGTAGTGTGTTTTCGAGAACAAAAAGCTTTTGTTTTGAAAATTGATTATTTTACTCGCATATTGGCTTAGGAGTATGTGAGGGAGTCGGTGAGGACTCGGGACACGGGATCGGTCATGTAGACATTCGATTAGTTTCATGTAATTGCTTGAATGTGTTTGTTTTGCCATGCATGTGCACTTAGGTGGGGAGTAACCCGTGTAGGAAATTATCTCTATTGGGCTTTGCTCACTTACGTAGAGGATCACCATTTCGGTACGAGGAGCGTCGAGAAGGTGAAGCTTCATTAGAGCCGTTTTAGAAAAGCCGACTTTGTGGCTTTATGTTGTCATGTAACATGTATTAAAATTCTAAGGTTTAATATATGTTGAATTAAGAGAAATGTAAAAACTCTTGAACTATTGTATATAGTTGATGTACTTGTGAGTATTGATGCAGGGGCCCAAGTGGCCATTATTTTACTCGCATTTGGACCCTGTGTGGTCATTGTTGATTATTAGGATAGGTTTTTTACCTTGGGTAGAGGCTCGTGCAAAGGAGACTCTGCGGGTTTTCGTAAAGTGGTGTCGGGTTACGGAGCATCCACACCGTATTCATGAGGTTGACGGGTTGTCAACGAACCCCCGGTTTTGGGGCTTCACACTTGCCGACTCTTAACAATTGTTTTCACTTCAATCAAACGTGTACCTTGTGTAACATTGTACTTATGCTATACTTAGACTTTTGTGCTTAAGTGTGCTTTGTGTATTTTAAAACTATAATCAACAATACTCAAGAGTGATAAAAATTAATGATTTCATTTCTTCATCGACAATAATAATTCAATATACCAATAGATGCTCATTACCCATCACATCTAGTAGTAAAAAACACAATCCAATTTTAAAGTAAATTATCCAATCACAAACATATTTTAGCATGTGTCTCTTTATAAATATCTATCACAAGTAACTTTATTTATATATAACATGATAACTTATGGGGTAGAAAACAATATGTGCACAGGCCTAGAGGGCAAACCCAGGGCGTAAGCCCAAATATCCGCCTTATGAAGGGAGTTAAGGCATAGACCCAATAAAGAAGCTCAGCCCACAATGAGATCCTACCCATGCCAAAGTACGGGCGGGCACAGAGGTGAAACCACCGTACCGGGTAATCAAGTGATATGGCGACGAAAAAACTCGTGTGAAAGGAAAAGTGCCTAGTCTCCATGATCCGCGCCCCACGAATTAGGAAAGAAGGATCTTACATGATCACGGCTCCTCCATTATCCCTTATCAATCGATCCATTATAAGGAAAAGGAAACCCATCTCCCAATGGGAGAAGTGCGTATCCTTGTCTAACGAGGAAAGTAACCCAGCTGTTCCTTTATAAATACCGATCCACTCTAGCACGAAAAGGTATGCAGTAAACTCGCACCCAAGGCAGTTGATCTTTTTCTTTCCTTGAAAAAAGGACTGACTTAGGCATCGAAGAGGCGGTCGGCGCTCCCCTGCCGGATCACCCTGTTTCTGTTGTTTTTGTAGATAACGCATCACGCAGGATCGGCGAATCAACCCAACGACTCAGTGACTCAGTCAATCTGTAAAGAGAAAAAAGCACCATCGATTTGTAGCTATACGTAGAATGACTGTTACTTTACAAATAAAACTGAATTCTCAGTTATTGATTGTATCGACGAAATATGGCTTGAAGTCACGCCAGCCCCCTAGGACCCGAATTGTGAGGCGACTGGAATAGCCCGACCACGAGACTCTATCGAGCTGCGGAGTCAATCTCTTGCGAGATGGAGCCTCTAGTCTCACCAACCAACATTTGCTGAGAGACTTGAAGGAACTCACCAGACAAATGCAATGCCCGTAAGAAGAACAACAACACCACCACGTTCCTCGAGATGTTGACAGAGAAGGAGAAACTAGCCAAGCCAAGGAGCATGATCCCTACAAACCCCCTCGAGAGGATCGCAATGAGGGAATGCCTGGTAGGAACAACAGAGGCAATGGACCCATCCCTTTACCAAGAGAGATAGGGAATCATGAAGGCTTCATATATCCAACAAAGAGTCTCATATTGAAACTTAAAGGACAAGCTCTAGTCTCCATGGATGCTTTGGTGCAACAAACAAATCCCTGCTCACTATCGGGGCAATTACACTTCCCTCTCCCAAATGGTTCAAAATGCCCCATATCGAAACGTCTCGATGGAAATAAAGAACTCGTAGACCGACCCCAATACTTACAAGAATCGACGAGCCACACTGACGCTCAGACTTGAAATGCAGCCTTCGCTTATCACGCTAAAAGGCCTCAGTGATTGGCCTCGTTCAAGAGACTCGCCATCGTCAATCTCATCCTTAGGAGAGCTATCCACGCTCACTCCACTTCATTCCGGAGTACCTGACGACAGAAGCCCAGCCATCACTTACTGAACCATAAAGCGTGAGCCCGTCAGAGAACTCGAGGTCCACGGGCCCGTGAGGTTAACGCAGAGTCACTAAAGGTAGACATCTCGATGAGAAGTTTGCCAATACCGCTTTCATCGTTGGGCTATGTGCAATAGACCCGTCGCTTTCCATCTCAAAGAACCTCGTAAGCGGCGGTGCTCACAAAGCAAAGAAATGACATCAACTGGGCGAGAGATTCAGGCGGGAAAACCCGCACAAAAAGAGAAAAGTAGGGCGAAAGCGAGAATTAAGCCCTGTGGAGACGAGGAGATGGTGGATAGATCCCCACGGCGGACGAGAGAAACAGAGAGAATGGTCTCCAAAGAGACCAGGCAACTGGGGGACAAATTGGGGCCCACCTCACTGAAGCCGCAACAAATATATCCACCCCAAAGAATTCCACCCTCGACAAATTTCTGTTGCCATCTAGATGAGACGCAAAGACTAAAAGTTTTTAAGGTGGCCATCTCGGGATGAAATATTTGACCCAACGAAAAGAGATTCAACCAAGTATTATGAATCGAACGAATCCGATGATCAGATCCAAATTGAGGAAGGAAATTAATTGATCCGATGTGGACATCTTCTCTTTGTGGCTCCCGTATGGCCTGGTCGCACCAGCCCTCCCATCACCTCGCTGCTCACTCCAACTCACACTCAACAACCTCGAGAAATTCAGGGATTCGAGGATTTACTGGGAGGGAAGTCCAGCTCGGGCTTCCTAAGGCCTATCTACGCAACATCAGATCGTGGAGACACTGAAATATGCGATCCAAACTCCCCACCGACACTACCATAATCTTTTTCGACCGACATGGAAGGTCACGCGATCCCCATGACGATCCACTGGTAATAAGTGTCGTCGTAGCCAACAAAATAGTAAATAGGGTCCTAGTCAACAACGGAAGCTTAGCCGACATCATCTTCGCTTCAACTTTTGACAAAATGGGTATTGAAAGGGAGAAACTAGAATCTGGCCAACTCCTCGCCCGCCGGATCGAAGAAAGAGTGCTACCTCGGGTCAATACAACTAAGGCTCACTTGAGATCCTTCGTACAGTCACAATGGTGGTTCCTCATAGTAGACGCCTGAGTAACATACTATCAAGCGTGACTCCTCAATGCCATAAAAGCCATCCCCTCCACCTATTATATATTTATCAAATTCCCCACTACAAATGGGGCAGAATGAATGGTAGAACGCCATACGGAAGCTTCCATCAATAAAAAACGAAAAATGACAAAGAGAGAATATGAGAGATGAGGTAAGCATACGACCTACGCCCTCAAAAGAACTAGAACCAATACAGCTTGAAGACCAGCCAGAACATCTAGTTTACATCGGATCCAAATTGGCCAAAGACGTTAGGGACCTCCTTATTCACTTCTTAAAACATAATATAGAAGTATTCGCCTTGAAGCATGAGGATATGGGGGGAATTAACCCGACAATAATCACACACAAGCTGAACATCAGCCCCACTTTCAAACCCGTTAAATAAAAAAGAAGAAGTTTTTACCCCCGTAGCGCGTAGCGGCGATAATGAAGAAGTTAACAAACTCCTCCAAGCCAAAGCTATCCGAGAAGTAGAATACCCTGACTGGTTAGCTAATGTAGTCCTCGTCAAAAAGGCAAATGGAAAATGGCGACTCTGCATTGACTTCATCAATGTCAACCGAGCCTATCCAAAAGATAGCTTTCCTCTACCTCGGATTGACCTTATAGTGGACGCCTGGCTAATCGCCATGAGCTCGCCATGGATGCTTTTCGGATATGCGAATAGACCCTAGTGACCAGGAGAAGACCTCATTTGTGACTAGGCAAGGTACTTATCGCTACCGCATGATGCCTTCGGTCAAGAACGGCCACTCCATCGAGGCTAGTGAACAAATGTTTTAACACGATAATCCATGGAGGTGCGCAGATGACATGCCGGTGAAGCCGCTACGCCTAAAGCCCACATAACCGACCTAGCTGAGTCGTTCCAGGTCTTGAAAGACTATAACATGAAGTTAAACCCAACTAAGTATGCCTTCGGGGTCTCAGCTGGAAAATTCTTGGGTTTCATAGTCAACAGCCAAGGAATAGAGGCAAATCCAGATAAGATAAAAGTCGTGCTAGACATGCAACCACCTTCGAACACCAAAGAAATTCAACGTTTGACTGGGAGAATAGCTGCTCTGAGCCGCTTTGTATCTAGATCCAGCGACAAGTGCCGGCCATTCTTTCAGGTTTTGAAAAAGGCTTTCCACTGGGACGCTCAATGCGAAGAGGCGTTCTCGGCCTCTGAAAACTTACCTAAGCTCTCCTCCCATCTTGGTAAGCCCTTCCGAGGGAGAACTCCTTACCCTTTATCTGGCCGTTTTAGATTTCTCAACCAGCCGCCCGGGCCAGAGCGAGATGTAGTACAACGCCTGGTATATTATCGCAGCCCAAGCTCCGAGGAGCAGAGGAAAGGTATCCAAAGATGGAGAAACTAACTCATACCACAGACCATTGCCGTGGAGGGCCGGTCAATATTTTCCGTGCTCACACTATTGAAATCCCAACGTAATCTAATGAAACAGATCGCACAAGCTTTAGACCCTGAAGACTGATAAACGTGGGTCATAGAGCTTAAGTGAGTTCGAAGAACAGATAGCAAGCCAAAGATAGCGGGTCAAAGGGCAAGCCTGGGTGCATTTCATCATGGAATTCACCCCTCAAATACCCCAAGACTCCCACCGAAACTACTTCTAATTGAGCCCGACTTACCCATCCGGAGGTCGCCTCGCACGGGGGCCGCTAATTCCCGCGAAGCGATGTGGGTCCGATTCACCTCCCCTGACTAATTGACGCGGAATACGCACTCGTATTCGTGATTTCAAGCCTCCAATAACGAGGCTTAGCACGGCCGCCATAGTCGAGCTTAACGCCCACCTGATGGAAGCCGATCAACCTGAGATATGCAAAGGATTCCTGGGCTGGTGGTGAACAGATAGAGACCCCACGGGGCCAAGGTGAAAAATGGATCCTTTACCTCAAAAATGCGAACTGCTTAAAAAGTTCATACGAAGTTCGGTCGCATGTCCCAAGGGCGAGAACACGGCGTATGCCCGCAAAGCTAGTAAACAAATACGAGAGGAGGAACTAGATAGACTGGTACCGGTCAAGCACCTCCTAGAACCCTCGGTGAACATCAACAATAAAGCAAGCAACCCTGATGTCCGGAGCCGAAATGATGGACCCATCTAGGATTACTTGGTGGACGAAATATCGCCAAGCGATCCAAAGGAGGCTTCCAAGCTCAAAGCGAGGTCGGCTAGATTCACCATTCATCGGGGGACCCTTTATAAACGAGGCTTTTCTACACCCATCCTTAAGTGCGTAGGAAAGGAAGACGCCAATTACGTGCTTAGAGAGATGCATGAAGGTATCTGCGACAACCATATCGGTTAAGACCTTGGCGAAGAAAGACCTCGAGACAGATATTATCGTCAAGCACTGCGCCAGCGATGCTGCCTTGAGCTGCTTAAAATGCAAAGATCTGCCGAGATTCATGCCCAGATTCTCACTTCCCCTCTCCAAGCCAGCCTTTAATTACTATAAAGCTCCTCGCCTTTTCAACACGGGATCACATATCGGGGCCCCTTACTCCATCGAAAGGGCCAATGCAAGTTTATTATCGTAGAGGGATTACTTCAATTGCTGGCGAGGCCGAGCCACTAGCAACAATAACCGAGCAAAGGTGTGTAACTTGTTCAAGGTGCCCATAATATGTGTCTCTAATTCCTAAAGCCTTGCATCTAATAATGTGAAACAAGCTTCGATTAATCCTAAGTTCAAGATTTCGCCTTAGCTCTAATCAAAAGAATTACTACTCATCCCCAGCCATCCGTGAGTTCAACTAATGCGTAAGTCACTATAAGGACTCTCAAGGCAGCGTTAAAGACTAAGCTAGAAAATCTAAAGGGAAAATGGGTAGAATACCTTCCCGAGGTATTATGGGCATACAGAACTACGTGCAAATCAGCAACTCAAGAAACCCCATTTGCTCTAGCATTCGGCACTGAAGCGGTAGCTCCTATCGAGATTGGGCTAAAATCACCAAGAGTTGAGTTCTCAAATACCGAACACAACAAGGAGATTCTCCGCCTGAACCTTGACCTCCTAGAAGAAAAGCGTGAGCAGGTTCTAAGGCGTGTCGAGGACTATCACCAAAAGACAGCAAAATATTACGACCGAAGGGTCAGGCCGAGGAGTTTTAAGCCCGGGGACCTAGTTCTAAAAAAACTCTTGCCAGCAAGGAAAGACCCCACACACGGGAAGCTAGGACAAAACTGCGAAGGACCCTACGTGGTATCGCGAATAGTCCGACCTAGCAACTACAAACTTCAAACATAAGAGGGAAAAACCTTGCCATATTCTTGGAACGCTGAGCACCTTAGGCAATTCTACCAATAGACCTCGGATTATAGCTTTTAATAAGAAATTCACAGTTTTACTTTAATAACAGTCTTTGTGTTCATTTTCAGCCTGATTAATATACTCGCAGATCGTCAAAAAAAAAAAGGGAAAAAAAAGGGTGATGAGCTAGGCTCGAAGGGGCCTTTAAAAAAAAAACAAACAAACAAACATCAGACAAGTACACACGTTTTCAAAAGACTGTACTTTTATTTTAGTTATCTTAGAAAAACACAATCAGCAAAGCCGTTCTTTACATCTCAGAAAATTACAATCAGCAAAGCCGTTCTCTACACTACACTTCGTAAAAATTACAATCGCAAAGTCGTTTCACACTACCGTTCTCACATCTCTGGGAAGATCGACGCTAACGCCTGGCCAAGGCGAAAACCACAAGAAAGAGAAAGAGAAAAAGAAGGAGAAGGAGAAAAGAGGAAAGGAGAGGTATATAGCGTATGAACGCCTTGAAGAATTCAAAGCACTCCGCACCCCTCCAAGCATTTGACCCCCGCCCAAATCCATCAAATGGCGTATTGGGAACAACACAACTCCCACAACTAGCGGGATTAAGGAACAACGCAACTCCTACAAATGGTAGAACGTCGAAACCAAACGTCGGCTTACAACCACCAAACAGACTCGGCGTAGTGGCGATCAAACCCTGAAGCTTCATCATGTACAAACTCCGACACTATCGAAGAGAGGAAGAAGGTTGAGAGTGGAGTATAACACCAACCATCGAAGAAAGGCGGTTATTTATAAAGAAACCTAGACGCCTGGGAAGACACGCAGTCTGTTCCGATTCTCCATAGATCTGCATTAAAATCGCGCACACTTTCCCAAGGGAAGGAAGACGAAAGAGCCACGTAGCTCAATTCAGGAACCCAAGAGCTCGGATATTGAAGAGCCACGTTGTACCGGTAGCAAAGATCCATCGAAATTATTTCAAAGAGCCTTGTAGCCTGGGCTTCAAAAGAGCCTTGTAGCTCAGTTCCAAAAGAGCCTTATAGCTCATATTCAAAGGATCCATGTAGCTCAGCTTCAAATGAGCCACAGCCCGGGCTCAAAGGGCCATATAGCCCGGGCCTAAAGGCCATGTAGCCTACTTTAAGAACCTAACAAACCCGTATGCAGCCATGATCAATGTGGTCAGTTTTCAAAGAGCCTTGTAGCTCAAATAAGGGAGCCATATATTTAAGCTTCAAAGGAGCCATAGTCGCTTTCCAAAGGAGCCACATTGCTCAATTTGATGACAAAGACAAGAGTCACCCAACTAGTCGATAGCTCAAGAAGAGCTCACCATTTAAAGAATGGATGATCAGGAAACCTCTCAACACAGGTCATAAAAGAAGACGAAAAAACCAAGAAGGTAGAAGGACGACAGAAAGCACCACAGACAGTTCTGAGTGCTGATCAAAGACACTTCCAAACCCGCAAAAGAAGCGAAAAATGCGATACAAGGAATGTTTTAAAGATATGGGAAGCAATAGTCGAAACGAGCGCGAAAATTGAAAGAGCACCATCATTATCACAAGACGTTTGACGATGACAAAGCCCAGATCAAACCATCCCCGACAAGCCACGTGGAAGCTGCAACCAATCCAAGAAACGATTCAGCCTCGCTTGCTTTCGTTTCGCCTGCGGCCGGGGGCAAATCGATGGGGTAGAAAACAATATGTGCACAGCCTGCAGCGCAAGCCTGAAGGGGCGTATGCCTAAACATCCACCTTATGAAGGGAGTCGGGTGCTAATGCACCCAACAAAGAAGCCGTCTACGCTGAGATCCTACCATGCCAAAGTACATGAGCCTGTGCTCAATCAAACCACCATGCCAGTAATCATGCAGATATAGGTGGCCAAAAACTCGTGGGTGAAAGGAAAGTGCCTAGTCTCCATTATCCGCGCCCCACGGATTAAAAGAAAGCAAAGGATTCCATACGATCACGGCTCCTCCATTATCCCTTAATAGCCTGGCCCGTGATAAGTAGTGCTGAAACTCCTCTCCCAACGGAGAGATACCGTGATCACCATCTAACAAGGAAAGTAACCACTATTTCTTATAATACCGATCCACTCTACCACGAAAATGTATGCAAGAAACCTCGAGCCTCCGCGCCGGATCTTTCTTCTCAAAAGGACCCACTTAGCATCGAAGAGGCTACGGCGCTCCCGCCTGGTCACCTCGCTTATGTTGTTTTTGTAGATAACACATCGAGCAGGATCGGCGAATCGACCCAACGACTCCAACTGCTCCAGTCCAATACCGATAGAAAAAGCACCATCAATAACCTATATCTTGACCTCGTGACATGATATTGGTAATCACATATCTATTCTACAAAGTAATTTTATCAATCAAAATTTTAATATTTTTTCATTAATGTTATCTATTCATAGCTGAGACATTGAGCAATACTTAAGTGTAATGTTCTGCAAAATTAATATATAAACAGGCTAAAGTTTTGGTACCTTTTACTTAAGTCATTTGGGCTCGTGACCTGAGAAAGGATTATGAATCCTTAGAATTCTCAAGTAACGGCCAATCAATTAATGAGGTGAAGTTCATGTCATGTAGGCTTCAAATTAGATCCATTTTGATATATATATATATATATATATATATATATATATATATATATATATATATATATATATATATATATATATATATATATATATATATATATATATATATATATATATATATAGGATCAACTCAAGTGCCATATTAGAATGTCCAAAACTGTGCACCTAGCTACGTACCTCCCCCTACTTTGGGAGCCTGAAGAACCGGATAATGAGTGAATATTACTGTAACGATCCAACTCTTCATCTTAACCTTCTTCTCTTTAAGCAATGTGGGACACCACATTCCATTTCCCTTGGGGCCCAACGTTCTCGCTGGCACATTTCAGGCTAAAAATCAGGGTATGATACCATTTGTAATGACCCAACTCTTCACCTAATATTATCGGGTTTAGGTTTACATTACAGTGACGCACATATGGCTTCCTACCAGTCCTTTCTGGTTTTGCTTTTCTGTTGGGCCTACCTCCTCAAGAAAATACCTTGATAGTTTTAAGTTTAAGTCCTACATATATGGTTCTTAACTTTCCTCTTTCTGGGCAACATGGGACCTACATTGCCTGTTTTCATTCCTACATTTAGTAGTCTAATTCGAGAGCTAAAATTCATGCTTTGACCTTAAGTATCTCTCAGAGTTCACTTTATAACCTTTAGAGTGCCCCCTAAAAAGAAAATCCCATGATATCCCAACCGACATATTAAGCTTTGTCAAGGCCTACTTTAGTTTTGTACCAAATAGTTCATTTGAAAAATAAAATTATATAAAATTAGTTTAACCCAACCAATGCCCAAAGTAGTGGGTTTTGGGCCATGATTACGTTACAAATGCCACTCGTCCATATTGGAATTTTAAATTGCCAATGTCGTCATGGACGTAGAGGCAATTGCATTTTGCACCCAATCAGCCGCATTAGCGTGCTTAAAATCTACACTGGGCCTCTTCCTCCCCATTTCTCCCCGCCCCCCCCCCCACACACACACACACACACACACACACACCTGTTCTCTTCTTCAACCGCGCTGGCGACGGACTAGGTCTTGTCAAATCTCCGGATTTTTGCTCTTATATGCTCTTCTAGTACTCTATTCGATGCCGCAGCAGGTAAGCCTCCGACATAGGACTGTTTATTTGTTCAAAATTTCTTGAATTTGTGGTTTGGTTGGTGTGTTTTATTGATTATGTAGTGATAAATCCTTGGGTTTAGTTCCCATTTTAATCTGGGGTGATAATATTTTATTGGTGTGGTGTGTTTTGTTGATAATATGGTGATTAAATGTGTATTTTCTTGAGAATAATAGTGGAGTGCATAAGGCCTTATTTGGTTGCCATGTTTTAGGTCACTGTGTTTTTGTTAATTTTTAGGTTGTCCTAAAATGTTTATAATTCATCTCCTATGGATATCGATCGAATGTTTTATGAGCAAGAACGAGCATAAATTAAAGACTTTATTTAGTGTGTTTCTTGATTTTATTGTTAGGTATTGATTGTCCTTGTTTTATGCATGCACAATTTCATATTTCGTAGTTAACAAGTACAATGTTATGCATTATGGTGGGTAAATTTTTTTCAAAAATTGATTTGATTGATATTTTTGTAATTACCAATCTTTGGAAAGTAGTTGACAAGAAATGCTTTTAATAATGAACTTAAGGGTCTGTGTGGATGTACTTTTAAAATTGGTTTATGTTTTCCAAAACAAGGAAAACATTTTTTGGTTCATTTTCCTTGTTCACTTTTGGTTGAGTTAGGAACCAAATAAAAATGCTTTGATTCAAATAAAAAAAACCGACCTTTGATTGTGAGTCTAGAAAACAATTTTAACCTAAAAAAATAGTTAAAAAAAAAAAGGTGTTTGATAAAATGTTAAAAATCTAAGAAATATATGTAATATTTATGTTTTACTTTTTTCTCCAAAAAAAAAGATTAATGGGTATGAATATAGAATTAAGTTCATTTTATGTTCTCATTTGCCAAATCAAGCTATTTCAATTATTACTCCCACAGGGCTTTTGTTTGCACTTCTACTCAGTTGGGGGCAACTATAATAATAAATAAAATAAATATTTAATAAACTATAAATACAAAAAAAGTCATATTAATTGATAACATTGCGATGAAACGCGTATCTGTCCTCGATGAGTGTTCATATTTTCAAAGTGTTGCATTATAGTTTCATTGTCAGGGATATCAAATATATATTTTCTATGAACCTGAAGCAAGTGGTCATTCATGTGATCTCTATTAGATTTCGCAATCGATTTTTCACAATATTCATAGCCGAAAATGTTCTCTCCACAGTTCTCGTGCTGCTCTTGGTAGGATAAACCAATATGGCTCAAACTTCAAATAAACAAGCGGATACACAAACCTTCTTTTTGTCTCCAACCATCTTTTGTGCAAGATCAGTAATTCCTCCTTCGAAGAGAAAATTACATCTTGACATATCGATGATGTATGTCTGAGTTGATCTATTAAGGATCATCAACTCTATTGGAAAATATATGGATAAAATTGAATGATCGAGTAACTTTTTTCTTGTCAAGGCTGATAAATGAATCACAAGGATTTAGACAAGTCACACAAAGAAGCAACTTAGTGTTTACCTCAATGAAATGACTATTAAGCTCTTGAAGTTTCATATCTATAACTACATAAAACAACTCTACTTGATAGTGATGCAAATTTGTAATTTCATGAGCTTTACGTCGTGATCTCCCTTGACTTAGAAATGTATCACTCATGCTTGGAATATCAATGTTATGTCTTTCACAAAAATAAGAAACTTGATCAAGTAAGGAACTCCAACCATTGTCTCTCATCATTTGAATTGTTGTTTGCATACTTCAGCAAAGTCATGGCATTAACAATGTCTTGATCCTTTTACACATTACCCTTCCACCTTTGTGGCAGCGTGATAATTCATTTGTGATTCTCAATATAGTTCTCATCAAATGTAAACTAAAGACAAAGTTGAATGTTTGCATTAACTCCAACAAGTTGGTTCATATCCTTGCTCAGAATTTGAACCATCCTCTACAATAATCTCAAGTACTTCAATCACAGATGAGAACATGTTAATCAATATGAGTAAAGTACCATAATGTGAACCTCAACATGTATCACAAGCACGTTTAAGAGTGGTTTCTTGGTTTAATCCTTGTCCACTAGAAAGATTACCATGTTTGAGAGATTCACTAACCACTACAAATTGCTTATCATGAAAAAAATCACTACGTTTGGATGAAGCACCAACAACATTAACCACATTAGTAACCACATTGAATAGAGAAGCAATTTGAATATGATTTTTTGCCACAGCCATAAGAGCTAACTGAAGTTGATGAGCAAAACAATGAACATAAAAGGCACATTCATTCTCTTTCAGAATAGGAGTGTCTTCGACCATTGAACTCCGCATATTACTTGCCCCATCATAACCACGTCCCACGCAACTGAACATATTTAATCCATGTCTAGAAGAAAATAAATCATCGATAAATGCCTTAAGTGAAAGATGAATTAGTCTGACGACATACTCAATACCAATAAAACTGACTCAATTACATGCCCTTTTCATCCACATATAAGTGTCACAACAATCATTTGTTCTTTTCTGAGAGATCAAAGAATTCATCAACCACAATAGAAAATTGCATTTCAGATCTTTAATGATAACATTTAGGTCTGTGATTAAATAGACTCTAAATGTCTTCACGAATTTGAGGTGTTGTCAATTTCAAATTTTCAAGACATTTTTTAAAGTAACCGCTTTAATATTACGATTATGATCGCGAGAAATCTTAGAAGCTCGAAAGTTTCCTTGATTGCTAGAATTTTCGGATTCATCAGACCACGAAATCACGATGCCTTGTGTCTTAAAAGAAATCGAACCGATCAACGGATGCATTAGTAATTTGATACTCACTTGAACGATTGATTTGATTGCTTGGATAGAATGGTTTCGATGTGTTGCATTTGATTCAATAAGACTTCACATTTTCTCCAAGCTTGATTATGAGCAGGGATGAAAATATATCCGAATATATCAGTCGATGTATCTCAGATATCAGATGTGTGGTGATCAGCCGACCACGATATCGCGATAATGATATATCGCGATATGTCACTGGACCGATATATCGTGGAAATATCGGTCTACGTGGCACACGCGTTAGTTTAATTTTTCAGTAAAATATCCGAGATGTATCGGGATATATCGGGATATATCGGAGATATATTTAAATGGCCAGGTTTGAAATCCTGACTTGATTCAACGGTTATGGATTGATCACAACAGTTTAATTTCCGATATATCGATATTCATGTAAAAATATCCACCAATATATCCGATATATCAAGTAAAATCAAATGCTAGAATATATCGGAAGTCGAAGCAAGTATTTTCATCCTTGATTATGAGCACTAAATGGGCCACCAACATGAATAGTGAATCTTTCTTTTTTCTTCCAATTTGAGAACCCCTCATTAACAAAGGAATCACCACCTACTTGTTCTCCAATATCTGGTTTGAAAAGATAGCAACACAAGAAAAATGCATCATCTTTTGCTATACTATACACTAACCAATTAGCATATTCCATAAACCAAGAAGGATTGAATCTTCGTGATAATTCTCCAAATTTCTTAGAGGGAAAATTATGATTTTTAGCCTGACATAAACTCTTTTGTAAATATGCTCTTCAAACTTGATCTCGAATGTTAGGATGATAATCTAAAATCCTAATTCGTAACCCAGGGTTTGTAGGAAGATCATCTAAGTTGATTTCAAGTGGACATTCTTTCAAATCTTTACTAATTCCTTTTGAAGAAGATGAAGACTCAAATTTTGATTTTCTTTTAAAGTATTTCTCCCATACACATTTAGAATTTAATTTACATATTATTAATAATAATGTCAAACTAAAAACAATAATACTAAAAAAAATATAAATCATATATATATATATATATATATATAACAATTCAATATCTACATAAAAGTTACTTAATAGAATTCATAAACAAATATATTTATAACATTCAAAGTTCAAACAATAATATATTTAATAAACATTTTATACAATATTTCTAAATGCAATAATATTTTTACATATTTATCATTATATGATATAAAAATTAAATAAATTAAGTACATGATATATCATATAGAAATTATAAATAAAATAAAAGTTAATACAAATTCCTATAAATACATGTTTTCATTATACAACAAACTCTATGGAAATTATTAATCCAATAAAAATATAAAATGTCAACTTAATCATAAATATATATATTCCAACTTCGACAAACAAAGTTTCATAATCATAGTATCAACTTAATAAAAATATAAAATATAAATCATCAACAAAAATGTATTTCATTCCAATTTCTACATAAATTCTCATGGTATTAATTTTATATGAACAAATATAAAGTACCAATATAAAATTTAACAAAAACAATTTAAAATATTCATCAATCATCATCATAGCATATTTACATAAATATTAATATAATATTAACATGAATGTTTAACAACACAGCATAAATTCATAAATACATTATATAAAAAAGGTGTTATCAAATATCAATAATAAATTCTACAAAGATGAACCAAACATAGGTTCATCATATATTTATATAAACATTTCAATAAATTTAAGAAATATAAATATAAAAACTTACAAACAAATTTCTTCTTCTTCCTCCTCTTTCTCTTCTTTCTTTTCTTCTCTTTCTTGGTTTTTCTTCTCATTCCCGTTCCCCACCCCTCCCTTAAAATTGATTTTAAATATGATTTGACATTAAGGCGATTTAGTGATAGAATTTTGACAAATTTTTTTAGTTACATTTAATAGATATATATTATATTTTGTCTTAATTTTAACCAAAAGAGATCTCAGCCTAGTGTTTAAGCCCAACTTAAGAAGGTTCAAGTTGTACATGTGGTCCACGGTTCAACACCTATTGAATACGAATTTTTCTTTTTTTTTTCAGTGGGGGCAAGTTGTCATTTAAAAAAGAAAAATAAAAAAAGTCGGTGGGGCGGGTTGCCTCTGCGGGCACGTCAAATCCTTTGACCCCATGTGAACTTTCCATATAGCCAAATACATTTTTGGTTATTCATTGGCTAAACAATATGATTGAATGTAGCATCCATGAATGTAGTTTAAATGGTAAGGATAATGACATCTCATATTATATAATTTATTTGGGACCATTTTGTACAGGTCCATTATGTCTGTTTCCTTTATTCTCGTAATATGTTATTATAATGGAAATATATTGAGGACTGAAACATATGTCAAATATGTGGGGAGCAAAGCTGTTATTGTGTCTTTGGATGTATCGGTTGAATGCACGTTTGAACAATTATGTGATATGATATACTCAAGGACGACCATTGACAAACAAAGGTTCAAATTAATCCGCAATTGTAAGTATCCCCTAAGAAGTGGAAATAGGTTCCAACCTTTTCCAATAAGGGATGACAATAGTGTGTACCAAATGTTGAACATGGTTAACACAACTGGCATTGAGGAAATTGAATTGTATATCGAGATCGTTCGAGTCAAGCCACAAAATTGAATCAATACATTAGGTGGCTATATAGATTATTAGTTCGCAAAATTATATTATTTGCGGGAATTTGACTATGGTTATGGGCTGAAGTAACGGTCCGGTCTGGGATCTTAAAAAGTATATGGAGATGATGAAAATGCTCTTATGAAGAAGCTGATGAGATCGATGAAGATGTTGATGATGAATCGTAGAGACTTAGATGTTCAAGCTAATGAACATGTATCACATCCTTCAGGACTTCCAGCCAAGTTTGGAGAATGGCGAGGATATATGTCTCTATGCATACAGCATCTTATGATGTATCGAATAACCCAGATGTTGAGGAACCATATGAGTCATCCTCTATTCATTATCACTTACTACCAACACCTCAATTTGAACATGTTGAAAACATAGGTAATGCTATTTCAAGCGGTTGGACTCCATGGGTGCAACATATATCAGTTATTAATTAGAATTTATGCTTGGCGAGTTTTAATTCATCGATTTCTGAGAAATTTACTTGCAGATTTACTCAATTAAAGCACACCAAGAATTTTTTGTTGTTGCATCCTCAAAAAAATTGCTCGTTTTAAGATGTAAGAAAGCTGAAAAATGTCAATGTCTATGGAAACTTAAGTGTAGTTGTGAAAAATACTTGTATTTATTTATCAACAAATATAAAGGGCCTCATACTTGTGTCAATCCTTGCTTGAACCGGGACCATCATCAATTGGATTCAAACTTAGTTGCTGCTCATATAAAGGCAATAATTAAGGCACAATTCACATTGACTAATTTTCTATTCAAACAAGTGTGATGGAGAAATGGGGATATGAAATATCATACAAAAAGGCGTTGGATGGAAAGCATAAAGCACTTAGACACTTATTTGGTGACTTTTCTCAATCATATACAGAGCTGCCACGTTTGTTCTTGGCCTTAGAGCAAGCAAATCCTAGGTGTGTTGTAATTTGGAAAACATTTGACAGTAATATGCCAAACACTGAGATATTCCAACGCATGTTCTGGTCATTCAAGTCATCTATTGAAGGGTTTGTACATTATCATCTTGTACTGAGTATTAATGATACACATTTGTATGTGAAGTATAAAGGCACATTATTGATTGCTATGGGATGTAACGGAAATAATCAGTTGTTTCCATTAACATTTGCTATTACAAAAGGCGAATTAATGCTTAATTAGCCCAATTATATATGCATGTTCTCATATATATATATATATATATATATATATATATATATATATATATATATATGGAACATAATAAAGTCTGATGCATGGTATCTGATCTCACCTATATATAAATTAAGCCAAATGCTCTATGACTAGATCTATATATATATATATAGAACATAATAAAATTACAAATGTATGGTATGGAAGTCTCACCTATATATAGAATTAAGCGAATGCTCACATGACTAGATCTAGATGTTCCACCCATTATTATCATATTCTTGATCTAATTTAAATCCGATGGACCTTCCATTAAGTTTTGCTTCACTTTATTATATTAGGTCATAGGCCCACTTTGATGGTGTTTATTTTTCTTTCTTTTTTTCATCTTAATTGGATCATGGTGATTAAACTAGAAAAGGAATATTAGTTCAAAACCTTGTTGACTCTTAACAATTTTTTTCACTTCAATCAAACGTGTACCTTGTGTAACATTGTACTTATGCTATACTTAGACTTTTGTGCTTAAGTGTGCCTTCCGTATTTTAAAACTATAATCAACAATACTCAAGAGTGATAAAAATTAATGATTTCATTTCTTCATCGACAATAATAATTCAACATACCCATAGATGCTCTTACCCATGCATCTAGTAGTAAAAAACACAATCAATTTTAAAGTAATTATCCAATCACAAACATATTTTAGCCTATGATCTCCTTATAAATATCTATCACAAGTAAGTTTATTTATATATAACATGATAACCTATATCTTGACTTCGTAACATGATATTGGTAAGCACATATCTATTCTACAAAGTAATTTTATTAATCAAAATTTTAATATTGTTTCATTAATGATATCTGTTCATAGCTGAGACATTGAGCAGTGCTTAAGTAAATTAATATGTAAACAGGCTAAAGTTTTAGTAAATCTTTTACCTAGAGTCATTTAGATTTAGGGTGACCTAGAAGATTGAATCATTAAATTCTCGAAGCAACGGCTCAATCGATTAATGAGGAATTGAAGTTCATGTCATGTGGGGCTTCCAAATTAGCACCCTAGCTCGTACCTCCCCTACTTTGGAAAAAAAAATTAAAGTAAAATCCTTGACGATTAGAAGACTAATTAAAATTTGCAGCTCCATTTGAGCTTCTTCTTGAAGAACGGGATAATGAGCGAATATTTCTATAACGTTTCTCTTTCTAAGTGACGTGGGACATCACATTCCATCTTCCTTGGGTTCTAATGTTCTCATTGACACATTTCAAGCTAGAAATTAAGATATGATACTATTTGTAATGACCCAATCCGGTTTAGGGTTACAATGACGCAAACATGGCTTCCCACCAACCCTCTTCGGTTTTGCCTATACCCTCGAAAAGACAGTAAAGTGAGTTAAGTTCGGCATATAAGACCTTGCTTTCTTCTTTACGGGCGACATGAGACCCACTTTTTCCCGTTTCATTCCTACATTAGTAGCCTTGTTGAAAGCTAAAATTCATGGTTTTGATGTAGCATCTCAGGGAGTTCCTTTATAACCTTTGAAGTGCCCTAAAGGAAAATCCTATGATATCCCCCAACCCCGACGCATTAAGCTTTTGTTGTGCCTACTTTTGGTGTAAAGAAGCTGGTTGAGAGCGAGGGAACATTTGTTTTTTTACTTAACACTCAAAAAAACTTTTACTTGGTTGAATACTGAATAAAGCTTAATAGTATTAAGTATTAAATCGTTTGTTTTTGTTAATATTGTATTTCTGCTATTAAGTATTAAGTTGTTTGTTTTTTATATGCTTAAAATTGATATTTTTTTGATATATTTCTATTAAGTACTTGTTTGTGTAATGATCATATAACTTTATTATTATAAATATTTGGTTTTTTCAAAGAATATAAATATTTGGTCAAAAAAAGCCAAATAAAAAATAAAAAACAAAAGCGATTATGACATTACCAAATATCTGAGTTTTTTAACACACTTGACCAAGTTTGACAAGTTTGACCAAGTTGACCAAGTTTGACTTTTAGGAGGAATAGTTTTAGGGTAACTAAAGCACCATCTCGTAGGCCTCGTCGTCTGAGTTCATGAGCGGGGCGGAGCGTCCCGTCAGGCACTACGGATAAAGAAATTCACGGCTATGGTTGGCGGTAGCACTTTATGGTGTCAAGTTACATGCAGGATTTTTACAGCGACCTTTAGACCACATATAAACGTAGCTTGGGATCTTGAATGAAGCGCAGCCCCCAAACACCTCTTGAGCAGCCCTGAGAAAAAGCTCTCGAGCGGGAACACAAGTTAGGCCTTTTAGCCTTTTGCGCACCGCGGAAGATTGGACCAGAGGAGGCACCTCGGGCCAACCACCAGCTACACGCGCCGGACCATGAGGTGCGCCACCACCAAATGATGCCGGCCATGGAGACACTGACCGGCTCCGCGGGCAGTAGCCGGGATGCGGCGCGAACCCAGTGGCGGGCGCATAGATTTTGTCACGATTTTTTTATGATTTTTTTCGGCCATTTCGACCACCTCAGGCCACCCCATAAGCTCCTTTCCACCATTTTTTGGACCCCCGAACTCATTTCCCGTGGTCCTTTTTGCAGATTCCTCACGGTTTCAGAAGAATCACGGTAACAAGTTCGTAGACAGTTGGATCAAGTTTTACGGCCACCCACGGTATTGGACCAAGGTAATGGTACTAGGTTCCTGGTCTCTTGGGCTTTCCATTGATATGTGGTTTGCTTAAATTTTTGGACGTCGTTTGGTTAGTTTTCCATTTTTAGGTTGTTTCGGGTAATTACCGAGAAGTTTGGACTGAAATAGAGTACCAATTGGTCAAGTTGGGCAAAATTGAAGTTGGATTAGTGAAATTGGATGTTTTTAGGAATTATTGGACGGTTCAATTTCAAGAAATTAGCTCCCTGGTGAAAAGCCCCAATTTTAGGTGCAGTTGATAGGGCTGCTTTGTGTAGTGGACTGTCGGATCCGATTTGGATGTGGTTTCATAGTTCTAACAGTTATTCTAAGGCCTTCGAAGCATCCTAAGGTTGTTGGTTCAGTTATTAGAGCCTAAGTGGAGTTTTATCTATATTACAGGCACTCACGCCGGGCCGGGAGACGATCCTGCAGGGGAGCAGGACTAAGCGTCTATAGTCGGTGAGTGGTTTATATGTTTTTAAATGATTTGGGTTATTATATTGATATATCTATTGTGATTAAATATTTTACATATATCTTTGTTTGATCGGATGGTTGGTTGCGTTCAAACATGATTTTCGGTTCATATAAACAATTATCATTTCATGTGAATTTGTCAACATTTTAACTATTTTAAGTTTTTCTTTGTGTGTTCGTGGATTCAGGTCGATTGGTGTTTGGATATTTTGGGTTCATGGATTGAGATTGTAAACTATCTTGAAAAACTATTGTTTAAAAAAAAAGTGGATCTTGAGATTTTGTGGACTGACTCTAATACGGTATTGTTGGAAAGGTACATGTGAGAAAGGGAACGGTTATATTCAGATTTTACCGCGTGATGGCCGGGTTTACCCGAGGTTTGATAGTTGCCCGCGTGATGGTCGGGTTGCAGGTTTATTAGAGAACCGCGTGATGGGCGGGGTTCACTTTCGGAGGTTTGCTGGTCGCCGCGTGATGGTAGGGTTTACGGAGGTTTGTTGGTGCTGCGTGATGGCCGGTTACCGGAGGTTTATTAGTGCCACGTGATGGCCAAGTTTACCGGAGGTTTATTAGGTGCGTGATGGCCGGGCTTGCGGATTTATTAGTGCCACGTGATGGCGAGGTCTACGGAGGTTTGTTAGTTGCCGTGACAATTCGGGGTCTAACCCGCAGCGAGGTTCATTAGTTGTCCGCGGTGTCGTGAGGTCGACTACCAAGCGGTTTATGATGGGTATGGTATGGGCGTTTGTTGTTTTCTAAATATAGTCTAACTATTTAATACTCATGATTTTGGTGCATTTCAAAGTTATTTTATTGCCAGATGGCTATACATGTTTTGTGCTTGGCTTTATGTTGTGTACAGTGCAGATTATGGTTTTCCTAACATTGTGTCGGCCTACTTGTGGAGCATGATTTGCATATGTTGGACTTAGAATTAAAAGTTGGGTTTTATGAAATGTTTCTAAGCAGGGAACTTTACAAGAGTGAGCGGAAGGTTTGAGGAGAACCATTTGAAAATATAAAAATATTTATTTTCCTTTATAAACTATACCCTCCACTTTGAGATTTATTATCACATTATTGTTTTAAATACATTCGCTAGGTCAGACCCAGTTCGTAGGGCCTATTCGCACTAAATTTGACGTCGCTCTCCCCGCCACAGCTGTCGTACTCTATCGCATTTATCTATTTTGTGTTTGTTGTATTGGACTTATTCATTTCTACTTGTATTGAACTTTTATGAGACCTCATTTATAATTGTTGCGGGTTTTTATATATATATATGTATAATTGGGTATTAAATTAATACATGGTGTTACTCCCCTCCTTAAGGTGGGGTCCCATCGTATCTTCCCTAGGGATTATCGGTGGGACTTCTTTGAGCGGGACCACCCGGAAATCCCGGGAGGTATCGGGTCGGGTCTGTCAAAGCATATAGTGTGACACAAATTACACATAAATATTTAGGAAAGAAACGATAATGCCCAAGATATTGTTCTATATTAGAAGAGAAACAAAATTCGGAGAAAAAACATATATATATGTTGTGGCATTTGCTTTATATTGAGGTTAAGCCGGGTTGGATAAATGCCGCGGCGTAAGCGCCTTAGAAGGCGACAATGGTATCCGCTTCATACATATCATCTTTTGTTAGGGGACAAAATAATGGAATTTGATTGCGTAAGCCCCGGTACTAAGGGTTAGTTTTAAAAGTTAAACAAAGATTCGGTTTGGCAAATGACTATAGGTCATTTGCCCTAATCTGAAAGAAATAACAGGGACACCTTTACAACCTATCATACCAAACTAGTGGCCTAAAACTTCAAGGTCTTTGCTGACTTTATTTCAAATTACCTTGATTAACATAGTGGCAACAACGCCACACTTTTATACAAATCGAAATCCAAGAGCAAAGCCTCACCATTTTGAATCATTATACAAATCATTTGTAAGACGAAAACCCATCCCAGTGTTCGATCCTAGAGCCACTGTGTTGCAGTAGTTTTACTACGGCAGTAGGAGGAATTTAGGTATAAATTTTGTTGATCGAGACCTATTGCGGCGCAGTCAATATCACGCTTCGTCGAGGTTCGATTACGGCGAAGCTACTCATTCCATGCCAGTTCAAGTTCAAATTATCCCGCCAGACTTAGCGAGTCATTTCCCGACTTTCGAGATTTCCGTAAACAATCTCGTCCTTGAGAGTCACTCGACACCCATCACCCTGAAAAAAGTGAGAATCCGACATGCTGGAATTCGAGAATTCGTCAGGAATTGTAGATTCTGAACAAATCCAACGGTGAGTTAGTTTAGATCGTCCAGAGATCTAAATTTAGGGTTTCGACCCTAGACATATTTTTGTAATTACCAATCTTTGGAAAGTAGTTAACAAGAATTGCTTTTAATAATGAACTTAAGGATCTATGTGGATATACTTTTAAAATTGGTTTATGTTTTCCAAAACAAGGAAAACATTTTTGGTCCATTTTCCTTGTTCACTTTTAGTTGAGTTGGGACCAAATAAAAATGCTTTGATTCAAATAAAAATACCGACACTTTTGATTGTGAGTCCTAGGGAAAACAATTTTAACTAAAAATATAGTTAAAAAAAAAAGGTGTTTGATAAAATGTTAAAAATCTAAGAAAATATTTTATGCAATATTTATGCTTTACTTTTTTCTCCAAAAAAAAGATTAATGGGTAAGGAATATAGAATTAAGTTCATTTAGGTTCTCATGTGCCAAAATTTGTTTTTGGGTTATTCATTGGCTAAATAAGGTGATTGAATGTAGCATCCATGAATGTAGTTTAAATGGTAAGGATAATGATCTCTCATATTATTTAATTTATTTGGGACCATTTTATGCGGAGTCCATTATGCTCACATTTCCTTTATTCTGTGATATGTTATTACAATGGAAATATATTGAGGACTGAAACATATGTCAAATATGTGGGGAGCAAAGTTGTTATTGTGTTTTTAGATGTACCAATTGAATGCACGTTTGAACAATTGGGTGATATAATATACTCAAGGACAACCATTGACAAACAAAATTTCAAATTAGTCCTCAATTGTAAATTTTCCCTAAAAAGTGGAAATAAGTTCCAACCTTTTCCAATATGGGATGACAGTAGTGTGTACTGAATGTTGAACATGGTTAACACAAGTAGCATTGAGGAAATTGAATTGTATATTGAGGTTGTTCGAGTCGAGCCACAAGTAAATCAATCTTTGGGTGGCCCATATAGATTTATTGGTTCACGAAAATTATAATGTTGCATAATTTGACTATAGTTGTGGGCCTAGTAGCGGTCCAGTACCGAATACTAGAGTATATGGAGATGATGAAGACTGTGCTTATGAAGAAGGTAATGATGAATCTAGTGAAGATGTTGATGATGAATCTAATGGAGATTTACATGTTCAAGCTAATGGACATGTATCATCCTTCTAGACTTTCAACCAAGTTTTGGAGAATGAGAAAAGGATATATGTCTCTGTGCATGTAGCATCTTGTGATGTATCGAATAACCCAGATGTTGAGGAACCAGATGAGTCATCCCCTGTTCATTAGCATTTATTACCAACACCTTAATTTGAACATGTTGAAAACTTAGGTAATGTTATTTCAAGCGGTTAGACTCCATGGGTGCAACATACTACCGGTTATTCGAGTGGAGAATTTGTAACTGGCCAAGTTTTCAATTCATCTGATTTCTGAGGCTAACAGTTACTCAATTAAAGCATACCAAGAGTTTTTCGTTGTTGCATCCTCAAAAAAAATGCTTGTTTTAAGATGTAAGAAGGTCGAAAAATGTCAATGTCTATGGAAGCTTCGTGTCATGGTTATGAAAGATATTTGCTTATTTGTTATCAACAAATATAAAGGGCCACATACTTGTGTCAATCCTTGCTTGAACCCGGGTCATCATCAATTGGATTCAAACTTGGTTGCTGCTCATATAAAGGCAATAATTAAGGCACAATTCACATTGACTACGACTGTTATTCAAGCAAATGTGATAGAGAAATGAGGATATGAAATATCATACAAAAAGGCGTTTGATGAAAAACACAAAGCACTTAGACACTTATTTGGTGACTTTTCTCAGTTATATACAGAGTTGTCACGTTTGTTCTTGGCCTTAGAGCAAGCAAATCCTGGATGTGTTGTAATTTGGAAAACATTTGATAGTAATATGCCAAACAATGAGATATTCCAACGCGTGTTCTGGTCATTCAAGTCATTTATTGAAGGGTTTGAACATTGTTGTCCTATACTGAGTATTGATGGTACACATTTGTATGAGAAGTATAAAAACACGTTATTAATTGCTATGGGGTGTAACGAAAATAATCAGTTGTTTCCATTAGCATTTGCTATTACAAAAGGCGAATTAATGCTTAATTAGCCCAATTATATATGCATGTTCTCATATATATATATATATATATATGCACACATATGTAGAATAGAATAAAGTCTGATGCATGGTATCTAATCTCACCTATATATCAATTAAGCCAAATGCTCTATGACTAGATCTAGATGTTCCCACCCATTATTATCATATTCTTGATCTAATTAAATCCTAATGGACCTTCCATCAAGTTTTTGCTTCTTTATTATATTAGGTCACTTCAGCCCACTTTGATGGTGTTTATTTTTCTTTCTTTTTTTCATCTTAATTAGATCATGGTGATTAAACTAGAAAAGGAATATTAGTTCAAAAACTTGCCAACTCTTGCAATTTTCACTTCAATCAAACGTGTACCTTGTGTAACATTGTACTCATACTTTATATTTAGACTTTTGTGCTTAAGTGTGCCTTCCATTAAAACCATAATCAACAATACTCGAGAGTGATAAAATTAATGATTTCATTTCTTCATCGACAATAATAATTCAACATACCCATAGATGCTCATTATCCATCATCTAATTATTAAAAAACACAATCCAATTTTAAAGTAAATTATCCAATCACAAACATATTTTAGCCTGTGATCTCCTTATAAATATCTATCACAAGTAAGTTTATTTATATATAACATGATAACCTATATCTTGACTTCGTAACATGATATTGAGTGACACATATCTATTCTACAAAAGTATTTTATTAATCAAATTTTAATATTGTTTCATTAATGCTATCATTCATAATTTTGAGACATGAAACGTACTTAAGTAAATTAATATGTAAACAAGCTAAAGTTTAGTAAATCTTTTACCTCTGAGTCATTTGGGTCGGGTGACCTAGAAAGATTATATAACCTTAGAATTCTTGAAGCAACGGCTCAATCAATTAATGAGGTGAAATTCATGTCATGTGGGGCTTCAAATTAGCACCTAGCTACGTACCTCCCCCTACTTTGGAAAAAAATTAAAAGTAAAATCCTTAGACGATTAGAAAGACTAAATAAAATTTAAAAAGCTCCATTTGAATCTTCTTCTTGAAACGAGGATAATGGCGAATACTTACATAACGTTTCTCTTTCTAAGTGACATTAAGGACATCACATTCCATCTTCAGCGGGTTCTAACATTCTCATTTGACACATTTCAAGCTAGAAGTAGATATGACTATATTGTCATGACCCAATCCGGTTTGAGATTTGCAGTGGCGCAAACATGGCTTCCCCACCAGCCACTCTTGGTTTTTGCCTACCCTCAAGAAAAGACCTTGATAATATTGAGTTTAATTTAGACATATAAGACCCTTGCTTTCTTTAACTGCGGATGACATGAGACCCACTTTTCCCGTTTTCATTCCTACATTAGTAGCCTTGTTCGAAAGCTAAAATTCATGGTTTTTTGATGTAGCATCTCCGGGAGTTCACTTTTATAACCTTTTAGAGTGCCCCTAAAAAGAAAATCCTATAATATCCCCCAACCCCGACGTATTAAGCTTTTGTTGTGCCTACTTTTGGTGTAAAGAAGCTGGTTGCAGAGCGAGGGGACATTTGTTTTTTTACTTAACACTCAAAAAAACTTTTACTTGGTTGAATACTGAATAAAGTTTAATAGTATTAAGTATTAAATCGTTTGTTTTTATTTATGTGTATTTCTGTTATTAAGTGATAAGTTGTTTGTTTTTTATGTGCTTAAAATTAATATTTTTTGATATCATTTCTATTAAGTACTTGTTGGTGTAGATCATATAACTTTGTTATTATAAATATTTAGTTTTTTCAAAGAATATAAATATTTGGTCAAAAAAAGCCAAAAATAAAAATAAAAAACAAAAACGCCCCTTTGTGTGACACAAATTACACATAAATATTTAGGAAAGAAACGATAATGCCCAAGATTTTGTTCTATATTAGAAGAGAAACAGAATTCGGAGAAAAAACATATATATATGTTGTGGCATTTGTGGCTCATGGCTGAGGGTTAAACGGGTTGGATAAATGCCGCACCGTAGCACACCAAGCGACAATAATTGTCCTTCATGCATATCATGACAAGACCCGACCCGGATACCCTCTCGGGATTCCAGGGTGGTCACTTCAGTGGATTCCACTATACGACCCCTAGGGAAGATCGTTGGGACTCCCACTTTAGAGGGAAAGAAGACACTAGATTAACCTAATATCCATTTATAAATAAAGTATCCACAACATATATAACTAAAGACTCATACAGGTTCGACACGGATCATCAGAGCGTTCTAAGAGTATTGTGAATTTAGGGGTACAAGTAAAGATTAATAAGTCCAATACAACAAAAAACAAAATAGATGGCTGCGATGGGGGTGCGGCGGTGTGTGGGGAGGAAGCGACGTCGAATCAGGCGAGAAATAGAGTATCTGTTTATACGGACCTAGGAGCAGTTTAAAACAATAATGTGGATAATAAATCTCAGTGGTGGCATAGGTTATAGGGAAATTAATTTTAATTTCAAAAGATTTCTTCTCTCAAAACCTTCCATTCACTCTTTTGTAAAGTTCCCGGGTTTAAAACATTTCACAAAACCCCGAACTTGTAGGAGATCCCGACATATGCGAGATCATTCTCAGCAAATTAGTGAGCACAATGTTAAGGAAAACATAATCTGAACTGTTCACAACACAAAGCCAAGCACAAAACATGTATAGTCATCAAGTAATAAAATAACCATGAAATGCACCATAACCATGAGTATAAAAAAAAATAGTTATACCATATTTAGAAAATCAACAACGTCCATACCACATACCCATCACAAACCGTCGGTAAGCCGACCTCACGACACCGTGACAACTAATGAACGTGGTTGGGCAGGCCATCACGTGGCAATAACAAACCTCAGTAGACGGAAAGCCATCACGTGTGACTAACAAACCTCGGTTGCAGGCAGGCCATCACGTGGCGCAACAAACCTCGAGGCTGACGACGTCGCGATGGCACCTAATAAACTCCGGTAAACACGGCCATCCGCGTGGCACCTGGCGAACCTCCGGATAAGCTTTGGCCATCACGTGGCACTAACAAACCTCGGATAAACACGGCCATCGCGTGGCGCTAACAAACCTCAGTGAACTTTGTCCATCACGTGTCCTCTAATAAACCTCGCGGGTAAACCCGGCCATGCGTGGCAACTAATAAACCTCACGGGTAAGCAGACGTCACGTGGTAACCAAATATAACGGTTCACTTTCTCATGTGCGCACGACAATACCGTGTAGAGTCGGTCCGCAATCTCGATCACCTTTTTTTTTTAAAAACAATAGTTTTTTTTCAAGATAGTTTACAACTTCCAATCTATGTACCAAATATCCAAACACCAAACTCATCCATGAACCACCGTTAAAACTTCAAATAGATAAAATGTTGACAAAATTCACATGAAATGATAACTATTATATGATAGAAATCATATTTGAATAATATATCCCAATAAAACAATCTTCTGTATAGTGTATCCCAATACATAATAATATATCGACATAATATCCCCGATATTTAAAAGCATATAAACCACTCCACAGACTATAGATGTGATTACATTACAGCCGGGGATGTCTCTAGGCGTTTGAGTGCACATCAATATAAATAAGATACCATAGGCTCGATAATTGAACCAACGACATTGGAATGCCCTAAGGCCTTAGAAATAACTTTTGGGACTAAAATCATCTAATTGGACTCAGGCATATGATTACACGATTGTGCCTATGGGCTAGATACTTTAGTGGGGCTTTTCACGGGGAGCTAATTTCTCGAAATTGGGCAAGTCAATAGTGCAAAACATTCGATTGAACTAATACAACTGGTACAATTGATAATTGGTACTCTATTTCGATCCCGACTTCTACATTAATTTAGAAACAACCTAAAAAATGGAAAAACTAACAGCAGCGTCCAAGAATTTACAAACCACATATCAATGGAAAGCCCGAGAGACCGGGGAACTCATTGGTACCATGTGGTCCCAGCGATGGTGTGGTGGTAGGAAGCGATCTAACACTTAAGTGATTTACGTTTCGTTAGCTAAATGATGCGGAATCTGCAAGGGACCACGGAAATGAGTTCGGGGTCCCAAATAGTGGAAAGGAGCTATGGGGTGGCACAGGCTGGCGAAAATGGCTGAATCAGAAATTACGGGGTGACCCGGGTGTGCGCTGCCCCGCTTGCGATCCGGCGCCAGGCGACGGTTGGCCTTGAAATTTCACGGCTAGCTTCATCCGGATGTCCCTCTCCCAAATTTACCATTTCGTGTCTGATGGTCGGCACGAATCGGCTCGCTGGTTGTTGAAACAGAGCAGTGCAAATGGGTTAAAAGCGACCCATTTGATGCTCCACGGGTTTGAGGAGTTTTTCTAGGGTTTTGGAGCTCAAGAAGTGAGTGTTTCAGGGCTAGGGTTTTCCTTTGGCACCACAGATTATGTATATATGGACTTATGGTCGTTTTAAAAGTAAAAACAACGAACGACGGACAGCACATTAAAACAACATCGTTTGAACTTACAGAGTCATAACTTTTTATCCGTAAGTCGGATTTTGACGTTCAACCCGTCTATGAACTCGTATCGACGGGGCCTACGAAGTGGTGTCTTAGTCAACACAAAATTATTCATCCTTGAAAAAGTCAACTTTGCCCCACCTACTATTGGTTGGTCAACTTGGTCAAACTTGGTCAAACTTGGTTAAAAAAATTGTATTATTTGGTGCGGGTCATTACATATCATCTTTTGTTAGGGGACAAAATAATGGCTGGGTTGCAAGAATGAAGCCCCTGGAGTGCGGTATGGTAAATGGTCAAGGTATAGATGTATTTTTGTAAATTGGTGAATGTAACCCTATATTAGAAATAGTGTAAGTTTGAGATGTCGTTCTCGTGAATGTAAACACACTGCCGAATCACATAAAATTTGTGTGCCTTCTTATTGTTTTTTTTCTCTAATCTTTATCACCATAGTTGCACGAATCACAACATTAGAAGAGGGTGCACCATAAACGGAGTAGCTCTGATCTGGCATTACATAGCACATAGCACATAGCACTATCTCATCGAGTTCTATAAATTAACAATATTCACTTAGGAAGCAGTTTGCTTTGTTCCGGGGCTGGCTTCACGGATTGTGACCCCAGCAGTGCAGTCTGCATATGTCTTTCTTTTGAATAAAGCAGTTACGATTGAAGAATGTCGAGTGATTGAGAAAATGCAAATGTATCTCTGTTCTTAAATGCATTAGAGCAGCCAAATGCTTGAAGCTCCCTCTTAAATCATTTGTTAGTGTTGAAAGATTCGGACAAACAAGAGCATACCATTTTCATGGAAAAAGGCCCTGAGGCATCCATTGCTCCACGACAGACTCGGCCCGACGGGCGGACCATGTCGTGCAACTGCGTTTGGGCGTTGTCCCATTTAACAAGCACGCAATCAAGCACCAAGCGGTGATTTACCAACTTCCATGCACTCACACCCATTTAATACGTGTCCCCATGCATATCTTGATACAATCATGCCATTGCTAGGTTATATCATGTCACATGCATAATGATAACTACATGGGCAGCATAATACGCAACTTATTGGTGTCATAGGCGATCACATCACTTGCATATGATTTCCGCCACATCATTTCCTTTCATGTCAATATATCATGCAAGCATATATTGGCATTCATTGACATGTCGTTCTATGATCAAACAATGACACCTGGAAATAATAAGCCATGTAATAGCCGTACACAACAATTCATCACATATCAACATGTTATAGCACACACATTGACATCCAAACATATCACTCTTAGTCAAGCAATGACACGCCCAAACAAGTAACACAATGACCTTCGAAGCAACCAGCGTGTGGCGGAGCGCGAACGCAAACCATGGGCGCGAAACGGGCCTCGGACCATCGGGCGCGCTGGGCTGGCTGCCTCCTCCCAGACGAGCAACACTCACTTCGGCGAGACCCGGAATGTTCATCTTCACTATCCCGGTTTTCCTAGACGGGTGCCTCGCATAGGCCGACCACCACACCCTAGGCATAGCGAGCAATCACTTAGTGAAGCTTTTTCTTGTCGCCTAGGCGAACTAAGGTTTCACTGGTGAAGAAACAACCCCCAGCGAGAACTCGGAAAATGCAGTTTTTCTCCACCAAACAGGCCCTTAATCAAAAAAACCTCTTTCCCAACCCAAAGATGGAAAGTAAGCTAAGGTAGGAAGAATCCCTTACCTCTAGGCGCGTGATACATGGGTAGGAAGCCTCCTAAACCCGACAACTTCGATTTCTCGAAATCTCCCCTCTTGGATCTTCGGTGAAATCCATATTTTCAAGTACCTACACGTACCTCTCGTCGATGCGATGAACTTTTGTTCTTAACCCGACGAAAACCGACCCACGAAACTCTGTAGATCTTCGAAGGAAGCTTGGCTCTCCTCTTTCTCTCTTCTTCTCTCTCTCACGATCAAGACCAAGAAATGGGCTCCTTTTTGCCCTAATTCCTCTTTTGTCCCAACTTAAGCTTAAGTTGGATGTGTGAGGCATCATGCCACGTATCCACCTTCGTCCAGGTCCGATTCTGGCCCGAAGCTACTCATTCCGCCTCAGTTCAAGTTCAAATTGTATCCATGAACTTAACCCAAGTCATTTCCCGACTTTCGAGATTTCCGTAAACAATCTCATCCTTAAGAGTCACTCGACACCATCACCTGGCGTGAGAGTCAACGTTCTCGGAATTCGGCGAAATTCGTCACAGGTAACTAGATTTCTGAAGACAAATCCAACGGTGAGTTACGTTTGGAGTCATCCAGAGATCTAGAAAATTTCGAGGTTCGACCCTAGACTATTACGGCAATTTACCGTTTGCCATTTTCAAAAAAATTTGATTTTTAGGGTTTACAAGTACGGGTTTTTATGCATTATGGTGGGTATTTTCAAAAAATTGATTTGATTTATATTTTTGTAATTACTGATATTTGAAGTAGTTAACAAAATTGCTTTTAATAATGAACTTAAGGATCTATGTGGATATACTTTTAAAATTGGTTTATGTTTTCCAAAACAAGGAAAACATTTTTGGTTCATTTTCCTTGTTCACTTTTGGTTGAGTTGGGACCAAATAAAAATGCTTTGATTCAAATAAAAATACCTACCTTTGATTGTGAGTCTAGAAAACAATTTTAACCTAAAAATATAGTTAAAAAAAAAAGGTGTTTGATAAAATGTTAAAATCTAAGAAAATATTTTATGCAATATTTATGTTTTACTTTTTCTCCAAAAAAAAAGATTAATGGGTAAGGAATATAGAATTAAGTTCATTTAGGTTCTCATGTGCCAAAATTTGTTTTTGGGTTATTCATTGGCTAAACAAGGTGATTGAATGTAGCATCCATGAATGTAGTTTAAATGGTAAGGATAATGATTTTCCATATTATTTAATTTATTTGGGACCATTTTTTACAGGTCCATTATGTCTGTTTCCTTTATTCATGTGATATGTTATTACAATGGAAATATATTGAGGACTGAAACATATGTCAAATATGTGGGGCTTAAAGTTGTGTGTGTCTTTTAGATGATTGAATGCATGTTTGAGCAATTTGGTGATATAATATACTCGAGACAACCATTGACAAACAAAGTTCAAATTAGTCCTCAGTGTAAATTTTCCCTAAAAAGTGGAAATAAGTTACGTGGCACTTGATATGGGATGACAGTAGTGTGTACCGAATGTTGAACATGGTTAACTCAAGTGGCATTGAGGAAATTGAATTGTATATTGAGGTCGTTCGAGTCAAGCCACAAGTGAATCCATCTTTGGGTGGCCATATAGATTTATTGGTTCGCGAAAATTATAATGTTGCAGAATTTGACTATGGTTGTGTGTCACGCCCCGATTCTCGGTCCGACCCAATTGGCGAATCCGAACCTGGTTCCGGGACGCGAGACCATATATTGGGACTCTTTACCTGATTTTTTTTTTTTTTTCAAAATCGAACTGGTACCTGTAGGTATGGCCCACATCTTATAACAGAATCAAAATGTCATAAACATATCAAAAGAACTACCACCGGAGTGGTGTCCATCAAAATCTATACACATTTAGAGGTCCCATTTGATTACAAAATTGTACTTTTACATTTACAAATGAGCACGGAACATATATGTAGTGAACCACTAAGTGTGTTAGCTAGCGTATGTGGAAGTATTAGGATGTCTTACTCTGTACCTACACGGATTAAAAACCCGTCTTGGGCTACAGCTTAGTGGGGCTTAGAACATCTTATAACTTATCTTGATGCACATGCATATACACAGTCATAATAAGTGTATAACAATAACAAATATCATAAATTGCCTGCATTCATATCATGGACTTATACAAGTACTTATGCTTATAACAGGCTTATGCTTATTCGGATCTCCATTAGGAATTCTGACTTTTCTTATCCAAAGCCTCTTATACTTGAATACTGTTCATTTGGGACTCAGTAGGAGTTACGAGCTTATTCTTATGCTGAACTTATACTTATATGGACTTATGTTCATTCGGGACTCAGTAAGGGAATTCTGAGCTTATTCTTAACGAGAACTTATATAACGAGACTTATGTTCTTCGGGACTCAGGCGTAGGAGTTCTGGAGCTTATTCTTATACGAACTTATATATAAGCAGGACTTATGTTCATTCGGGACTCGTAGGAGTTAGAACTATTCTTATACGAACTTATACTTATATACTACAAGTTTACACTTGTTCGGAGGGTACCATTAGGTACCAGTGCAGGCGATATCTTGGCCATTGCGAACTTATTCTTATACGAAAGTACCCGTGAAGTACTACGTTCCAAATGTCCCGAGGCACACTTGTGCTTATATCAAACTTACCTTATACTCATACGGGAGTACCCGTAGGTACTACTGAGTTTATCTTGATCTGAAGCTTATACGGAGGTACCCGTAGGTACTATAGAACTCATACTTATTCTTGTATTTCAGATCTTATTCTTGTCTTCTGAGCATATATCTTACGGATCTTATACTTGCATTACGAACATGTACTTGTCTTCTGGATCTTATACCTTGTTTTACGAGATACGGGATACCGTAGGTACTCTTGAACATACTTAGTTTATCGATATAGAACACGTGGTACACTGCGGACTTATACTTGTTTAACCGATGCTGCGAGGTACCCGTGGGTACACTGCGGACTTATGCTTATTTTACGATGCGGAGTACCCGTAGGTACTGCGGACTTATGCTTGTTTAGCAGATGCCCGGGTGCAGGTAGATTTTCTGAGTGTCGGATACGGGTGCAGTGGAGTGCTTGAGCAGATCTGAGTGCGTTCAGATCTTTACTCTTATTCTTTATTGAGTCTTATCATATAAGCGTTTGACTACGACCAATCGCAAGAAATGGTAGGGCGCGGCACTAATAAGTATCCGAAGATACTTTATACGATGCGAAGTGTCGTAGCACCGGTAGGAGTACGTGCGAGCAAAGAGTGTCGTGGCACTAATCAGAACAGGAGTGCCATAGCACTAATAAAATTATCGAGAAGTATTAATCGGGCGAGTGCTAGAAACACTAGCGAGTACCGAAGTGCTAGTCGGGACGGGAGTGCGAAGCACTAACGAGAATAGAAGTACTAGTGGGGCGAAAGTGCAGAAGCACTAACGGGAGAAGAATCGCTCATTCATTCTTCAGTCCTAGGTAGTCATACTATCATGTCTTTCTGAACTCATAACCTATATTAATCACATTTTGTGTTCATGACATATTGCTTTTCATTTTCATGTTCATGTTCATATTTCAGTTCGTTTTCATGTTTCATATCATATTCATGTTTCATGTTTATCTTCTGTATTTCCTATACTTTTCTTGTTTTCATGCCTGTATATATGACATTCCATATACTTGTACGGAGTATGATGTATGTATTCACATCATTCATGTATTAGTTCTCGATGTATCTACTTTTCTTAGAAATTGAATCATTCCGGTGAATCATTCGAAACGAAAGTTATGGCATTTTCATGCCAAACTAGTCGGTTAGGAACAGTCTGAATTTCTTATTTTTTTCAGGAGGCTTAACCATTTTACACCTTTGCGGAATCACCGTGAACACGAAACTCAGATTAAATGAAACAGCCGGGACTACATTATGTTCAAGCGAACCAGGGTGGCTTGAACATAGCCCCACTTTGAGTGGTACGAGCCACTTAGGTCTGATTAGAAGGTATCTATTTCAGGATGTTTGGTTCTCCTTGAAGTCTATTTTAACCCGGCAACGAAGCACTCCAAATCGGATCGGGGCAGGAGTTATGGTCAAACTACGAACCTTTGGTCATAATAGAAAAACGAGCTACACATGCCGTCTGACTCGACTGTGCCGGTACAAAGTCTCAATTTGCCCAAAAATGCTGGGCTTTTCTTCCATTTTCCATATGTTGATACGAATCAACTCATTTACTCCCATAACACATCAAAATACTCCAATTCATCTTGAAATGGTGGTTTAGAACTTTATATTCATCTTATAACCTCTATTTTCCTCAAATCATCATTTAATACATATGTTTTTTCAAAAACCTTTCATGAATTACTTCAAAAACCATTCTAATATGGATCATAACCCATACATAAACCAAAACACAAGGATTAACTAGGGTTTTTGTTCAGCCCCTGACCTCCATTACTTTGGTGTTCATATATTCAATCTCAAGGAGGATTCCATGTATATTAACAGCTAGAGTTTTCAGCAGATTGAACCAAACTAAGGTGGATCAGATTCCTAACTAAACCTGATTTTGAACTCTTACGTCTCATAAATTCCATACCAAAACCATAAGATCCTTGCTTTCATGTAAATTCATACCAAAAAATGTAGAAATCCTGCCAGGTTGGTTTGCACACCTTTTTGGCACTTCTCTCTGGCTATATCTTCACCTCTTCTCTTTCTTATTCCACTTCTCTTCTCTCCCTCTACGGTTTGTTCTTTGTGCTCTCTTTGGAGACCCAGAATTTAGTCCCAAATCCCCATCTCTCCTTAGGCCATGTTTGGCTCCAGCTCCGTTTTGGGTTAACTTTCTTTATTTGCTTTTGGTCCTCCAACTTTTAGATCCATTAGTATTCCAATTTCCCTTATTTCATTTTGGCCTCAATCTTGTTAACTTATGACTAAGTCCTTTTTGGATCAATTACTTGATTTTATCCTTAAATGTTGTATTCAGATCTCTAGTTTATGTTTACATTTAACATTAAATTAAAGCACAATACCTAAAACAGTGTTAACGACTAGGGTATGGCCCGAGTGTTACATTGTGAGCTAATGCGGTCAGTACGAATACTAGAGTATATGGAGATGATGAAAACTGTGCTTATGAAGAAGGTAATGATGAATCAGTGAAGATGTTTGATGATGAATCTAATAGAGCTTAGATGAACAGCTAATGGACATGTATCATCCTTCTAGACTTTCAACCAGTTTTGGAGAATGAGAAAAGGATATATATATGTGTACAACATGTAGCATCTTACAGTGTCGAATAGCTTAAATGTTGAGGAACCATATGGGTCATCCCACAATTTCATTATCATTTTATACCGCTCAATTTGAACATGTTGAAAACTTAGGTAATGTTATTTCAAGCGGTTGGACTCCATAGATTACCTTTTACTATTATTCAAAATTAAATTGTAAGCGGCAGTTTTCAATCCTAAATCTAGTTTGCAGTGCAAGTTTTCAATTAACATACCAAAAAATTTTTTCGTTAGTGTCACTCAAAATCACTTTGTTTTAAGATGTAGAAAATTGAAAAATGTCAATGTCTAATATGGAAGCTTACGTAACATAGTTTGAAAATACTTGTATTTGTTAAACCAAAATATAAAGGGCAGCATGCGCGTGGTAATCCTTGCTTGAACGGGGCTATCATCAATTGGATTAAACTTGGTTGTTGCTCATATAAAGGAAAGGCATTAAATTAAGGCCACAGATTCACGTGACTACATTTATTATTCAACAAATGGTGAAGCGAGGATATGAAATATCATATAAAAAGGCGTTTTGATGAAAAACATAAAGCATGAACCTTATTTGGTGACTTTTCTCAGGTCATATCTGGGGCTGTCATTTTGTTCTTAGTATGAAATGACAAATCTGGATGTGTTATGATTTGGAAAACATTTGATAGTAATATACTTAAACAATGAGATATTCAGCCAGTGTTACGGTCATTCAAGTCATCTATTGAAGGGTTTGAACATTGTTGTACTGTACTGAGTATTGATGGTACACATTTGTATGAAGTATAAAACTCAGTTAATTGCTATAGATTATGCTTGAAAATAATCAGTTGTTTCCATTAGCATTTGCACTGTACAAGTGAGTGTGTAGATGGCCCAATTATATATGTTCTCATATATATATATATATTGCATATATAAAGTGAAGACCAAATCGATGCATAGTATCTAATCTCACCTATATAAAATTAAGCCAAATGCTCTATGACTAGATCTGAATGTTCCACCATTATTATCATATTCTTGATCCTAAATTAAATCCTAATGGACCTTCCATCAAGTTTTTGCTTCACTTTTGTACTATTAGGTCACTTCAGCCCACTTTAGTGGTGTTTATTTTCTTTCTTTTTTCATCTTAATTGGATCATGGTGATTAGCTGAAAAGAATATTAGTTCAAAACATGACTCTTAACAATTTTTCACTTCAATCAAACGTGTACCTTGTGCAACAGTGCCTTATGCTATACTTAGACTTTTGTGCTTAAGTGTGCCTTCTATTTTGTTATAATCAACAATACTCAAGAGTGATAAAAATTAATGATTTCATTTCTTCATCGACAATAATAATTCAACATACTATGATTAACAATTACCCATCATCTAGTGGTAAAAACACAATCAATTTTAAAGTAAATTTAATCAATCCACAAACATATTTTAGCATGTGAGTCTCCATATAAATATCTATACCGGAAATAAGGTTTATATATATATACTCTATATATATATATATATATATATATATATATATATATATATACTCTCTCTCTTTATAAATAACCTATATCTTGACACGTAACATGATATTGTTGCACGTATCCCTATTCTACCAAGTAATTTTATTAGTCAAAAATTTTATATTATTTTTTGTTAATATATCATTATTACCATTTTGAGACATTGACGATTAGCAGTAAATTAATATGTAAGCAGGCTAAGTTTTAGCCAATCTTACATCTGAGTCATTTGGTGGTGACTAGAAAGATTATGAATCCTTAGAATTCTCAAGCAACGACTCAATCAATTAATGAGGTGGTTCATCTGTAAGACCCAGTCTTTTCGCTACGTACCTCCCCACTGAAAAAAATAAATAAAAGTAAAATCTCAGGCCGATTAGAAAGACTAATTAAAATTTACGAAAGCTCAAAAATTTTGAAGCTTCTTCTTGAAAAGCAGGGATAATGAGTGAATATTTCTATAATGTTCTCTTCAGTGTGTAGGACACCACATTCCATCTCCTTGGGTCCTAACGTCCTCATTGGCATGTATTTAGGCTAGAAATTAAAATTGTGATCTGATTTGTGTAGGCCCAATCAGTTTGAGATTCACAGTTGAAACTTGTGCTGGCCGCTGGCCTGCTTTTGGTTACTCTTTTTATACCTTCGAAAAGGCGCGATAGTATTGAGTTTAAGTCTGCTCTGATGTGCTTTCCTCTTTCACGGACGACATGGGACATTTCACGTCTGTGCCAGTAGCCTCTGATTAAACTGCATTCATGGTTTTTGTTATTATCTCAGGAGTTCACTTTACAACCTTTTAGAGTGCCCACAAAAAAGGAAAATCTATGATATCCCAAACCCAAACATATTATTTGGTGTGCTACTTTTGGTGTAAAGAAAGAAGCTGTTTCTTAGGCTTGAGATTTGTTTTTTACTTACCACTTAAAAAACTTGGTTGAATGCGATTAAGACAATAGTATTAAGTATTAAATCGTTTTGTTTTGTTAATATTGTATTTACATTTATTAAGTATTAAAGTTGTTTGTTTTTATATGTCTTAAAATTGATATTTTTGATATATTTCACATTAAGTGCTTGTTGGTGTGATCATATAACTTTTCTGTGATTATAAATATTTGTAGTTTTTCAAAGAATATAAATATTTAATTCAAAAAAAAACCAAAAATAAAATAAAAAACAACGCCCCTTAGTGTTACTAATTACACATAAATGTTAGGAAAGCGATAATGCCCAGATATTGTTCTATATTGAAAGAAAAACAGGAATTGGAGAAAAACATATATATATACTATATATATATATATATATATATATATATATATATATATACTCTCTCTATATGTTGTAGCAGTGGCTCATGTGAAGGGTTCGCGGGTTGGATAAATGCCACACCGTAGCGCGCTGGCGACAATAGTGTCCTTCATACCATATCATCTTTTGTTAGGGAGACAAAATAATGCATTTGGGTTGCAGGAATGAAGCCCCCTGAGCTGTATGGGTATGGTCAAGGTATAGACGATATTTTTGTAGGGTGGTGAATGTAACCCTATAACAGAAATAATGTAAGTTTGAGATGTCGTTCTGCCAGTGGTCCTTATGCGCTGTCGAATCGCATAAAATTTGATGTTTCCTTCCCATTGTTTTTCTCTAATGCATCACCATAGTTGCCTGAGGAATCACAACATTAGAAGAGATTTTTTATAAGCAGAATTACCCTAAAATACACATTTTGTACCTTTATGCTTGCTTTATATATAAGTTCTATAAGAAAGTGTCTGTGTTACTTAGGAACAGAGTTGCCTGTTCCAAAGGGCTAGAAAGGTACTGGATTATCAGTAACAATTGAAGTCTTTACATGTGCTTTACTGGGTTCAACAGTTGATGAAGAATTCATCATATCAGTTGACTGCACCAGAAAATGCAAATGTATCTCTGTTCTTAAATGCATTAGGCGCCAAATGTAGCTCCTCTTAAGAAATCATGTGTTAGTGTTAAGAAAGGTCAGACAAACGAGCATGTACCATTTTAACTGGAAAAGGCCCACAAGGCATCCATTTGCTCCACATTTGAGCTCAGCCAGCCTGGGAACAGCGGCAGACCACGATAAATCAGGAAAACCAGTGAGTGCAAGGTAATTTTCACCTTCTCTTTCAGACATTTTCTTCCAACTTAACTGTGCCAAACAAGTATCAAGCTGTGAGATCCTTCTGGTTTAGGCTTAGCACTAAATAGTTCGACACGAGGCAAATTAAGAACATGATAGATCACCAAAATACATTACTGAAATAGGTAATAAAAATAATGCAAACATTGAAACTTGAAATGAGTACTTTTCTGGTATGGTAAATATTAGAGGACCAATTGTTTAACATACATTTATGCTTGAAACATGACTACTCCTCCTGAGGCAATTTACTTAAGTACAAGACCAACAATATGTACAAATGTTTCTAATTATTAGGGTTTTAATTTCTCTTATAGTCATTAGAAAAGTTCTCATGAATAAAGAGAAATCATTTGATGACACAAAGAAATCATAAGTAAAACAAATTACATAATTGGAAATCTGTTTGAGTTATTTTATAGGAGATATTGTCTTGAGGTTTTCTTATAAAATGTCATTGACATTAGATATGAATTCTTAGTAGATAAGAGCATAAAGTTTAGGGTCTCTACATATATTCTTGGTTTTTAAGAGAAAACTCTTGACTAAAATGTGAGAAGGAAAACAAACATAGAGCATGATTGTTTCATGGCTTATTAAGCGAGGAAAATTGGCTTGTTTCATGGCTCATAGGAGCAGGGAAATATAGGTCTGTTCAATGGCTCATGTTGGCATCTAGGAAGCAAGACTTAAATTTTGAATCTTCTGTAACTTCTCATATGGCTTGTCTTGGAATCCTCATCTCGTTTTTGGAGGTAGGCATGATTCGATGAATCATGTATTTGTCTCATTTATGGAGGTAAAGTATGATTAGATGAACCATGTTGGTCTCACTTTTCTTATCTTTACCACAACTGTGCAACATCTGACATCAAAACTTCTGCTGCTGCACGAACTCGAACTAGCAGAAAACTAAAATTTTCATGCTTAACCTCATCACAGCTTCAGATCACTCTAAAAGGAAAAGGAAACTTCAAGTAACCCAAATTGTTTTAATATGCCCCCCTGGATTACTATCCACGAGATTGGCAGGAGAGAGGTAACAGAACAACTAATTGCACCAGCCATGTAAATAAATGAAAAAAAAAAAAAAAAAGTAAATTGGACATATAATACCGCAAAAAAGCATACATTATAACGTTATCATTATATATAATCATTACCCAGGATATTTATTTTGACTAATGTTATAATTCACTTGTGAGCCTTCTAAAAGTAAATGTTATTATTAGGAAATATATGTAAGAAAGCAGCATCACAAGGTAAAAAAAAAATTAAAATCTTGATAAAATATGTATAGAACTTTGGAGTAACAATTAGAAAAAAACAGTGATATAGGAAGTTCATTACTTGTCCAGGAAATGCTCTGCATAATGCTTTGAGTGTGGAATTCTTTACCCAGCCACCATTGATTGATGAAATTTCAGCAGTATTACAATCAGCACCACCGCAATTCACCATGAGACGTCCATTTGCCATCAGTTTGTCTTTCAAATTCAACCAGGTTCCAAACTGTCAAAATGGTCAGAAAGCATGAAAACCTCAATTTCAATTTGGGAAATGAACAGCTATCCTAGGACCCTTTATATTGAGGATCAGAACTTAAGTGGATTCACATTAGGATTCTTTTTTATAAAGATTAATTTATCACTTGTGTTAAAAATGTCTTAACAATTAAGATAAACTGACATAACTCTTCCAACAACCAGGTGAACTCAGATTAACACCATGGTGTTGAAACTCAAACCTTAAATAGCTCAACTAGACAATAGAATTTTACACGTGCACTCAATAATGACGTTTCTACATGGTTATTCCACAGCCAACTTGATCAAGTTTCAGCTATAAACCCCGAATCTAAAAGCATAAAATATAATCAGAAATTTTAGCAGGACTGACAGTAAGAGCAATAAAGTGCATGTTGGACATTTTGAGGTTCGAGGACCAAATGTTTCTAATGAAGATAACTAAGAATCTCAGACAAAACAAAGTATTAAAGCACTCAAGACTGTTTGAAAACATGTCTGGAGAGGCCTGAGACACATCCAGCTATAGATTAGCCTCAGTCAATGTTCAACCCACAAGCAGAACAGCATTATCGCTGTTCCTCTAGAGGGTCCCCAGTCTTTGACCTTCAACATGAAAGTTTCCTGATGTATTGAAAATTTGAGGCCTACTCCAAGGCTCAATTTGATTGATATGAGTAGAAGGATGGTAAAAATTAAAATCATTTGCTCTCACTTCTAGTGCATTGGTTGTTGTAGGGAAGTGTAGACCCACAGCCGTCTAACAAAGCAACTTCTCTTAATTTTATATATTCCACTTTCCCACCTAAGTATACAGGCAAGCAAACAAGGTCTGATCAGTATTTTCTATTTCTAAGAGGCCATATGGCAGAAATCATCTGCAATTTTGGTGTAGATGAATAAATCATAATATCTTCATTGACAGTGTAAGTTAAAGCAAATTCTTAATTGAACTAAAACTTAAAATAGCATAGTAGGCTTAATTTATGAAGTACAACAACACTAACATCACACATCTCAACCCTATATGCAAATTCCACATCCAATATTGAAGTATATACCTCTTGTAACTGCGGCAAAACCTTTCCCTCTGAAAACAAGTCAATGATTATACCTGAATAATTGGTATGAGTGCAATTGATTAATCAAGGAGTTTAAATAATATTTTAACAGGAAATAAACTTGGAGATAGAATTGAATTTATGATGAAAGGATATGTGTCATAAAGTTGGAAGGTATTAGACAGGGATTAAAGGGAAACTGAGTAAACATGGATGAGTTTAGTGAGAGGAGATTCGAATATTTATTTTAAGTTTTAACTAGTTAACATAACAGGAAGAAAGATGATGTAGATGGGCCTTAGAGATACAAAAGTAAACTAGTTTTACATACAACAAAGTTTGTACAGAAAAGCCCATACCTAAAATCCATGGATTGAGACTACTTAGGACAGGGAGATGAAGTCTTTTGTCATTCAACTCTATCTAAAGCTATAGCCTCTAGCATATGTTCAATGATCATGTCATTAAATTAACAATTGACTTAAAAAGCTTAACATTGTATGTCTCAAACTTATTTGAGCTTTAGCCATAAAATCCCACCTCATGGGTACCTCCATTATTGGCCTTACAGATTGGAACAAGAATTGGAGGAAATAAACATTGGTGAGGTTGAACTCATGATCTCCCGTAAAACAAAGCTCTATATCATGTTAAACCACCAATTAACCTTAAAGCTTTAGATTAGGTAGAAGGCCAACTATGTATATCAATCTAATTTTGGATTTAGCACGGACATGTTTTTCTTCTCATTGCATCAAGAATAATGCTTAACCTACCTTGTTTCCTCCTGACACCTTCAATGCGAAAATCATCTTCCATATGTGCATCAACAGGACAAATTGCACCTAGCTTGATTATCTGGGCTGCTTCTCCACATCTAATCTTCACTTAGGGTTTCCTCTACCTTCTAAATAATGCATTCATTTTTTTGCCTTTATTTTTTATGATCTACCCCTTTCTTATTTTATCTTTTGTAACATCAACATTCTTTGATCTTAGCACTTTTACACCTTGTGCAACTCATTTTGTTCTTACATGTTTCTTTCTTGCATGACTCTATGTCTTGTAAAAGAAAGACAAAGAGTGGAAGGGAATAAATTCCTTGTGTTTTTCATTGATCCATTATGAATATATACATACAAAAGTCAATCTAACCTTCCTAATAGATTATAACTTTATAAGACAAGTTTCCTAATAAGTTACAACTCTATATGTAAAGTAGATATATGCAACACTCTCCCTCAAGTTGGAGCATAGATATTAATCATGTCCAACTTACTCATGGGCTCTTAACCGATCACCACTTTGGGGCCTTTGGCAGAATATTACTCAATTGTTCTCCCGATCTCTTGGGTTTAGACGAAATACTTTATTTGAAAAAAAAAATTATAAAATTAGTTTGGAAAGCCAAGGTAATCACAAAGTAGTCGCGTGTCTGTTTATGTAGCCGGCGATGGTGGAATTATTAAATTGTCAAATCTTGTGTCATAGACTTGTAATAATTTTGAAATAGGGAGGAAGAGAAAAGAAGAGAGGCGAATAAAAAGGACTCAAATGCATTTGTCGAAGCAGTGGCAATTAAAAATTTAAAATCAAATGCCGCTATCAAGACAACGATAATTGAATCAAATTCTGTCCTCCCGGTTCGTGGTGCTATGGCATTTTAAACTTTGAAGGAAAAAGGTATCCAGTATGACATTTGCCAAACACACTAGTTTGGGCATTAGTTTGGCTAAAAAACTAAATTCGTCATTTTTTTCCCCACAAACACTATTTCGGTCTAAAACTCCCAGTCTTCACATATCCTGTAGAAATCAAGCCAAGTTGTGTTTTCTTATGAACGAAATGACAATCGATCTCATTATGCTTAGTTTGTTCATGAAACACAGGATTAGAAACAATATGAAGGGCAACTTAGTTGTCACACTAGAGTTTCTTTGGGATGGTGTCTGTCTTGGAGCTTCCATCAAGAGTTAATGAAGTCCACATGATCCCACCCCACCCCCAGACTATGTCCTTCGGCTCATGTTCGGACTACGCTAGATGGAGAAATGACCGCTCTGTTCTTTACTCTTTGCATGAGACTAGATTCCCTCTAACAAACACATAATAACCCGAAGTGGACCTCTTTTCCTCCTTAGATCCTACTCAATCTGCGTCAAAAAAGCACTCAATTCTATTATGCCCATAATTACCGTAAAAAATATCACGTCCCAAGGCTCCTTTCAAGTAACATAGAATTTGTTCAACAGTTGCCCAATGGTCGGCGGTTAGATGGACGTATCTTGCTCTGGCAATGGCGGGTAATATAAGGACGCGTAGGTAATTAGTTTCCTAACTAATCTTACATATCTCTGGAATCTTCAAATGTTTGTCTTCTCACAGTAAGATTATGCGCACGGAACCATATAGAGCTGCATGCCTTTACCCTCAACTTTCCAGTCTTAGACAATAGATCAAGTGCATATTTCTTTTGGGATAAGAAGATTCCATGTTTGCTTCGCATAACTTCAATGCCTAAAAAGTATCTTAGCATCCCTAAGTCCTTTGTATGGAATTGGCTCTGAAGAAAGGACTTAAGAGATGAGATGTATAAAGTCGCTCCGATGATAACGATATCATCGCATTACACTACCAACAAAATGATACACGAACTAAGTTCTGTAGAAAACCCGGGGTAGTTAGATTTACTCTTTGCATGCCAAATTCCTCATGACTTAGCTAAATTTACCAAACCACCTTGGGGAGCTCTGTTTCAAATATATAAGACTTCGACGACAAACTTTGCTATCTACTTTTGGCTTGACGAACCTTGGAAGTTGCTCCATATACACCTCCTCCTAAAGCTAGCCATGAAGAAAGACATTCTTAATATCTAGCTAATGGAGATCCCAATTATAAGTGGCAGCCAGGGAAATAAAAAGTCAAACATATGTCATCTAAGCAACAGGGAAAAAAGTGTTAGAATAATCCACACCATAGGTCTGAGCGTACCCCTTAGTCACAAGTTGTGCTTTCAATCGAGCAATTGAACCATCAAGATTAACTTCAACTACAAAAACCCAGCGACATCCAATGGTTTTTGTTTCCTGGCGAATCAACTTCTGCCAAGTTCCAAGTAACATTCTACAATAAAGCTTTGCATTTCTTCCTTTATGTGTATCTTGCGTGAGGGTGAGATAAGCCTCACGGACAAGTCTTAAGAAAATCAGAGGTAGTAATAAAAGAACAGGAATGTGATGACAAATGGTTATAAGAACAAAACGAGGAAATTGGGTGAACACACTAACATTTACCTATACGAAGAGCAATAGGAAGATCATCACTGAAGACTAGATCTAATGTCGAAGTAGTTGGTGTTGGACTCAAGATTGGCGGGTTTTAGCATTGAGAGTATACTTGAGTAATGGGAGGTTTAACAAGAATGGGAGCCAGAGTAGGAACCGGTAAGGAAACATAATAAACCAATAAATCATCATCCTTCCCCAGTTCATGTGATGAACATAAGGGAAAGCGGGGTGAGTCTCAAAGAATGCAACCTCGGTAGACCTGAAAATGCTTGTCGAAGAATTGAGACGATAACACACATACCCTTTTGAACTAGAATATCCCACAGAAATATATACTTTGGGACTTCATATCAACTTTAGAGACTTGAGGATGAACATCAGATAAACATGTGCATCCAAATACCTTAGGATCAATGAGAACAAGTTTTATTTAGACAATGGGTGGTAAGAGGTAGCCCAATTAAGAATGGATGAGGCATCTGTGTAATCAAAAAAGCAATTTGTGGAGATTAAGTCGGCCCAAAAATGTTTAGAACGCATTCTGTTTTAGGAATAAAAGGGCGCAGACGATGTAAAGTATTCTTTCTCTCGCCCCATTACGAGGAGATTGTATCAACCAGCAGTCGATGGAGGAAATGTGTTGTAACATGAAAAACTAAAAAGGTTCCGACAAATATTCCTTGGTATTATCACTTTATCAATGTTTGAACAGAGACATGAAATTGTGTTTGAATTTCAGCACATAAGACACTAAAATGAGAAAAAAGCTCATAACAACTTTTCATTAGATAAATCCAAGTGACACAAGATAAATCATCTATAAAGGTAAAGAAATATCTAAACCCAGTCGAAGACAAAACTGGACAAGGACCCCAAACATCATAATGAACTAACTCAAAATGAGCGGAAGCTAGTTTATTGACTCTAGGACTCAAATGCACACGGTGGAGCTTAGCATATTGACATGACTCATAGTTCAATGAGGATAGGCTAGCGAGAATATAAACTTCTTGACAAAGAGAGGATGGCCAAGCGGCAATGTAATTCGGAATGGGAATTAACAATTCCATAACAAGCAATGGGCGTTGGCACCTTTGTTTCAAGGATGTAAAGACGCTCAGACTCGTGTCCTCTATTAATAACCCGCTTCGTCGAAAGATCCTAAATCAGACAATAATCAAGAAAAAATGAGGTACTGCAATTAAATGTACAAGTGAGTTTACTCACAAAAATTAAATTAAAAGAGAATTGTGGTAAAACAGAGGTCAAAGTGATTAAAGGAGTAGGATGAATTGTCCATGACCCAAGGGCACAAGATGTGGACCCATCTACAAGGGTAACAGACTAACAGTAAAGGTAGAAGAATGTGGTACAAAAGCATGGTAATATTAGGAATTGCAGTCATTTTCAGATACGGCTCGGAATCAATGAACCAGTGGAGGAAGAGAAAAAGTAAAATATCTGTTGGTTTACACATTTCGGCGAGTGTAGTGGACGAAGTAGATGCGGAACTTAAGTGATTTCGATGTGGTGATGAAATCCTTTGAGATTTTTATTCTGCGATTTCCTACAATTAGTACATGCAGTTATGGCAATAATGGCTGACCCTCTTGAGGGTGTCTTGTTAGTCAAATGGATTGAACTAAGCAGGCCTCTAAAATTTGAAAAATAGCATAAAAATAGGATCTTGCAAGGCGACAACTTTTCCACAAAAGAAGCAGCCTCGGGTGGATGGGGCCAAAACATAAATCACCTCTTCATCCCTCGAATCTCAAAGAAATCAAGGAAAAAGGGAAGAAACCCTAGTAAACCAGGGCCTGTCGGAGAGAAAATGAGGCAAAAGAGCAACTTTCCGGCGACGACAAGGGATGGGAGTAGTCCAGAGAGGCTCGTCAGCGTGTAAGTGTGAGTGGGAGGCAAGTGTCAAGCAATGATCCATGCGCTGGCGCAGGCCACATGAGTTCGTGCCTAGAAGAAAATGGCGCATGACGTCATTGGTTGTCAAAATGTACGTGGATTGCTTCCTTAACAAAGGGACCTGGCGCATACATTTGGAGTTGTTGCCGGTAAGATAGTTGGGTCGCAGAAAAGTTCCTCGAGAAAAAAATGTTGACGATGAAGGAATTTAGCAGTTCGGCGTCAAAGCTACTTAGAGAACTTTCAGTGGTCAAATTGACATGATGGAATAGACCTTGACCACCTAATGGGTTGCCAAAATTGATTAGACGGCTAAACCCTAACCCTAATCTTTCTATGCTACGTGCCATGTGAAAGAAAGACAAAAGAATTAGAGGAATAAATTCCTTGTGTTTTCATTGATTCATTATGAATATATATATATACAAAAGTCAATCTAACGCTCCTAATAGATTACAATTCTATAAGACAAGTTTCCTAATAGGTTACAACTCTATATGTAAAGTAGATATATGCTATAACATGTACTAAGTAGCCTCTTGGATTTTATGGGCATCATATAAAACTTTAATCACATTTAATTGGTGCCTCCTCTGTATTTATAGAGAAAATGAGTGGAAAAAAGACAAAGAATTGTAACCATCCCCTCTGAAATAAAATGATTAAGTTTATCTTACCGGCATATCCTCGGGGAGACATTAACCAATGGAGAAGCGCATCACCCGGCTTATGAACATGAAGAATCCACCAGCTTGATTATGTTTCTCAAGATCGAAAAGCCCAAAGTATTCTCTTGATTTATGAATCAGCGAATGCATGACAAAGCATACCATAGTTCCAATGCGGAGTCACCATAAGTAATTAAGTATTAAACAATTGCTAAGATGTTTCAATTACCAAAAAACACATTTTCATGCCTAGTTAAAATGTGTAAGAGAATTGTATTTAGTGGAGAAATATCCAATTTTCCTGCTTTAATTTAAATGTTTAAATCTTGAACAGATTTCATGTGGCTGGGTGGAGCCCCGAGCTAATTGGTTTCATTTTTCAGGGATTTATAAATACAAATGGTGAAAAGCTTAGATTAGTCAATGACATCATTAACTAGAATGGCATATTACCTTCAAAATTAGCATCAAAGTTGCTCATTCCATTAACAGAATTCATAAGATGATCCTAAACCCAATTCCACCAAAATTCAAGAAGTTTTAGAAACATTTTAGTCATGGCAAAAAATAGAGGCAGAAAAGGAGCACAACTCAATTATTCTAGATCCTCGTGAAATACTTCATAGAATGGACTATTTTTTTTTAAAGTAGTTAGGGATGACTAAAATGATCCTATTCTCTGTCTCCCTATTGTGATGGGTAAAAAGCAATATATTAAAATAAGACACTCCAGAAAAGTGTTCCAAAGTACAAAGGGAGTGTGCCTAAAAAAAAAGAAGAAAAAAGGAAAGAAAAAAAGGACCAACAAAACCAGCACCCCTTCAACCACAGCCTAACTGATCCACAAAATTAACAATAGAACCTATTTTCAGTTTCCCTATTTGATTGGGTTCCTTGATGGAATTAAAGAGCTGTTGGCTGACAAATGGTACTAATTTGGGCTGGAATGGAGAGAACAAGCCTAAGGCATACAGTCTGATGTCTTTGCTTATAACAGAACAAAAACACATTGCAGAAGGCTATTTAATCTAACAAGAAAATTAAAAATTAAAATGCTAACTTTACCTAATATAGTTTTCTTATAAAGAAAATCTACTAGAAAGACTTGGCAGCTCTAAATCTCATAATCCTCACCTCAGCGTCAATAGAGGCCATAGGGTCAAACAGCAGATGTTACGGCTGTTCCACCACCCTGTAGGGTGAACATTGTTTTGTTTTCCAGGCCTCCATGAACATGTTAAATTCGGGCATTCGGAAAACAAATCAAATTTCAATAAAGTATTATGCATTTTACAGAGAGCGAATCACTTACCAGACCTAAGATTGCAATGGGACCCTCTGGTACAATAGCTGGTAAGCTGGCAAACTCATCCTGTATAAAAAAATTAAATAAAAATTAGAGAATCGCATTAGCCCAATCTAGACCTAAAAGAATTGCATCTTGCTCAAGCTTGCCTTAGTGCCAAGACACATCCTTTATTAGCCCCACAAATAGAGCATGTTAGCACAAAGGCCTCATGTGGTAACACCTTTTCCTCATGAGCAACCATGAAAAATGCAGGATGCAACAACTGGGATGGAAACACATTGATGCTACTGACATGCAGAGGCAGTAGCAGGGCACAAGCATGCTGGTGTGACAACATGCAAGAGTAGAGTACACCATCATGTGTTGCTCCAAACGACCTTCCGTTGGGGTTAAAAGCAGGAAGGTTCTAGAAGGCTAGAGGATCTTACATAGCTTTGGAAGAGCATGGAAGGTCCTAGTGTGCGGAGAGTTCTACAAAACTATGGAGAAGTATGAGAGCATTGTAGGGAGTTCTAGAGTCTTACATGTACATAAATGTAAATAGATTTAGTGTAGAGTGCTTTAGGATAGTCTTGGATGGTAAGGAACCTCTAGGGATTCTAAAGAGTTTCACTGGTGTCTATAAATAGATGAAAGCCTCATTTGACCAAGACAACTAGGAGATTTGTGAGCTATCCAAGTTGAAAACTACTATGCATTGTAAGGTTTTCTTTGTGCAATACAAACTTTCTATTATTATAAGCATACCTTCGGGTCTTATCCTAACTTCTAAATAGTGTGCTTAGCTACCCAAGATGAAAGAAAAACTAACTTAGCAACACCGAGAGAGACTTGAGTTATCTAACTGTCACACATGAGCTTTGGAGAAGCCTAAGTCCATCACATTTAGAGACTTGGTGCCTTCATGTGGCACAACTTGTGTGCGTAAGGATACGAGGCATGTGGGGACAAAGGAAGCATACCTTGGAGAGGTGAAAGCATTGCAATGGGATGACATAGCCACAGTAGTATCTGAGACTCAAGGGTGGGCTGACTACTATGTCTAAGGCTAGTCTACCCATGCACTAAGCTCACACATCTTTCCATGCCTTGCTACTAAGGCTATCTCATCCTACAGTCATGTTCTCCCCTGGTTGAGACATCTTTCCTTTCGTACGCACATACCCTGTGTCCTTGAGCACATGGGTTATGCTGCATGAGGGCACCAAGCCTATGCTTGGGTGCCGATCTTGCATGCTTCCATGCTAGCATACTTGTGCATTGTTGTTGCGCCAACATTCTTATACACAGCTGCTACATCAGTGTGTCAACAACTTCATTGCGCAAAGGTGCCGCCCACATGAGGCCTTTCTGCCAATAAATTGCATTTATGGGGCAACGACGGGCAGTATCGCGTTCGATAACGTTTCTGCGTGTTTGAATGGCTGGGCGGGGTGGCGCATGGGCTTGTTTGGAAGATGGGCATCAATGATGACTAGTTACCTGGATTCTGATCTTGTTCTCACCCATGGCCTCGGTTTGTATTGCGTTTGGCGAGAGATGGATATGACCAGCGAGCATAACACTAACTGATATTATTACACAGTTATTTTCCTCTTGCACTTTTTATTATTTTCTTCCCGTTGTCTCATAATCATTTATTTCATAGAACCAGCAACCGTTTTCCTTCATTATTCCGTCCAAAAACCGTACTTCCAAAATGAAAAGAATCTTTACTTATTGGGGCCTTTTTATGGAGACCCCCAAACCTAAACAAGTTGCTATCCAGAAATTCCAGCAACTATTTACCTTGGAAAGTTTGCCTTAGGATCAAACAATTGACTGCCATCTTTAAAACAAACTAAAGTCATCAACTTATATATATATACATATATATATATATATATATATATATATATATATATATATATATCCTGCATTGATGGTGATATTGTGCAAAATTATTGGGGATTTAAAGGCCTGGCCATCAAATGCTATTCAGTTGATGAATTTCTTATGCGTTTTTTAGGGTGCTAGATGTAAAAGACTTGCTCAAAGTTAGTATAGCTCAATCTTAGCTAATAAAACAGCTTAGAATCGGCTTGACATAAATTATTTCAATTATAAAAAGAAATTCTCAAAATTTCAGGATATTTTTTCGAAAATTTTAAGATGCTTGGCCAAAACCATCCCAATCTGGCCCAAAAGTCATAGAGATAAGTTAGAAAAAGAAGAAGAAGATAGCAATTCTTTAAAAATATTTAATTAAATTTCATTTTGAATTTGAGATTGGTTTTATATCATTTTATTTTGATTCTCTTTCCCTAGGCATTCCAAACCCTCGTCTAAAAACTAACTGGTCGTGGATAAATTGGAGGAAAATACAGAGGGAAGCAAGATGAAAAGAATCTGCACATACCCAATACGAACCAGTCCGTTTCTCTTCCTTGTTAAAAATGCTATGCACATTATCTGCATCAAATGTAAAAGTCGAATTAGATGAGGTTTGATTTGATTTTACATGACATTGAAGGAAGAAACCAAAGGGGCAGGGGTAGAAAGACAGCATACGAGTGGAATCAAGGAGCAGTAATCGAGATTTAGGGGTGTCGAGGATGAATATATCGTTGTATTCGGTCTTAATCGCAGTTAAAACTTGAAAATCCTCTTGTTGATCTTGAGCGGATGGTTCAGGGATAGCACGAGCTTTTAGTTTTGGGTGAAAGAAATGGAAAGAGACGCACTGGATATGGCCCAAAAATTTGAGCGTGAATAAACTTGGGAAGGGGAAGGGGAAGGGGAAGGAAGGAGTAGTATCGGAGGGGAAACAGATTTGGGGAAGAAGGAGGCACTTGAACGATATCATCAAACTCAAACAATGCATGCCTGTTGACTGCTGCCTCCTGCGTCCCTCTCTCTCTCTCTCTCTCTCTCTCTCTCTCTCTTACTTTCTTATCTAGTCTGGCAGTTGATGCTCGTTTGTGGTTGGTTGTTTTTGCCCCTTTTTTTTTATGTTTATTTATTTTGACATTTAAACTTTTTAATTACAGGAAAATGCTTGCCACTATGATGTTAGTGAGCTTTAGAAGGAAATAAGGATGAAAAAATCGGTTCCGACGGATATGTCGGTACTTAAATTTTACGGATATATCGGATATATCAGAGATATATCGGTATATATTTTTACATGAATATCGATATATCGGAAATTAAACTGTTGTGATCGTCATGCTTGGATTGGATCGGGTAGGGATTTGAATAGTGCATTAAATATATATTCGATATATCGCATATGTCTGGATATTTCACAGTAAAAATTAAATTAATCTGTAGCGTGTGCCGCGAGACACGATATTTCCATATATATCGGTCTAAAATCGATGCTCATCGCCCGATATCGCGATATCATGTGAGCAATCATGATACTCGGATATATTTGGATATTTTAATCCCAACGATGGAAATAATTTTTTGAAAAATTATTAAATTGGTTGAAAACTGAAAAAAATGAAAATATCAGTAGTCACCAGTTTTCCGATTAAATAAAATATCGAATATAGATTTATCCATGTGAACTTGTGATTTAATATAATAAGTTTGGCGATTGTCGTACAATGTTGACGATTAGAGTATTTAAAAGCCAATTATAGTTGTTCGTGATGCGAACTTTTGGTATTTTAAGTCTAAATTTTATATTTTGATTATGTCATGAATGGACGACGGTATTACAGCATCATTTAGCAGTGGTTGGTTTATTAATTTGATATTTTTGAAAAATTATTTAGTCTAAACTCGATGTTAGACATCATTTCTAAAAATATAAAGTTTTTAAAGGTAAATACCCATTATCCACTTTCTTTCATTTCTTATAATAAATGATAAAAATCACTACCCTTATAAAATTATGGTAATTTTTTTTTTACACCAGTAGTGTCGTATAGCAACACCCTTAATTATAATATAATGAACCGTATCCATTAAGACTCTGGGATTCCCTCTTCTCACTATGTCTTGACTTTTTAAAAAGTTGAGGATCTACCGAATAAGCTAGGTATAATGAATTGTTTATTTATTTATTTGTTAAATTTAAATTATTGTTCCATATAGTTAAAACGGTTAAGAGCTTAGGCAAATATAGAGATGAAAGATCAAGGGTTGGAACCTTAATGGGCATAAATTTGAGGAATACGACGTTATAAAATTGTAATTTCAAGTGAATAGATGTAAAAAATATTATATTACTTATTTGAGTTACAAATTTAAAAGATAATTTACTAAATTTAGTTTTGAAAAACAAGGATTATTTCGATCCAATATTCCATGTCTTAGACGGTTTAGCCTTTATTCTTAACAGCGTTTTAGTCAAAACGTTTTTGTAGCAATGACTTACAATTATAAACATTTTTCATGAGGATGCGAAGAAGTGATTATACTATGTTATTTTGTAACATAATATGGGTATAAAACTTTTAAAGTGTTTTCTTTTTAAAAAACCACCTCTTGCCGTGTTTGGCGGTCTTCTTAAGTGTTTTAGGCCCAAAAACACTTTAAGTATTTTCTTGAAAAAAAATGACGTTTGGTAAAATTATGAAAAACACTTTTGAAACCTAAAAAAAACACTTAAAGTGTTTTTTTGCTAAGTACTTGAGAGGTGTTTTTTTAAAAAACACTTAATTTTTTTTTTAATATTCCTATAATACCTTACATTCCTTTTAAAAATCTAATTATATTTTCTTAAATTATCCGTATTTTCTTCCTATTACAATTCTTTTAAAAAATCTAATTGTATTTTCTTAAAATATCTAATTATTATTTCTAATGTTAACTTCTTTTTCTCACTCTTACATCTTCCTGGAAGCTTTCTCAATATTTTAATTAAATTTTTTTATAATCCTTATCAATAATTATTTTAAGTTTTTATTCATACAAATGTTTATATATATTTATTCAATAGTTTAATTCAAATTTATATATATTTATTCATTAATTCAAGAATTTTATAAAAATTTTAAAAATTTATAATCATGAAAATAATTATTTTAGGTTTTATTAATATAGAATTTTTATATGTATTTCCAAATTTTTTTTATAAATTTATTTATTTATTATAATATCATATTTTATAATTAAATATTAAATATCCCTTTTGGTAATTTTAATGATATAAAAGCGTTTTTATATTTATACAACATATCACAAAAAACTTACGTAAAATCATTTTTTGAAATTCCTATAATAACGTTTATGATAAAAGCGATATTGGTGTTTTGATTTATTAGGAAATGTTGTTGCAGAAGCAATGTCAAATAAGTCTTTAATTTTAAAAACATTTCTAGTTTTAAAAAAATATTATTATTATTATTTTTCACAAAAACACACTCAAAACAAAGTGTTTAGTTGTAAATAAAAAAATAAAAAAATAAAAAAAAAAAAACAAAGAAAAAAACACTGGGAAACTGGCCCTTAAACCCTTTGTAAACCCTCCTGAAGACGAATATCCCACAGCAACAGGCAACAGCCATGGCGCTTCTTGGCCATTGCTGCGCCTCCTTCACCCGCCGCATCTCCACCAGTGTGAGAGGAAACCACTTCTGGAAGACGAAAACGATGCCGTAACCACAGTCCAACTGCTGTCCTGAGGCGCCTCCGGTCAACTGGGCGGTGGCATTGAAGTAATTGTTGCCTTCCCCTGTTTGCCCTCTCCACCTCCCTTCCTCCTTCAGCCTCTCCCGAAAATTTGGGTCGTCTCTCGCCTGAGAATGCAAATGGAGGTGACGGGAAGTGGGCGTATCATGTGGCCTTTTCCGCTCTTCATTTGCTCGTTGAAGGCAAGTTGTGGATTTGGGGCAAGGCGATGGTGGCCGCTTGGGTTTTGGTCACGAAATTGCCCTTCTTTTCTTCCTACGCTTAATCCCAGTTTAGTTCGATTCGTTCCGTTGCTCTTGGCGTCGATATTGGCCCTCACCTCGCTTGGCCAAAGTCTGTAGTCTCTTCTTTATTCTATTTTACCCTAATTTTTGGGTAGTTCTTAGAATCACTCGTAGTTCATTGTTGAGAGATTTTGTATGGTTAAAATGAAGTTTGCAGGGGCTATGGTGGTTGAGACTCTTGGGCATTCTGTTTATCATGGGAACTTCTCCCTAGAATGGTGGAAGGTTCTTGGAATGCTAAAATCGGCATATTGCAACTTCCGCTGGGACATACAGCTGCTGTCACTGAATCAGTTTGAAATTAATTCAATGGATTTGAAGAACTTTGGATGTTTTCTGGTACCATGCCTTTATTCTCTAAGTTTTCATGCATTCTGTTTTGTCCTGCTTCCTTTTTGTCTTCTCTTTTTCCATTTTTGTGGCTCAACTTTTTCTAGGCCTGCCACATTCTATTTTGATTCTGTGAGGTTGGCGGATTTTAGGATTGAACTAAGAATCGAGTCTTGAAAAATGTACTTGAGACTAAACCTATACTTTGAAGAATGTTGCCAACTTGAACCAGGTTCAGATAAACCAACTGATACTGGTCTCTTATGGTTTATATGTGACTATGAGGATTAAGTCAAAGCTATGTCCTATTTAATCTGGATAATTGACACTTCTTCAAGTTTCCCATTGTGAACTTTAAGCTGAACATCGGAAACAATGTTATAGTACATGGGAGAACAATGGATCCGGCTTGAAAACGGAAACCTTCTTTAAGTCATGTCTTATGTTTTGAAAAGTTTATGACCATTGTCATTTTACTTGCTTTAAAAATCCAAATTGTAAGCTGAAAATTGGTAGACTAAGCCTCTCAATGAATGACCCCCTTGTTCAACTACTACTTGTTTAGTAAAAATTAGGCTATGCCTCTTCAGTTGCCTCAGAAGCACTTAGGCTTCTCTTTGTTAATAGTCTCTCTTGTCCATTAGGTTTATTTACTATTACTTACATTACCACCATAATAGGCATGAGTAGTATCCTTAATGTGCAACAAGGAATAGTATTATAAGGCCCATCTTCTTTTCATTTTAGGTGAAACAGCCACTTATTTATTTCTTAACTTTTTTATGAGTTTATTTATTTCTTAATATGATGTTGTCTGGTTGGAAATGTAACAAACCAGATGAGCTTTGAAGGGAATAGGTCTACACCCTCAATAGATGAGCAACAATGAGCGATAAGAAAATCCATGGCATGTTTATAGCAGCACGAGATGTTATGTTGTTACTCCATATAATGAAGCTCATCTTCTCAGTGTGTACTTGTTTATAGTAGTTTTCATAAGAAAAGCAATCTAGGGTTTTGATATTTTCTTAAATGGTTACTCTATGGTCTATTATTATTTGTTCTTGAGTGGAGCTTTTATACTTGGGGTCAAGGAGTCAAGGGGATGGTAGACTTGGACTTGGTCCTCATTGTGGTCCAAACGAGGGTGGGGGACTTAGTATCCCTTCCAAAGTGAAAGCATTACCTGTGCCTGTAGCCGCTGTTTCCTGTGGTGGTTTTTTCACAATGGTGCTGACTCAGGAGGGCCAACTTTGGAGTGGGAGGTAAGGTTGTTTTGTTTTTGTTACAATCCTTTACAACTCTCCATTAATTTATTGATTTCCTTTTCTAAAAATGAGTGATAATGAAGAGAGCTTTTGAAAATGGAAAATCTTGTAATCTGAATATGACCTTAATAGGCTAGGACTGCAGAACTTCATGCTTCCAGTCCCTAATAAGTGTGATCAAATGCATAACAAACCACATCATTTTCATCATAAAGAATCTGATAAATCTGAATGTTTTTGTGCTAAGAGACGAATGATATTGTCCTTTCCTGATGTAGGACAACATAAGCATATATATATATATATATAGAGAGAGAGAGAGAGAGAGAGAAAGAGAGAGAGAGGTTGGCTAAGAAAGGAATTAGATGAGAAGAAAATAAGGTTGGTTAAAGGTTTTTATGATGAGAACTTAGATATTGTGATGCTCAAGGAAACAAAAGGGTTTAATAGGATGTTTGTGGGTAATATTTGGATGATTAGGAATAAGGTTTGGGCTTCTCTTCCAGGTTGTGGGGCTTTGATTATTTGGGATTCTAAGAAGCTTACCAGTGAAGAGGTGGTACCTGGTTTTTTTGGCCATCCTCTATTTATGGTTTTAAAAATACTATTCTTAGGAAGGATTTTTGGTTGGAACTCTTGGACCTTTTTGGTTTTCTTCCTAAATCGGTATTTAAAATCAAATTTGAGAGTCATAGTATTTAATAATTTGCTTAAGGGTTTTCCCAGTAAAAGCTCTTCAGAGATTTATGCCCATATTTATATTTATATACCTTTGTTTTGTTTTCTTTACCAAATTAGGTTTGTAAAATTCTTTCATTCTTTTACTGAATTTCAAGCATCTTTGGTGGCCAATTTTGTTGCCAGGGGTCAAGTTCTTTACCATGGACATTGACCTTGCTAGCATGCTTGAGAAGATAGATTGTTTTTAAATGCTCTCATTAACTTTTATTTTGAAAAAGATTACCAAACTGATTTTGGAGGACCATTTCAACTCGAATCCTTCTCATGGTCATTTGAGGTTTAAAATTGTAATCATTTAGGCTGATTATGGTTCAAGATCATTCTTGGCATCATGACTTGCTTTCATGAGAACATACCTCTCCATAGATGTTATATCATGTGCATTTTATTTTCGCCAAACCTATACTCCATACCTCTCTTGCACTTCTTTAGTGCACTGTCCTCCCTTCTTGCTTGCTGCCTACAGTACCTGTTTCCAGAAGTGCCTTCATTCACAAATCTCTAAGATCATATCCCTAGAAGAGCCTAATTAAACTTTGCAAACTCTTATTATTTTGTTAGTGTTTGGCAAATATCTGGACTCAAGATCATTCTAGATTATAATAACCTCTTTGGCGTCAACATTAATTCAACTCACTAGATTGGCATTTTGCTTGATTACAATGCTCCCAACTGTCTTTTTCTCTATTTGGGGCTCCCTTTGGGGGGCAAAATAAAAGGTTTGTGCTTTTTGGTATCCGATGGATGGGAGGATTTCACGGAGATAAGAGATTAGATAGTGGAAACAAGACTATCTGTCACTAGGTGGAAGGATAACTTTTATCCAATCATGTCTATCCCATATTCCTAACTATTTCCTCCCTCTACTTAAATTTTCCCCTTTAGTGGCGGTAAAAATTGAAAATTTTCAAAAGGATTTTCTATGATTAGGGGCTGCGGAGAGCAATAGAGACCATTTTATTGGTTAGGATTTAGTGTGTAAGTCTAAGGTGGAAGAGGGTATGGGATTTGCGGACAATCTCCCCAAGGAATTGTGCTTCATTAGGGAAATGGTTGTAGAGGTTTCTTATAGAAATTTTGCTTTATGGTGTTAGATTATTCAAAACATTTGTGAGATGCATATTTTATGCTTTTGCTTCAATACTTAGCTAACTAATCAATTATTGACTGTCTCTTCTTTCATTAATGTTGAATCATCCACTTAGCAATGCTAGTATAGTTTCTGATGGCATTCTCTTGGTGTTTATGCAGCAAACTCCAACTATGAGCTTGGAAGAGGTGATAAAGTTGGGGGTTGGAAACCAGAACCAGTTCCTAACCTTAAAGATGTTCGTATCATTCAGATAGCTTGCGGTGGATATCACTCTCTTGCATTAACAGGTATTGCAGAATCTTAATTGCTGCAGCTACTATGTTTTTTTATTTTTCAAAAAAAGGTACTCTGTTTCCTATTTGTTGAATAAAAATATGAAGGAGAAAAGAATACGGGAGGCTCCACATGATATCTAGATGTTTCTTTGATATAGTTTTTTTGGGTCCAGGTTTGGTTTCCTTGATCTCCCTTGTATTCCTTTGAGTCACCAATTTGAGGGATCTTTTATGAAATTTTTCTGAGCTCTTACTTACAAAAAAAAAAATGTTTTTTCGATTTAGGACAATGTTAGGATGGTTCTTCAATTATTTTAGAATTTAATGAGAGGAAAAGTGAAATGAAATTCCAGCATTTGGGAAAGAAAATAAAATATAAAATAACAAATAAATAAAGAAGAAAATGTAAGAAACTTTAGGTGAGAATCTTAATGATTGGGAGATGGAGGAGGTGGAAAGATTGTGTGGGTTGCAAGTGAGAGTTATTTATTATGTGGAGGACGAGACGGTGTGGGTGGGGTCAAAAGAAGGCATTTTCTCTGTCAAGCAGTTGTATAATGAGCTGGAGCCTGAAAGGCTTGTAAATTTTCCTTCTAAAGTAATCCGGAAGTCTTGTACCCCTCCAAAAGTGGGGTTCTTTGCTTTGGAGGCATCTTGGAGCAGGTGCAACCATCAACATTGTCCAAAAGAGAGGCAAAGTGATGGCAATCAAATGTTATCTTTGTGGGGAGGAAGAAGAATCTTGTGATCATATTCCACTTCACTGTACCAAGACAAGGGAGGTTAGGAATCTCATGTTCACGCTTTTTGGAGTAGCATGGGTGCTCCCTTCCACTTTGAAAGAGGTGATGCTTAGCTGGGTCTTTGTACAGGAAAAAAGGCAAAGCGTGCGAGCTTCGCATATGTGTCTTTCTTTGGACGATGGGGTGTGAAAGGAATGGGAAAGCATTTGAAAACATAGAAAATGTTGTTCATAGGATTAAATTCATTTTTTTGTATAATTTTTGGGCATGGTTTTCAGTGTTCATGAGTCAGGATCCCTCTTCTTTTATAGATTTTGTGGATTGGTTAGGACACCCTTGAAAGTGTTTCTCTTCTTTTTGGTCTCTTTACTTACCGTTTTGTAGTTACTAGTGCCCGTTGTATAGTATGCTTTAGGACATTGCTTTTGGCGTCTCTTCTTTCTTTTCTAAAACATTTTTTACTTATAAAATAAATAAAAAGAAACTGTAGAGTCTCACTGATTCTTGGTGTGGGCGTGATCCATAGAAGAATTCTTTCCCTTCCTTATTTCCTATGGCGGTTTGTAAGGATGCTTGGGTGAGAGATCTTTGGAGCAGCCCTGATGAGGGTGAAGGATGGAAGCCCGTTTTCACAAGACCTTTTAATGATTGGGAGTTACAAGAGGTGGGTAGATTTCTTTCTTGCATTGAGAGGTTCTCCATGGTTAGCAAGGTGGAAGACAAGCTGAAATGGGAGGAGACTAAAGATGGCGTCTTTTCAGTTAAGTCTATGTATTTGGCTTTGAGTTCTATACCTTATGGAGTCTTTCCCATTCATGGTTAGGGATAAGTGATGGTGGAGAGATTGTCAGATTAGTAGATGCTATAAGCTCGATCAACAAGCGAATCCATAGATTAAGAGTATCTGCACCTCACTCCTTTGAAAGTTAACATTCTCCTATTGCAGCTATAGGAATAACATCTGTTTTTAAAATCCTTCAACTTAATGCTTGCTTCCCACAAGCTGAGCCATAACCATCCCTCACACCTTAGACCACCGTCCTTCCTTTGTTCCCTAAACTTTCCTATTATCACTCAATTCCAAGAGGACTATCTCTGTTGCAAACTATAAGCTAAGACCTGCTTTGAAGATCCTTCCAACAACTTGCAATAGCTTTCCATATGCCCATGCCATAACATCCTTCACCCCTTGGAGCACCATCCTTCCTTCTCCTGCCCGAACTTTCCTACTATCACTCACTCCCAAAGGGACTCTTTCTATGTTGCAAATGGCGAACTATAGGGCAAGATTTGCTTTTAAATTTCTTCCAACAACTAATAATAGCTTTCCATAACCCATGTCATGACCTACCTCCACTATGGAGCAGCATCCTTTTCCTTTTAGATCCTAAACTTTTGCTATCATTCTTCCAAAGAAAGGGACTCTTTTATGTTACTAACTCCATGATCTACTCACATTGATCCCTATTGAGGAGAGGACCAATTTCTGATTTCAAGTGCTATCACTGGAATGTTTATTCTTACCTTTTTCTTTAATTATTAAATTTTGCTGATGGGACTTGAACCTAGAACTTCACACAAAACCTCCCCATTCCTTTGCCACTTGAGCCAACCCACTTGAGCCAGCCCTCAGAGGTTCACTTCACACCATTTTTTTCCTTCCCTTTCCTACTGATTCTTGATTTTAGTTGAATCTGGAATGGAAAGAGTGCGTGAGGGTCACCACAACTTTAGGAACCGTTCTTCAAATCTAAAAAAAAAAACCCATTCTCCCACAACCCCCCGCCCTTCATGAATGGGATTACTCAAATATGGGGAATCAAATTTTGTGAATGGATTGCTAATTTCCCTAGTGCTTTTCATAAGCAGTCATTATTCATCACCTCTAATATAATAGTGTACTAAATCTGTATTATAGTTATTTGTTATACTGACTTATAATTTTTATTGATAAAAGAAGAATACATTAACTAAACATCAGTTCTATAAATGAAGGATATCTGATCCAATACATATAAAATAAAATAGGTTCCAGGAAGTAAGTTTCATTCCCATGCTCAATTCTTTTACATATTCCTTTCTTTAATCTGGATCTAAAATAAAAAATGGTATGAAATTAGTTAAGATACAATTATATAGATTAAAAAAATATGAATGAAGGGTTTTTCTTACTAAATTCTATTTAATCAATAATATTATAAAAAATATTTTAACATATCTTTTTTATTTCTCTAGTCAAATGTGAAAAATTTTCATAGATGGACATTATAGTAAAATTAGAATGCATTTGGTAGTAATTCTGGGAAGTGCTTCTAACATTTTTAGCATTTAAATTTTTTTGTTTTTCTAGTGTTAAAACGAGTTTGAAAAGCTTTCTAGGATCACTGTCAAACAGGCTCTGATATATTTTATTATGTTTCCTTCACTGTAATAAACACTTACGAACTCATTTCCTTCCTCATAGTTCACAAATATTTCAATAAAATATCTGATTCTGATTCCTCTTATTCTCTTTCTTTCCTGATAAGGGAAGAAAAAATATTAGGGAAATGTTATGTAGTGCCCACTGTTACTAGATGAGACTATACATAAATAAATATAATATAGATGTAGGAACATAGATATCCTTGATACGTTATTAATGTATCATTCGCTAATCTGTAATTCCAGGCGATGGTAAAGTACTTTCATGGGGTTATGGTCAACATGGTCAGCTGGGTCATTCTTCCGTCCAAAACCAGAAAGTACCTACAGTGATTGAGGCTTTAGCTGATGAGCATGTCATCTATATTGCTTGTGGAGGGTCATCTTGCGCCTCTTTTGAGTAGGCAAGAACAACAATTCCTGGTAGCATATCTAATCTGAATTCGAAGATGGGTTTAATCAAGTTATGTTTCATAAATTCATATCTCAGTCCCACAATCAGAGGAAATCCCTAAAGAATGTATACATCTTCTCATTGTAACCCATGGATGTCTACTCTATTTCAATAGATGAATATCCCCATCTTACTGTTCTTCATTGGGCCGCCAACTTCGGATTGATTTGGAACTTCCTGGCTTTATTGTAAGGTGGAAAGTGAATACTGTAAGCCAACTCATATATTTAAAAATGAACTAAGAATTGGGTGCCAATTCATTTGGGTGTTGCTTTGGAGATCTGGAAGTGATACACTTATCTTGATATAGTAAGCCAGAGCTCATCTAGATATTTTTAAGGGAAAAGAACTCAACTAAAAGAAAACCTCCAGAGAAAATCCACATAGCTTTAGAGCGGGTGATGAAGGCTAAGATCTGAGGTCAGAGTACTCTGTTCTAAAGCCTGTAAATGAATTCTTCAGAATATCGAATAAGGAGGTTACCCGTTACCTTATAATAGTATGTGTTCTTTTGCTAACCTATATAAACATTTATCTTCAGATTCGATGATCAGTCTTTTGATGTTATGAACAGATAATGGAAGCTGTACATGTGAAAAATGCCAAGGACTCTCAATTAGGCGTTCCCGGATTGCCAGAGACACAACCATCGCCTGTTGAAGTAAGGATTTCTTATGGAGATGATGGATTGGGACTACATGTGCTATCCGTTGCGGTCAGGCGTCTCCAGCCATGTGCTTGGTTTCAAGGAGTCCAGATATTTAAAGATCAACTTGTAGTTTAAGCTCCATCACAAGAAGAATCTGCAGAAGTGGATGAACCTTGTTGCTTGAAATGACATTAAAATGGATGATGAATCACAGATGGAGGGAATTAGGTAAACCCATTCAGGAATTCTATTGCTGGTAGCCAAAAACAAAAAAAACAAAAGAACTTCACAACAACTTTGTTAATATCTTGTGATCTTTGTAACTTATTCCTGTTCATTTTTGGCAATCAGTAGTTACTTCACAAGCATAATTATCAGTACTTCATGACCCTTGAGAGTTTCCAATGCCTGACTTCCCAACTCCAATTCATATTTGTGCATCAATAATATCTTTTTGTTACTCTACTTTTTGTGTTTGACCAATATTTTGGTTTTGGGTGTTCATGTTAGGATTTGCCTGATGTAGATAAGCTTTAATTTTTCGGTAAAATATCCGAGATATATCGGGATATATCGAGATATATCGAACTCTCATTTAAATGACCATATTTGGAAATCGACTTGATCGCGGTTATGGATTGATTACAATGATTTAATTTATTTCCGATATATCGATATTCACGTAGGAATATCCACCGAGCATTCCGCGATATATCCGATATATCCTGTGAAATTCAAGTACCGATATATCCGCTTAAACCGATATTTTCATCCTCGCATATTTCAGGCATCAATAATATCTGCTACTTCATTTTTGTGTTTGACCAATATTTTGGTTTTGGGTGTTCATGTTAGGATTTCCCTGATGCAGATAAGCTTTAAGTTGTATTTGTATTTGTAGCTTATGCCTATTGTATCTTCTTTATAATCTTATTGTTTTTTTATTGGTAAGAAACAATGATTAACAAAGATTTTGTTTAGTTCGATTAAACGATAATTGCAGGGATAATGATTTATGATCCTATCGGAAACTCCGCGATGAATCGATAATTTGAGTCCGCCCAATGTAATTAGGTAATACATATATTTCATTGGCTTGAAAATCGGGCAAATTTTATCCGGCCTTAATTCATATTGTCGGTCTCCCTTAATTTTAGCTTTATAAGTCATGATCTGTTTACTACACTAAATATAATCATATGAACTTTAAAATTTTTAGTTAACAGTTTATTGTCTCAAATTTTAGATAAAAATTAAAAAATTGATTATTTTTTTTCTTCTGAAGAGCTCCAAGAGTGTTGACGGGTTTTGAGTCTATTATTGATGCATGATGAAGCAAATAAAGCATATAATTTTGTTGGATATGATGTAAAATCAATGTTTTAAAAATCGGATCACGACAATCGGAAAGCATCGTCAATATCAACCAACGGGTCGTAATCGCATTAGTTTAACGCCATAAATGTATAATTAATATATTATTAAAAATAAAAATAATTATAAATTACCTTTGACGGCTCAATCACCCGACATTCAAAGAAACAAGGGGCTTTAACCTTTAAACCATATCGTCGAGCACATCGGGTTCACGGTCCATCCGTCATACCGACTAATCCGATCTAATTTTTAAAACATTCTATAAAATATCATCTTAAAACATTCTATAAAATATCATCTGTTCTGTGCTGTGAAGATAAGGAAAAATTAGTTTTAAATATAACAACTTTTATAAATTTTATTTTTATATCTAGACTTTCATTTTAATCAGACTCCTAAGATAAAACGACGACGTCATACATTACCCAGATAGTTATAAAAAACAAAATTCATAAAAGTCAATAAACTTAAAAAAACAAACTTTGCTCACAAAGATTAAATATATAAGTTTCGCGAAAATTCTAATTTTAATACTAATTTTCCCGTGAAGATAACGAATTAGAGATAACCATTGTTTAACCAAGATGCCATTAACATGGATGAGTAATATAAGTGTGTTGGTAGCTGAATGAAGATAGAAAAGGGACTGATCGAACCCTAAGCAACCAAAGGATGAAGAATACAAAAAAAAAAAAAAAACATTTTCCTTACTTTATTTTTAAAAAAAAAATCAGATCTATTCCACACCCTTTAACTATGAAAAATGAAAAAAGTTTGAGAAATTCAAAAGATAAATAAGAAGATTGGAACCCTCAAAATGAATAAATCAATACAACAGATTAGCAATCTACCACTTTAGTATACTCAACCATACGATAAAAGTAAAATTGAAGTTTTTTATTTTGCTTTTTGACCCTTTCATAAATAGTTACATATTAACTTTTATTAATAATTCCAATTCTCATCATAATAAAGTAAGGACCTTGAAACTGTAGGACATTATTTGTATACCTATAGATTTTAAAGGTTATATATAGCTTGGGGACGAATACTTTATTCAAAAAAACAGGTACCATTAAAACCAAATTAATCCATAAAGAAATACAGAATGCCGTTTACATGGACGACAATCAAATTATTAATCACAACAAATACCGTCTACGACAACGACAATCGACTCTCGTAATAATTCCAATAATAAAACGGAGTAAGCAAGACAGTGGTGAAATGCATTAAAATGTCATTGGTTTCACATAACGACAATCAAGAAATTTAAAAAATCAAATACCACTCGCTCAAAGATAACCACACAATTGAATCAAAAGCGAAAATCACGCCAAGAACAACTATTATTTCGGCCAAATACACTAGTCGACATTGGCCATCAAAACTAAATTCGTTATTTTTTTTCTCTACAAACACTATTTCGGTCTAAAACTCTATATAGGACTCATCATTTGGATGGCAACAACTAACAAGACATTTCTCTTTTAAAGAGTATCTCTGGATTTTGGAGAGTAAATTGATTTTACTTCACAAATATAACAACAATTTGTAATTATTATTTAGTGAAATCCTTAGCATTTGTAATCAAATTAGTTGAGTGTTAAGCCTGTGCTTATAGCATTTAACTACATTGATTACAACTACAAACATAGTATAAAAATTATTTAAAAATTTAAACAAATCTCATTTGCAAGGGCAGCCACATTTTGGGAACATTTTGGGTCTAGCCATAACAATAACTTTTGAAATGCAATTGATAAAAGTCGACACTTCCATCATTCACTGTTGAATAACTAAGAATATTATTTGTATTTGTTAGAGTTTGGTGATTCAAATTCTATTTGACTGATTCTGAAAAGCTTCAAGAACACTAATACCAAGGATTTTAAGGATTTTAGTGAAGGGACGTTATTAGGGTTGATCGTGAGGCCACTATCGAGTAAGTGGTTTTCATTTAGCTTTTTACGCTTATAAATATATTATTTATTTTTGTGTAAGCCTTAAGGGATTTGGAGGTACTACGGACAGTCTAGATTTTTATGGGTTTTTCCTTTAACCGCGAAACCTCACCCAATTACGTATCTATATTTCCGAGAGAAGGGTTTCTCCTCCATGCCGTGGATTTTCCCTTTATGGGGTTTTCATGCAGACATGTGTGTTTCTCCTTTTCATTTTTTTTTTCTTATTGTCTATTCTTGTTTTGTCCTTTAACAAACTGGTACAATTGCAAATCAAGCTTAATCTCGATAATGGAAACAATTAAGTACACAAGATTTGTCGTTAGATCTAAAACACCTAAACTTTCTCGTTACTGGGCAATTAAAGATGTTAGTCATTCCTTCCTGACGAATTTGTCCGATGCCCTAAGGGGCTCGATGTACGCCCACACTGGGCCAGCATATATATTTGCAGGAAAACAACGCATTTAATCAAAGCCTCTATCTCAAATTCATCTTTATTTATCAAATAAGATTCTTTTGAAAAAGAAAACCGTTATTGCTTATTCTTTGAATTCTTTCAGTATTCTTGATTCAAACAAATATAAGTACACTAGTGAAGATGAAGTTTTGAATATCAGTAAAGGTACTCATATTGTTATGAAATCGAAGATAAGGTTTACTATTATAAGTGATGCAACCACCGATGCTCCTTCCATATCAAATGGTGATATTATTACGAGAAAAGTTAGTACTCATGGTAATCATACAAATATGGTTACCAAATCACTCCTTATGGTCATGTTTTAGCATTGCCTGAATTTGCTCGGTGTTCATTAATGATTGAATGTCTTTATGGGCTTTTGTAGAAGATGTTAAGATTTTCTTTTTTTAAGATTGAAGTTTGTTTATACATCGAAATTCACGTTAATTAGAAGCCTCGTTGTAATTGGGGATGCACTTCTAATTCCCATTCGATTCACTTAAAGCATTTTCTTCTAAACTAACATCATGGTAGATTTTTAGGGGATTTTAGTGGAGAGATTGATTTGATCTTGTGGGCCATTATTAGATAATGGGCCTATTTAGTTTCGAGATGCTTATATTTTTTAGGGTTCAAGGGATTGTGAGGTATTGCGATCATTTTAGGGTTTATAGATTTTTTATTTTTTTTCTTAATAGCCACAATATCATATATCTTATTTAAGATAGTTGATTTATCCTCTTTGTATGTGGAGCCTATTTAGGATAATTTTTCACCATTTCCTTATTTAGGATTAATTTCCATGTAAATATGTGTTACGCCATATTTTTTTTGCCTATTCTCTTTTTTTTTTTTTTTTTTCTTTGATAGAGCCTAATCAATATACTAAGTTTTTATGGCCCCAAAATATGGTGTATCCTATATTAATAAACTTTTTCCTCCATACAAAACAATATTTAATTTAAAAAGAGAAGCATCAAATAGCTAAACCAAAATATAAAATACATATGCTAAATCCAATTTTTTATGTTACCTTCTAAGAATATTGTTCTTATGCAAAAAGTCAAGTATCCCAAGTTTATGGTCTTAACCTTTTTTCTTAACCGATTAATAATAATAATAACATTAATAACAATAATAAATAAATAAAAAAAAAAGGGAAAAGAGTGAGAAAAAGAAAAAGAAAGGTTTTATTTTTTTTCCTTTTCCCTTTTTCCTTGCAATGATTTGCAGGAAGCTGGCGCATTTCCCAGAATACACCTGTTAAATTAGCTCGTAATCATGGGGTTTGAGAATAAAATTACAAAAAGAGAAAGTGAACATATAGGTAGCTAGAGACTAGAGAGGCAGATGATAATCAAACATGTAAGTTGGAGAAGTGGATTCCTAGAACAGTACACCATATAGTTATTCTTTTCAATGATTAATTAATGAGAATTATATATTATTAATTATAACAACTACATAAGATCTTGCAAAGATGTAGCATCTCCAAATGGTACAAGAACAAAGCAAAAAATAGATATTCGAAACAAAAAAATTATCTCCAACAAATGAATCCTTCAAAGCTGAAAAAGAGCTACACACAGCAATATTCGACAAATTTCATATCAACCGCTCATCTCCAATATCGATACGATTTAAAAATTTTCATTTCGCATGGGAGCGACATGTAGGTATTTAACTAAGGTATACGATTTAATTATTATACAGAATAAGTAAAAATTCAATAGATTTTAAGATGGGCTACATCTATAGCTTCAATAAAATTTTTCAACTCTAATTCCAAAATTCGTATACGAAAATTTTCAATGATTCTAATTTGGGCTTTCATTTAAAATACGCTTCGCATTTCAATTTCATGGAAAATACGCTTTTCATTTTCAACCCTATTTCGTTGAATAATTTTTAAAATGTTTTTTTACCCGTTTTCTCGATTCATATATAAAACGCCGAAAATACCATTCATTTTCTTTATTTTCAAAATTTGTTTTCGCTTTTACCAGAATTAAACGCTTTTGCTGAAAGTTATCAGAAAACAGAAGCTACCAATAAACAAGTACGAAGTTTTAGACGTCAATACGGAGTTTGCCACCCTATTAGCTTTAAGCTAAATCTCAAATGTTCTGCTTAGCAGTAAAATTTTCGTTTCTCTATTCAAACTTTTCGAAACAAGGAAAACACGCTAGCTTACGGTAATCGCATAGAAACAATTTTTAAAATGCTAAAATCGAATTCACTATTTTCAACATTTTATATATGAATTAGAAATCCAGGCTCTCACACAGCTTCCTTTGCACCAACCGAAAAACACGGATTCGGGTCGACTGGATAAAACCAAAACACTGGATCGCTGGGCTATTTTCTTCTCTTTCTTCCCTGGGTTTTCACACTCGATTTTCTTCCCATCAAAGCTACGAAACACGGATTGTGAATAGTAACCCGCATTTTAAACATATTTTCATCAAGTTTTCATTAACTCATTTCAAAACCCACATAAAACTATTTTTATTCTTCTATTTTCTAACCAAATTCAAGTATTTAAACGTATTTTCCTAAAACGAAAACTAAAAAGATTGTATCACATCAAATTTTCATATTCCTAATTTGGATAGCTAAAATTTTCATTTTCTAACTAAACTACTTTGGTTTTTGTAATCAAACTATACTTTAGACGCCATCTTTTGTTAACTAGTCGAAGATGCTCAATCGGTGTAATCCACCCACCTTCTACTCATCACCCGGACCCCAAAGTGTCCGATGTCCGTATTTGATTCCAAGGCATCACTACAATTGATATGTGACTTTATGGTCTTATGTCTCCCTGTATAAATATATATATATGTTATACCTCTCGGAGGTTTGAAAAGAAGCTTCTCAAATCTCATTTGTTTGTACTTTCTTGTGTAGAGATATATATATTTATACTTTACTAGAAAGTAAGGGAATGAGTTGAGTAAATCGAATCCATGTCTGCTTTGGTTTTCAAGCAAAATCATTTACCTAAAAACAAAAAACGATGACCCTTTAATTGTTTTTGAAACTCATCATTATGAATAGATCACATCCCTAATCATGAGTGGTCTTATCTAGCTTTGGTTTCTAAAAGGTAGGGGACCTCTCTAGCTAGGTACCGTACCATTCATGGGACTTACAACTATGACTTTCTTTCCCTCTCTCTCTCTAGACTCTCTCTCTCTCTCTTTGTTCTTGTGGGGCCGGGGTGAGCTACCTACCCACACCAGCCTTGTTGTTATATGTATCTATCTATTTGTGTCTTTCTGTACATCTTCACTGTGACCAATAAAGGCAACTGTATTCTTTTTAGCTTTCTCGTCTTGTGAAATGAAAATGTCTTGATCTTCACTGATTTCATAATGCACATTCTAACACCCCAACTCTGGAACAAACCGATCCCTAACCCCATTATGAGGTCTGCTTTCGCTGCAGACAGCAAAGGCTGTCATCCGTCATCCCGTAATTTCATAAAGACAAGACGTCAGAAACAGATAAGGCGTTTTTGTCATAACCTGATATCATATAGGAAGAGAGTTCGGGCACTATATGTAGTAGGCGTATGTTCGATACCGCAAAACAAAAACTAAAACGCTGGCCAAACAAACATGCAGACAAACAAACAATCGACTGATTTCAGCTCAACGTAAATAACGCCAGGTTCTGGGCACTTAATTTCTTACACCCCTTTAACTACATCAAGAATAAGGACAATCGTCTAAACACCTCAACTCGGAACAAACCGACCTCAACCCTATTATGGATCCGTTTGCTGGGCATTATGCAATGGCTTATTTGCTTGATCCTGCACTTAGAGTAAGATATAATGAAGGCGTTGTATCAGGGCGTAAGCCACAACCTATATCGAGAAGAGAGTTTTCGCACTATACGTAGTGTGATGTTCTGGACAATTCTAAACAAAAAAACTAAAATGTCAAGGAAACAAACCCGCAAAGACAAACAAACAATCGATTGATTCGGAGCCAACTAAATAACGTCAAGGTTTTAAAGATTTAATTTACCTTTGGACCAAGCATTCAAGAATATGGACAATATCTCCTAAACACTTAACTGGGAACAAACCAAATCCCTAACTTTCACATGGGTCCGCTTTGCTCGTACAGTAAAATGCCATCTCCTGGTTCGATCCCTGTAATTTCATGCAAGATATAATGAAGAGTTGTATTTCAGATAAGGTGTTTGTCACAACCTATATCGATAAGAGAGTTTTCAAAATTATACGAGTAGTGATGCCCTGAAGGCCTAAACAAAACTAAAAAATGTTAAGGAAACAAACCCGCTCAGATAAACAAACAATCGTAATTGATTCGGAAACCAACCTTAAATAATCATACTCTTAAGCACTTAATTTTTGATCCCTTTAATCAAGACTCAAGAATACGGACATGCCTCCTAAACACTTAACTCGAACAAACCGACCCTAACCCCATTATGGATCCGCTTTTGTTGCATTATAAAGGCAAGCTGCTTTATTTGATCCTAATTTTTATAAGATATAATGAAGACATCAGATTTGTATAAGGTGTTTGGTCATAACCTATAATCGGGGCATAGAGTTGTTCATGTAGTAGGCATATTCTGATAATGTAAACAAAACTAAAAACGCTAATAAACAAACCCGTCAGACAACAAACAATCGACCGATCCGGAACAATCTAAATAATCGTTATATCTTAAGACTTAATTTCACCTTTAATCGCATCGAGAATAGTGGACAATCGTCTCCCAAGATAGAATGGACCCTGCTCTCCTAGCGTAATGCGACGGAGGACTCGATGAACTAACTCAAGCCACATTAATCGTATAAATGGTAATGACGAAGTGAAGTAGTGAGACTTTTACAAAAAAAAATTTGGGAAGGCTCATCAACGTATACGCTTGCTCGAAAAAAAGATCTAAACAAACGCTGCTTGTTCGAAAAATAGAAACCGATGTGAGAAGCACCTGGACTCCAACCACTGGCACTTACGGCACATACAAGGTAGGGATAATCGACCTGGGCCAAGGCGTAGTCCTCTCCCCTCTTCCACAAAAGGGTACCCCTTGGGGCCCAAACCTAATTAAGAGGCTCAACTATTTAAACCCATCTCTCTTTTTGTTTCTATTCGATGTGGCACACACTTTTCATTCAAATATTGATTTTGTGGATTTCAAGTCCCAACACTATATAAGTATGTGTTAAACTTAATCTAATAGACATGTTTTAAAACCATAAGGATCCTTTAAACCCAAAACGAACAATAATATCTAAGTATATAACTTAATCGTTATCGTCACAATAATGGCTAACTTAAGAAATCGTGAAAGCAGATAGGTATGAAAGGAATCACTGAAAATACTTTGCCGCCTAACTGTATTCTGATAATCTACTCCCTTCCAATATGTGCTTCATTTCCTTCCAGGTAGGGAATCTTTATAAAAGAATGAAAGTGGAGTGGAACACTTGTTCATGCACTAGGTCAGTTAGACTTGCCTTTAGATCTATCCACTGATGGATATGATTCGAACATTGATACGTGAATATATATATATATATATATATATATATATATAACCCTATCATTGCTCGCCTGATCTTCTGTTTAATTGAGTGGAATATTCCCTTTTTATGGACACAGATTTGAGGGTTTAATTCTAATAATCAAGAGGAAAAGAAAAAAAGGAAAAGGCAGTATGAAATGATTGGAAGATTCAAGCAAACAAGGCAGGCATGGTTTTGTGCTCTTAGGGATTTGATGCCATGCATGAGAGTATGCTTAACTTTCCCCAAACCTGAGATTTTGCATCATTCAGGAATCATGGCTGAAATAAGTCATAATAATATCAAGAAAAAGGGGGAAACGAGTCATATCATATCACCAAATCAACTACGTTGAACTAACTTAATCAATTAAGAAGCTTTCAAAGAACTATATTCTAAAGCCGACATTCAACTCAACCTTCTACAATTTCGTGATTGAATATTAAACAGAACCAGACTTCATGATTGAGCTGATAGTGATATTCAACATCACCTTGAAGGGTGTGTTGTAATTTAACCTGAGCTTCTATGAATATTAAGAGTTATCATCAAGCAATAGTTTCACATCATGATCACTTATGATAAACTGTGTGGAAACAACTGAAGTCTCCAACAATGCCAAGGTGAATTCTGGATAACCACAGCAATCACAACATTACGTGGGTTAGCTAGTAATTTTATTCTGATGATACCTCCTAATTAATTGTATCTTCAATCCTACTATAGGAAAAATGACAAACAATTTACTATAAGCAAATTAATAACTTCAAGGCAAACTTATAATGTAGGAAAGAATCCCCCTGCTAGTTGAATGGAGCCCTAGTGCATGTGTTCTTATATTTATGATATTTCATCTGACACATATATATATGCATCGATAAAAATAATGATACCCTTGGCTAGTTGTAGTCTCAAATGATTTAAATCACTACTTAATCAGCTGAAGTGGGTTCCCTTAGTATCTGGCTTGCTGACTGCTTGACCAGAGCCTGAAACTTTCTTCTTCATGATGTCGCTTTAAGTAGCTAGAGAAAGATTACAGTAGTAGCCAGACTAAGGCAACTTTCTTGACATAGCTAGGAATTCGATTCAATATTTCATAGTTAAAATTATCATCAATTTTCAAAAGTGTCACCTTTGAAACCTCTTGAGTGGTAGTGCATGGTTAATATGTTACATGAATCTTAATTTCTAGCAGTTGTATGTTTGGGTTGGTTATAATTAAATCATGGGGACGTAAGGCCAATAGGCCTCTGATCTCCATATATAAAACAATAAGTCTTCTAGGACATGGGAAGTCTCTAAAGATAGAAATCTTTCATGGATCCAACATTGGGTCGTGTATCCTTTGATTACCAAATAATTCGTTATTATTGTAGTTTGATAGTCCCTGCTTTTAAGCCTTCACACACATGTTTGACAAGCTTTCTCCAATATTGTTTGCATATACTTTCCTTGAGCATCAATCCTCATCTGGAGGTGTCTCTGAACTCAATAATAAAAGAAAAGTCCTCGAAAAATCAGATTATTTCCTTTCTTTTCTTTCTTTCTTTTAATTAATCAGATGTGCAAACACACAAAATGAACAAGGTTGGCTCAATATATATTAATCTTTCTGTTTTTAGTAATTCTTCTAATTGTCTGTTCAACTTCCTTCTACTTCCATTTGCATCCTAAGTGCTTCATTGAAGTGCATGCTCCTGCTACAAGTAATCAAATTCCAATGTTTATGGATACTAAACAAAGAGAATGCCTTGAACGGTCCAATACAGATCGATAAATGAATCAAAATATATATAATATCCATTAATTCATCATGGTCAAGAAGATCAAGGGTCGCCACTCACCTGGTCATGTTATGACCTGACACAGGCGTAGGATTAGCATTTCTTTGAATACCTAACCCTGAAGCTGCAGCAAGAGAAACCTGTGAGAACTTATGAACTGCTACAAATTAAACTAAAATGATAATATTAGTCATAAACATAAAAAGAGAAGAGACAAATTGGAAGAACAGTCACCTTTCTCCCCATCCTTGATTGCCTGATCATGAAATCCTTATGGGGTTGTTTCCCTAGTCTGAATTTCTAGTGTTTCTGGGACAGGACCAGAAGAAATATTGGAAAGAAGATTAGAGGACCTGGCCCAGGTACTATGAATCTCCATTAAAGCAAAAACAAAAACACTTTGGATTGTACCTGAAGATGTCTTGAGATGGTAAAGAGAGTCAGACCCTTCACACCCAAGCAACTCTCATGATGGTTTTTGCGTGGCTCTGGAGAGCCAACTAGAAAAAAATGGAAAATTAAAGAGAAAGAGCATGTCAATATCATTCTTTATGCTAATGATGATGAATCAAATATTGATATATATATGTAGTCATTTTCTTTATGAACAAACTGTGGCAATGATCAAAACCAAAAATGGTGATTGAAGAGAAGAGATGAAATGTACTGTCTGTCCTCCAAGCTGGGCAGCAATGGCATCGACGAAGGCTCATGAAGCCTCAAAGTGTCCTAACGGAGGCGAGGTTTTGGATCTGCCAGAGGATGTCCAGAGTCTCCTTGAAATATGAGATAGAAAGCCCATCCTGTGAACGCACTACAGGCTAATTGGTTGAATTTTTTCTTTTCTTGCACTGTCTCAGGAGTCATGAAGAGATTCAAGAACAGTTCAGATTTCTCTGAAATATAGGAGCGAAAAGAGGGTGGTTTATTATTTGGTGTTTCTCTTAGTGGAAAGCAGATTGGTGGTCATTCTCTATCACCAGCAATTAAAAGCAACATGGAAAACAAAGGCTACTCTCGACTATGCTTACCCTTTATCAAAGTCTCTCTCTCTCTCTATTCTATTATCTCTATCTCTCTTAAATGGAGGAAATACTCAGCTCTAATGATCGTATATTTGGGACAAAACTAGTTCTAAGTGCAGTCAGCGGACAATCTCCCTAATGTCTTTTCTTCACTTTATCATTACCTGATAATTGAAGTAATATTAAAGTCTGATCTGATCCATTCCATCATCTCTCAAAACTTAAAAGTTACTATTAAGCCAAAACATCCATGCCTTCCAAGTACATAACAGAAAAGGAAGAAACTCATCAGGAATCATTCCTTCTTCCACTTAAATTAATTGATCCCAGACATGGAGAATACTATAAGGAATTTGGTGTCCCTTGAAACAAGTTTAGCCTGATAAGGGACTGTATTGTACACACTTCAACAAATATCATTTTATACTTTATCACAATATCATTGGAGTCAACTAAGCTTCATGTGATTTATTTGTAGGGGTACAGGTCCCAAGCAGTAAGCAGAATGATCTCTCAAATTACTTGCATTACTTTTTATGTGGGAAAACTGAATCCCCCATCTCTAAAATTCAGATCATCAATTGCCTTCATGCATGAAACTGCTTTGTAAACTTAATTAATTATGGGACAGCATAAGGATTTGAAATGGAAATTAAGAAAAAGAAATTTCTGGGTCATGACATCCGAGAAGACCATTAATATATAATGCTCTTTCTTATGTCAATTAAGTATATGAATGTGTTTATTACCCTTGTATAAGATGAAACTTGCTTTAAGCACATACATATGACTATTTGATTGTCCCAGAAAAGCATAGCGTGTTGATCCATTCTAAATGTGTGTCATAAAATTGCCTGCCCAAAAATGAAAGAATTTGATTCTCTTTAATTGAACGCTATCTTTTGCAATAGATCTGGTGGTTAATAGCTTGACGAAAGTGCAAGTCTTGGGTGTGGAGAAGGCAATTAATGTGCATGGATTGTAAAATCAATAAATTAAAGTGAGAGGGCAGCGTGGAAGGTGGGGGGACCAATCTTTTTGTAAAGCATGAATACATGAGTAGTTATTATTTGGCCACTTTGTGGAATAGAAGCTTGTCTCTGAGGAGCCCATCCCTACGACACAAAAACAAATTGTGTAAAAGAGTCAAACCCAATCATCTTCATGCTTTGGTCCCTACACTTGGCTATGGAAAAGGCGTTAGAGGATGAGTGAGAACAATATAAAGCTCTTATTATACACAAAAGCCCTCTCCCCATCTCTCAAAGCAACACACTCTACCTTTTAAGATACAGGAAAAAGCTATCAAGACCCACTCTTATGGTAAGAAGAGAATGCCTGTTCTTTCTAATTTAGTACTTCTCTCATTTTTTTTCAAATTAACTTACTCATTCTTTGAGAAATTTTGTGAATCCATTTTCGTTCAAAAGTCATAACATAACACATGGGTGGACTTTGCACATTTGGCAAACTTTGTCCAACCCACTGTAGATCAAGTGGACAAGCACCTCTTTCTTGAGCTAAGTTGTCCAGCACATTAGTCTTTGTATATTAGGCAGTTACCTCGAAATCCATATCTAAATAGTAATGGGATTCTAAATAAATAAAGGATTGAGGAAAGGAGAAAATCAGGGTTGTTTTTTAGCATTGGTCTAAGGATCAAAGGTGAAATTACAAATGCTTCCCATTATCTTTTATTCATGGTTTTTCTACTCATAGTTTTTCTATTTATAATTTTCTGGGGTGATGTATTTTCATCTCATGCAATATTGTCTATGGAACTTGCAAAGGAAATTTGTTTTAATGGGGTAGACAAAGGAAATCTATGAAATACAAAATGCAAAAGCCCTCGTCACAAAAAGTGAAAGCAAAATTGTTTGTTATGATTTTCTGCTAGGTACATAAAATGTTCGACCAAGTTGGACCATTCATCAAATATATGGGAGTAGTTTAAGAGCAATAATGACGCAGAAACAGATGCAATGAATAAGAAAGCACATAAATTGCTACGGTTCTACAAGTCTACGCCCACAGACTATGAACAAAATGCAAAGGATTCTACTATATTGAATTAGGTTATACTTACCTATATGAGACAAGGTCTCCCTTCCAACACGCCTTTCACCTAATCACCTCGCGAACTTCTAGAACGAGATCTCCCCATTCCCCCCAAACAACAAAGACCTAGACAAACTATTCACTTCACCACAAAACTAATGTATGTGAAGCAAGAATGTTCTCTTCCACAACACCTTAATACCCATGGAAACTCCTCGACTTTGAATCTCGAACTTCGCCTGATCCGTCTGAGAGTACTTAAATGTCTTTCTCGCCTCCATATTTATCCTGGCGCTTCATTATATACTACATTATCTCTTTGAATATTTGATTTTACCCCCATAATTATTTGTATAAGATTATGCAAACACATTATCCCTAACAATCTCCTTTGCATTTCTCTTTTTTTTTGCAAAGTATATTTTAAGACTCACCAGACAATAAATTTATTGTATGAAATTAGGAACAGGCTCAACACGCTGAAACATCCTAAGATATGTTGGAACATTGATATTATTTTGTTTCCTATTATTGTTTCTATGATCTTATTTTCCAATACATTTTGAAATATTATCGCACTTCCTATTATCAGACAGCCTTTGCTTTTATTAAAGTCACATGTCTTCAGATATAAAGATGCTTTCAGAAGTTAAACAATGAGAGATCACTCATTCCTTATCATCTATATTAAATCTACAAATTAAAGTTTTGATTTACTTTGTTCTCTGGGATTGAGACGTGTTTATTTTTATTGATTAATCGTACTACACGCCACGTCGTGGTATCATAGTTGCAAGCCCCAATTGACGGCACATCAAAGCTTAAGAATGGACAACCAATCCTAAGATCTATGATCGTGGATTGGGGTAAATTGTGGAGATCAATTAACAGCAACAACAAACAATCCAAAAAAATTTAACCTCAATAGTTAGAAACAATACAAATCCATATCATACAACAGGGTTAACAAATGCGTAGGAATGATGGTGAGGAACAAGGCGGCACTTCCTTGTAATTCCATTTTTAATCTCATTCTAAATATATGAATTCAAAGAAGGCCGGCCGTAGGATTTGATGGCACTTCAAATGGGAGATCAACTCGTGAATGGAAAATCCATGTAGCAGAAAGAGGTGGAAGGTCAGATAGAACCCTAATAAATGAATAACGGAGTTCAAACAGTGATCGACACTAAGTTGAAAACGCACCGTGACTTCTATTACCACAGTTTATCGTGACAAACACAAGTTTAATTAATGAGTATAAAGTTGCTAAGGCTAAGTATAAGATAAGCTCGATCTATGAAAGCAAAAAAGAATGTCACACGCATAGTTTGTGGTAAGAAAGCACAAGCTGTTTCATCGAACTTATTTGATAAGAACATCCTTCATGGGGCATGCTTATTCATAAAAGTGCAGATATCTTTTCAAAACATTTAAAGATTGTTAAGAAAACATAAAAATGACTGGCTTCACAAGACCGGTATTGATTATACAAAAAGCTGCCCATAGTGACACAAGGTCGCTGAAGATACGTATATTGCATATCGAGCTCATGTCGCATTTACATGTATCCCGTTATTTCTATCATCATAACAAACTCGCTTAACAGGCTGCAGATCACGTCGCATGTGATGATTCTGTAAGATATGTGATGGGAGAACAATGATAAGATCTTCAAAAGCAAGGCGCGCCTTCTCGTATCCACTTCGTGGTATTTGCAGTACGAACATAAAAGAAATGAAAAGTATATGTAGAAGGAAATACAAAGTATATGATATGATAATGAGAAGCATAGCACCTTATGCGATAATAAGAGGCAGCTGGTTAACAAGAAATACAAAGATAAAATGACACAAAAAGTGATATGAAAAATGATAAGAAAGAAACATGTTATGAGGCAGAAAATAAAGTGTATATGAGAAATGGATAAATATATACATGTTATATGTCATAAAGATATGCATGCATTTAAAGTGGGATGACCTGCTAGAGGTCGCCCATATGTGTAAATTCTACCAAAAGTTATGTTTAGCACCTGAAGCCATCCGTAGGTAAGAGGAAACCGAGGGTAAGACGATGCACATCACACCGAGGTCAACACATCAGCTCAGTGGGTCCAATCGAAGATTTTCGTGATAGAATGCTATGTCTTTTGGTTTCTTTTCAGTAATGCAACAAACAACACTCACAGCAGGAGTCAGATACATTTGCATCCGCCTGCTATAAAACAAAGCAACATTTATTGAGGCAATGAGCTTTTAAAAGTACAAGCAGAAATAAGCTGAATTTAACAGCCCACCAATAGACTTGCCATACTGGGTAATCGTAACATCCCGATCCGGCTCGGACCCGCCAATCAAGCCTCCTCCGACTAGAACGCGCTTACACTTATAGACGTAGAGCCCCAACAAATGGGGGCAAGTGAATTAGTACGTAAAGCATCCCTGGATTCTGTTCAACTACTAATCAAATGGACTAGAAACGAGAGGCGCCTGCATGAGGGTGTGTAAAACCAGATCTCGCTGCATCTATAATTTGTCTAAAAAGGAGATAATATCAACCCTTTCTTAGGTGTGGTTTAAAATTTTTAAACCTTTGTGTAAGTCATTGCTTGTGGAATTGCCTTTCTGTGAAACCAATTTGGAAGAGGTAGTTACAATCAGATTCAAACTGTGTGTAGATGTTTGAGACCTTCTGATACTTGTCTCTAATTGCTAAAAAAATCTCTCTCTTGATTTTGAATACTTTTCAAAAGTATCTTGACCACTTGAATGTTTGAAACTCAGTTGTATGGTAGTCATTTGCCTCTCCTTCCTGGTTGAGGCAAGTGACTACCTCTCCTTTTATGATCATTTTTCTAAAAATTTAATATATTTTTAACACTGTTATAATAAAAATTTAAGTAAATCAATTTAATTTTTTAAAATTATATAAAAGAATACTTTGTTGTGTGAAGTTGCATTCCATAATATCATATCATACTGTGTAATTATTACACAAATTAGAAGCAAATACAGTTTAAAATACCATATATATCATGATATGTGTATAGTTCTTACTGAAGATATTGTGAAGTTTGTATGATAATGAATTTAATTTTAAATTATTATTTTCAAAACGCTTAGAGTTTTAAATTAAATCCTTTCAATTCTGTTGTTTACCTCTCTTCCATTACCTTGTTCAAAGAAGAGGGCATTCAAGTCTTGGTTTAACAGGTCCTTTGAGAGCTCCAACCCTCTTTCGTTAAACCATTTTGTTGTGAGTAAGATCTTTCTTATAGAGATACCAACATAGCTAATTTGTCATGAGTGCAAGGGCATGCTGTTATCGCGGCTTAAAAGAAGACTATTGTATTCTGTGGAAACAGACTCATTAAAGTTACAGTCATCTCTAGAAGGTGGTTTCGTTTATGAGAGATAGACTGCACAAACAATACCCAATCTCCTAATATTTCTTTCAAGTCAGATTCTTTTTGATTTGCTTTATAGGTACTATCGGTGTCACGTATCATGTATCATAAGTTTAATAACTGTCTATACACTCTAATAATAAAATTTAATGTTTTAGAGAAAGGTGCTTCTATTTTGTTTAGACTTTATAAGGATCAACGATCCTCAACAAATAGCTTTTTCACACAATACACCCGGTCAACCCTAGGGTTACTATATGGAGGTGGCCACAGGATATTGAACACAGAATAATCATTAATCTTGTTCTCATGACTGCATACGAAATGTATCAGCTGTTCATGCATTTGGCAACCGATAAGGGTTAAAGAAGGCAACAGCTTGGTTCTATTGTTTGTTGCAGAAAGAACTAGATTTATTTAATTATATGCCATAATGGTGGGTCGGAGCTGAATTGTGAATCTGGATGCTTCATTTAAATGTAATCACACGTGATAGGAGGCTAGGAGCTATGCTAAACCTAAGTGTTCGTAGACTTACATTAAAAATTAGAGAAGCTCCCCCACAAAGTTGGATTTGGCAGTACTCCATTTTGCAGTATTTGTTGGAATGGTGCATTTATTCCCTCTGCATGTGGCATGTTCCCTCTCTTGTGGCATGTGGCTTATATCAAGGTAAAAAGGCCTTGAGTTTCCGTTTCAGCATTTTTCTTTCATGCATATCTTTTTTTGTTAGGATGAAATAATAGATTGATGGTAATAGGGCAAAGCCCCACGTTACAGTACAATATATTTAGGGATATGCTTTATTTTTATAATCGTTATATGGACATATCCAACGCTATTATAAATACTTTCCCATATAATCTACTATAGAGTGATAGTTTGAACCATCATACTGCGGATGTAGACACATATCATTAATCACGTGAAAATTCAAGTTTTTTTGCTTTTTTCTTATTCGATTTTATTACCATTATTACACGAATTACAACACCCTCTTCTTGGAGATTGAAGAATAAAAGTTCATGGATCAACCCATATCTGAAATGTTTTTCTGATAGTCATTAACCTCGAGAAATGATGCATGCATGCTTGGGAGAGTTTATGGCAGCCATACATGGTAGAGGAAGGAGTAGTAAAGCTTATGTTTAGGACATGTCCCATTGGTATTTTTTGATATATATATATATATATATGAAGGCTGGCTTTGTTTGAATCGGAGTCATTACAACAATTGAGTTTCTAATTCTGTGGAGAAAAATTAGAGGGAACAATTTGGAGGAGCGATGTTCTCAGCTGGGATATCACATTAGTGAGGTGAAGAAAAAAGAAACTGAGTGATAAAATTGTCAGGATTACGAGCATACCCAAGGAGTATGAAATTCAAATAAGGACAATACTTGAGTAACATTTTATAACGATTTTGTCATATATTATTGATTTTAACCTTTGATTTGCCCTGTAAATATTTCCCTCATTTTAAAAGTTTTACCCCATGTGAATTGACATCACTACCCAATTTATTGTATAATTTCCAGTAAGTTGGTAAAGCCACTCAAATATTACAAGAAGTAATTAATATTTGAGTGGTGAGGCATTCCCAATAAAATCACTTCCTTACTTTCCTCCTCCTGCTCTCTTGCTATCATTGATGATTACTTGTAAAGTGCATGCATGCGAAGGCTTTTTGAAGAAAGAGACTACCAAGTTTTCTTTTTTATTTTTTATTTTATAGTGCCTGATGGATGGTGTCTGATAGCCTGCAAATTCAAGGATGAAGACTTCCAAGTATCTTTATTATAATTTATTTATGGGAAACTGAAAGTAGGTTTTCTTGATCCCCTCGATCGATATCCTCAAAGTGTACGTAGTACTAGTAACTACCTGCAAGCATTAAATCCTAAATTTAAGGCTTTTAGACTGTGTCTGTGTTGGAAAAAGAAAAAGTAGACTCATTCTAATTTAAAGCAAGGTTAGATAGTTATAAGAAGATTCCTGAGCTTTCATGAAGGCCTTAGGATACCAAGTGGTTACCTAATCTTAGTCTTCCTAATTGAAGCCCATACTCTCACTACTTTTCTCTAGGGGTGTAATTGAGTCGAGTAGAGTTGATAAAGAGTCAAGCTTCAAACTCGACTCGATTAAAAAACTCGAAATAAATAATTGTTCCAATGGAACCTTCTCTTATACTGGAGATTGGTCGTTCATATATGATCCAAGTCATTTAATTCTTTCTATTCGCTCAGACAACAGGTAGAATAATCACGGAAGATAGAATCACTACGAGATTTAAAATATTCAACTTAATTACTAAACTCCGATATAACCTAGTCAGATCGCATCTTTGTGTGGATCAGGTGAGAAGGGCGCATTACGCAACCGCAGATCTTCCAAACTATCCTCATGATGAGCAAATACAAGGGAAGGCCAATCACTAGCAACGATTTCCTTTCTCCTACTATTCTACGACAATCGATCTCAGATTTGAAAATAGACATCTTTCATATATTTATGAGTACAAAAGTTCTATCACTTAATAGTCATTTCAATTAATAACCTTAGGCCCATAAGTCCATTTGTAAAACCCATTTAGTGTTTTAAACAACTCCTCGACCTTCAGAGCAGCAAAATCCAATCTCCACTCGCTTATAAAACAAGTTCGAGTTCTTCAACTCGCATATCACGCTCCACCATTTATCCCGAGCTAGTCTGGGGGGATCCTACTTGCTATCATTAATCAAGACTTCACTGCTGCCAACATCTAATCCGGTGTTATACCCACTAAAAGTTCAAAATTTATCCGGGAATACATAAATATATATTATTTCTTGCAAATATCATAATAATGATTTTAATATAGATTTTCAACAATCAATCATTTCATTTATTCTCTGATTTATCACCTAGCGGACAAACATCGTGACTCACACCTGGAAGATCGAATTATATTTGAAGAAGGATATTTACACAATTATGACATTATTTGTTAATATCAACAATACAACAATCTACACCCAAGATATTATCATCTAAATGTGATATTCACTTATCACTGTGTCAATAAATCATTTGAATACTATCCATATTAACTGATTGAGAGAAGATTAATAATCGAATATCATTGAGATTTACTATTATAAATTTAACTTTAAATCTCACTTTGAACTTGACGGCATAAATTGCACCACAATATTTTATAATAACCCAGTACATATTATTCTCATAAAATATTGCGCCTAAATAAAGCACTAACCTTGTTTAATGACTGCTGATCTTATTCATTAATTATGAGAACTTATGATCATGTGTCTTCTATAGTTCACCTGTATTCATATGATCATATACTCTTACAATTAATCCTGACCTTCTATTTGAAATAAGGTGTACAATAATATGAAGAATACCTCATATTGTATTAAAATTAAACTCATAAAATATAATAACACATTCGGTCTGCTCTAAAAACACAACAACTCCCACTCAGATAGTAGATATTATCCGGCCTCGTGACATAACATGACATACATGAGACTACCACACTAAGCAAAGGTATCCTACTCATACATTCTTTCAAGCCAAGAGTTTTGGTGATAGCTCCTTAAAGATGGAACCCACGCCGAAGGGTAAAGTTCCCTCTGAATTTTCATGCTAACTAGCTAGAATTTTGCCCATATATAAAGTTTATATAATGCCAAACACCTTATTCTTTCTCGGGTCTCAGAGAAGTTTGATTCAAGAATATAGTCGCTTCTCCCAAATCTTTCATATCAAATTTGCCAGCCTATCCTTTACACTTTGATAACACTTCTATGTTTCAAGCTCATTAGTAAAATGTCATCTACGTGAAAGGACTAGAAAAACTCGCAGATTGGATCCTTTTGTAAACACAAGGTTCATCGACTTTTCAAAATCGTATAAAGTTATGGCTTGATCAAACCTAATGTTCCATGTTTCTGGATGATCGGCTTTTACCATAAATGGACTTAGTAACTTTACATGCCATGGTTCTCGCCTCTAGCTATGAACCTCTCGGGTTGTCGCATGATGTCCTCTTCTAAACTCGCCATTTAAAATTGCTGCTTTGATCCATATGCCAATTCAGAATCTAGACTCAGCCATACAAAGAATCCGATGGATTTTAAGCATGGCTACTCGGGCGGTGCTGTTTCTTCATACTTATCCCCGTTGGTAGTTTTAACTATTCAGAATTATTTGACTCAATATCGCTTTTAGATCAAATTTAATACCTGACAGGTTTTTGCACAGATCACCCTCAAGAGGACATCTGTAACTGACAGAATACATGACTCCATCTCACTAGCCCATGCTATTTGAAACACCTCGCGTGCACAACATCCTCCAATGCTCTTTGTAATTTACTGATCCTCTTCGCTATTAATGGTTATAGCTCTGCACGCATTCGCTCCAACAAGAGATATCTCGATGGCTACGTGTTCCACCACAAGCCCACCGGCTGTCGCAAGTTCTACGTGAAGACATCCCCTGATCATTTTCGGTTTGGATTTTCCTCGGGTTTTCCGGTTCCACTTGTATATATACGCGGTTGTTATACTTCACTGTCCACTCATGCTTATTCCTACACCTTCAGTATATTTTCATTTTCCCTTCTAAGTGAACACGTAAAGACTGAAACAATAAATAATGGCAATAATAGGTCCAAAGCAGCTGGGCGATTCTCAGCTAAGTCGTGCCCTCAAGAATTACCTTACTGGGCTTGCAATTGTTTACATAGTCTTCCTCTAAGAATTTTGCATTAGGTGCTCACTATAACTTTCTTTCCGAGGAACTATAAAAGTCCATGTTACGCCATCCCCGATCCGACCCTGATTAAGATCCGAACCGAGTCCCGCACGGTATTCTCAAGAGTACCGACCCTTATCGACTGCTCTCGTGAGCCGAACTCACTGCGGTTATACAAAAACAATTTCAACAAAAAAATCATTTTCTATATATAAAGAACCACCAATTCTGAGTGGTGTGTCCTCAACATCATGTATACATTGCATTTGTGCAGTCCATTTACTTATACATGTGCCATTTTTTTCTAATACAAAACACTAGAACGCGAAGGCAAGGCGGAGCACCTATCTCCGAGCCGGTCTCGCTTCCGCCGATGTGGGATGCACTTATCCTGTCTTCCTTCGTACCTGGGCACCTGATTGAACACCCGTGCTGCTTTACGCTGCTGGGAACATAAGTACGGACAACCACCAATGGTGACCATCTCAGCTTATACATATGGCCATAAATCACATATTCATATAACTTTTGGTTACTTACTTGGCCTTTACATTCCTATTGCATACTAAATTCTTCCTACATGTTTTCATCTTCGACACATCTCCTATCTATACTCTTTACCGTATTCCTCTTGGTATCCTTTACTTACCTCTATCGTTTTAAGACTTAGCGATTTCTATCATGCAAAAATATAAAGATGTTCCATCTATTCCATTAAGACTTATCATATATTTCTTATTCTAGTACTTATCATTTGATCTATTATCTTTCTAATGGTTCATATTACATATCCTATTATGTGCATGTCATATTCTTATACATATATTACTTTCTTGGTTATATACTATGTACCATTTGTTATGCTCTATTTTCATGTATTGTTATCATATATCGTGGACCATAATGCTTTAACATACCGTTATCATGTACCACATATAATTGTATTCATATTATTTTCTATTTCATATATTAACTTTTAGATCATTTTACACTCTTATATTTTCATATATCACGCCGATCATATAATCTCACAAGCTACAGAACTATCATCATATAGTGTTGCTATGCTCTCATATCATATCATATCTTTTCACATGTCATATTCAAATCATTTATTTTATGTTTCTATGCCTCAGAATACCAAAGAAGTGGATACATGAGACTCCGGCTGAACGCCCGGTTATTACCAGACTCACTATACTAAACAGCTGGTCTGCCAGGTCCGAAGGTGCTGTACTCACCGCTCGAGATAGTGGTCTTTTCATAGACCGTGGAGATGCCGTACCATTAAAATGACAATGATCATCTTATAAAGGCTTAAGGCGCGCGGTGACCCTAAGCCACCCGATCCAAACGGGATCTATGTCATCACCCAAACTGGGTCCCGATCGAATAGAACCGGAGTATGTCGGGTAATTTATTCCTCTATCGCATGCCAACCTTATCCTACTTGGTCGCATTACGTGCAATCCGCTTTATTATATTTTCTAGCATATCTCATAAGCATGAATAACTATTGTGTTATCATGATTGCTTATGTAAAATATACTATCATTACTCTAGTTTGCATTCGTTTCATATTTAGCTTCATATTACTGCTCATATTTCTATATACATATATATCATTTCATATATGTCTATTCTATATCAAGCATTTCCTGCTCATGTTTTAGCTTACTCATATTCCATCTCTTCACTCTTGTATTCATATCATATTCTATCATATATTAGCATATAGCATTTGCAAACAACCTATCATCACAAGCAAGCATTTATCATTCTTATATTCATACATGCTACTATTCGTACATGTATTCATTCCGTAATATCTTATATCCGGTTACTTATATCTTCAAATATTTTATTATTCTATCTTATCTTGGCGACATATACCTATACATTTCTATACTTGTAATGCTTTACTTGGTGGTTTTATCGCACTGTTTCTATCTCCCATAAGAGTGCGTAACCTAGACTTCTTCTTAATACCCTTTAAGTACTCCTTTATAACTAAACTATTTACCTTTTTATCATTTCTTATTCAGATACATAAGTATAAACATTCGCTGCTTGACCGAGATAAAGAATGAACGAGACCCAGACAATATATACCCGAAGGCATAAAGACAAGATAAACGAGACGTGCCTCGCCCACGCACAGAAGTGTCGAACATCACAGTGAGGCCAAGCACTGCCATGCATATGTGCCAAAGACTAATCATATGTACGTGCCTGCCCACGTGATAGAAGCGCCGTAGCACTAGCAGGAGTGCAGAAGCACTGATCATATATGTCTTGTCATTCAATATCCTGGCCTTAGTACCATACAATTATACGTACTCTTTGAACTTATCATTTTATTCTTTTCTTCTATATTCCTTTACATATCAAATCTACTTATGTTGCTATTTCTTGTTCATATCTATCTCTTTTCTTATCATGTATTCCAATTGACTTTACCCATATCAAATCTACTTATGTTATTATTTCGTTCATATCCTTACCGTTTTCTCATTTCTGACCTAATATGAGTTCCACTTTTATCATACTAGGTATGGCTGTATTCTTGACTCAATGGGCTTTCCATAGAGTCCAAGAACACCCGAATCGGAGTTCGGACGAAAGAGTTATGACCTTCCGAAGTTTGAGGTCATACGTAGTCAACCCTGACGAGTTGACCTGAACTGACGAGCTGAGATGACCTCGGTAAACTTGGTCTATCACCTCGGTCTGACATCTACTAGCCTCCTCAGGCATATGAATGTATTCTTGACTCAATGGGCTTTCCATAGAGTCCAATAACACCTGAATCGGAGTTCAGACGAAAGAGTTATGACCTTCCGAAGTTGGAGGTCATACGTAGTCAACCCTGACGAGTTGACTTTGAATCGATGAGCCGAGATGGGATCTCGGTAAACTTGGTCTATCACCTCGCCCGACATCTACTAGCCTCCTGTGCATGTATGAATGTATTCTCACTCAATGGGTCGAGAGTCCAAGAACACCCGAATCGGAGTTCAAACGAAGGAGATATGACCTTCCGAAGTTTGAGGTCATGCGTAGTCAACCTTGACGAGTTGACCTGAACTGACGAGCTGAGATGACCTCGGTAAACTTAGTATATCACCTCGGTCTGACATCTACCAGCTTCCTAAGTATGAGAATGTATTTGACTCAAATGGGCTTTCCATAGAGTCCAAGAACACCAACGGAAGTTCAAACGAAGGAGTTAGCGACCTTCCGGAAGTTGGAGGTCATAATGCAAATAACCTTGACGAGTTGACTGGCGACGAGCCGAATCAAGTGGGGACGAAATGAGCCTCTACAGACAAACCATACGTGACGAGCCTCTGGCTGTGATACTCTGCCAGACGCAGTTCTACAAAACGAGCTCTACAGGACTAGTTCTTCAAAACGAGCTCTACAGGACGAGCTCTACAAAACGAGCTCTACAGGACGAGCTCTACGATGAGCCTCGCCGACCCCAGATGAGGGTCCGCCGACCTCATTTGCATGAGGTCCGCCGACCACGCATGAGGTCTCTGGGCCGACCGTTGGACGACTTCTATGGGCTGACCACTCGCCCATTTGACTGTTCAAAGTAAAAGACCATAACTTGGTCTACATGGGTCCGAATTGAGAAATTCAAAAGCCTAACATCAAGTTCATTGACGTGGCTACAATTTACTAGAAGGACTCACTCCGAATTAATTAAGATTTAACTCAAACCCACTCTAAGATCCAAGCACGATCTAATCGAAAAATTGGGAATTTCTCGGGTTCAACTTGCAACTGCACCCTTCTCAAAAAATGACATATCTAGGAGCCTTAGAGCTCTTTCCTCAACTCAACCCTACACTTTAAATGAGCTAGAGTTCCCAAAACCCAAACCATACACAAGATAGAGGGTTCTAAACCATGTATCTAAACTTTACCAAAACTAGATTTGATACCCCATAGTTTTTAGACAAAACTATACTCATAGTTCTATACAACCCAAGACATGCGTATTCATACAATTATTCACGCCCATACCCGTGATTTTATATTTCCTTTTCCTTCTTTCGCCTTTCTTTTCTTCTTCTCTTCTTCCGCTTTTTGCTCTCTTTCTCTAAGACCAAATGAGATATTTCGCCTCTCTCCTTATTCGATCTTATCCCCTTTTATTTCACTTTCCAAGGAGGAAACTTCCTCCCTCTTTCCTTCGCCCACTTGTCTCTTCCATAATTTTCTTTCCTTATTTTATTCTAATATCTTTCTTTATTACTCTTGGTCCTCCTTTCGCTTTTATTCTCTATTCCAATTTATCAAAATCCTACTTTGACATATGAACTTATTAAATTATGACCCTAGGTCATGAATTGGTAATTTATTAATTTACCCATAATCATTAGATAATTTTAAGTTCTTTCTTATTTTATTTTATCTTTAATTTATTTCTGATAAATATATTTATTATTTTTATTATACCCTAAACATGTTCAAAACCTTAGGGTATAATTCAGTGGTTTTACACCACCTCTGCTCCTTTAGGGTATCCAATAAACAAAACATACTTCAAGACGAGACTCCAACTTATGTGTCCTTCAAGACCAGGCTTCGAGCAATCAGATATGAATATGGTTTAAACTGGGCCTGCGCCCGTTCCACAATTTAGTGGGTGTCTTAGAAACCAACTTAGAAGGAATCAAGTTCAATAAGTATGTAGCATTTCTAAGGTATATATCCCAAACTGATATAGTAGAGATGAATAACTACATCGATCTCACCATGTCTAAGGTTCATCTTCCTCTAACCCACTGGCCTATGGCCTGAGAAACAGCAGCTGCAAACTATCCTCTCTTGAGTTAAGTAAAACTTAAACTCTCCAAATAGGTATTCACCGCCTTGGTCAGACCGAAGTTGTTTGATATGGACATCTAATTGTTTTTCTATCTCACCGCATATTCCCAAATTTGACAGTGCTCACCAAGACAGTAAACAAAAGAACCACTATAAACAAAAAGATAAAACACTTATACCACCTTCATTGTTTAATGATTTCACTGATACATCAAAGATGCACCACCTGCATTTATTAAAGAGATCTTTCATTAATACTTAATAGCTTTACCAAACAGATTCACATTGATTGGTATAGGTTCAAAATGCTAGGGAATTTAAAATCCCACTTTTCACCAAACCATGTATCCTATTAGGATTAATATGACCTAATCGCAAATGTCAAAGATAAGTTTCATTTGATACTTTTCTTTTCTTAGCAAGGTGATTATGTTCATTTTCAACAATTTCAATGGCATTTATGTCATAGGACAAGGGACTTAAAAAATAAAGATTATTCATAAGATCACCGGAACAAATAAAAAAAGATTTACTTATTAAAATCGAGGAATTAAATCAGATTGCCAAACCATGTTCAACTAAACAACTGACAAAAACCAAATTCCTCTTGAAATCCGGAACAAATAAACAATCTTCTAAACATAAAGTCCTATTATTCTCAAAAATTAAAACAACTGGTCCTATGGCCTTTACAAGAGATCGCTCCTCGCTCCTGGCAAGTTTCAAGTATCTTTGTCCTTTTCACGTACGCATATACTGAACCATCGCAAAGCGTTATAACAAAACATGATTAGTGGCCTCGAATCAATGATCCATTTATCATTAAAATTTCCACTAAACAAGCCTCAACAACAAGAAATCACCCATACTGCTTCGTGGCCTGGGGCAATTTCGCTTTCCTCGTAAGCCATTGCTCGCACTTCGCTTTCGCCTTCTTCTATCGCGGCCTGATTTGGTAACCGGTATCACGCTTTCTTTTTCGTTTGTTTCCACCCTTAGGGATTTCCTCTTTAGGTTTAATGTAACCCTCCATAAAATTGATAATGCTTCGCTCGTGAGACTCGTCAAAGACTTCGCTCATGCATCAATCGAACTGAGTCGATTCATCTTATGCATATTGTAATCGATTTTGAACCGACAAATGTTTAGGCAAAGGATTGCAAGATGAGATCTATCTTCATCTCCTTTTGAAGTTTTGCCCTCATCACTCCGCCGACCGATATGTGAAATCATCACAAACAATGATCCTTCACACACCCAATCACTATAATGCGGTGTTAATCAAATCGCTGATAGCAGCCTTGTCTCGTGGCAAGATTTCTTTTAGCAAACATCCTTCGAGTCCGGAGCATTTCTACTCCATCGTCGAGGTGTTATTTGTTGCCTCAATAATCACAACACCGGCAAGAATATAACATCAAGTGAAGTGTTTGCATTCTCCCAAGTCACATGTTCTCGCTTTTGTTATAGACATTAGCACCAAATTTCTGGAGAAATGGGCTTGTGGCATTCCAGACAAACTTGATTTTCATAATCCGTAACGATGTATAAGTTCGTTTTCCAATCTTCAAAGTTATCGATCCAATGGCGGTTTTTGATTCAAAATCATAAATAGAGGGGTTGAAAGATGCCATTTTCGAAAAAAAAATTATACATCAGTACACTAACATTAACTCGTATATTATACAATAAATATATATTTAGTAAACCCAAAACAAAAATTTATTTGTTGTTTATTGTAAACAATAATTTAGTTTCCATAATAAATGTTCACGGTGGGCAAGACATTTATAACAAACTAAAACTTGATCATAAAATGAATAGTATCCAACTAAGTCAGGTCACAAAAAAAACTGGGGGGTCACTTACTGGACTACTTACATCCCAATCTTCTTAGATAGAACCTTCCTAGATAATACACTTTCATTTCAATCATTGTAAATATGGCCCATAATAATATTATTAGGAGCTCGTTGGGGAGGTTAATAAAATTTCTCGTGGTTTTGAATCCTTGTTTACTTTAAAATTCTCTTAATCTCTAAGAGTCACGATGGGCGGACCTACAATCTAATTAAGATTTTAAAATTATTTAGGTCTAACTAATAAAACCCGATCATGATTATCCGATGTTTCACATGACCATTTTATTCGACTCACAAAATTAAAGGATTTTTCATAAATATATTTATCTAGATTTAAAAACAAAATTTAATTATGCACATGTGTATCATCGATGCAAGATAATATGGCACCACCTAGTCTATATGTCATGTTATCACCAAAGCATGTTACCAAATATAATTGAATCACCATGAATAAAAAAAATAAATATATGAGTTAACGAAAAAAAGCCTCAATCCATGGCTTCTAAGAAAAGAAAAATCACAAGCCCAATAACACTGAGCCCACTCGGTTATTAACTTAATCCAGCTTGGTCCAACTCATCCATTCGGGTTCAATTTACCGCTTGAGGCCCAAAATTGAAGAGATTTGAGTTAAACCCAAAACTCTAAACACACAACATGAAACCCTAGTCACAAAGCCATCATTCAGGTGGAGATGTTACCTAAACTGAGCTACCCACAGAAGACGACGTCCGGGAGGAGGAAGTCCGCAAACCGGTACAAACCCCTTCCACGCGCTCTCACACGCGGCCTGAGGGGAGGCGGGTGAAGCCCACACGCAGTCGCTTGTGGGGTGTACGCGTCCGGATGGTTCGCCCGAAATTTGTCCTAAGAAATGTTGTCTCTTCCTCGCTCTAACCCTAATGGCCATTTGTCATTCGATGTCCGTAGCCTCCTGCAAAGAACGCAAAACAATCTCAAGGCGGTACAGTATGTTCCACTGCTCTTCATCTTCTTCGCTTATGTTCTTCATTAGTCTTCAAAATTTTACAAAAAATAATCCTATACCTTAATAAAATGGTGTACAAGAATTCTAGATGATTAAGAAAATAAATCAAGAAGGAAACCTAATCTTATGATTAGCCCCCTTGTTACAAACCGATGAAATACACAGAAAACTCTACCATGGATTGAAGGGCAAACCACAATTATTCAATAACCATCCATGAACAAAAAATCATATTAAACATGAGAACATGCAAATCAACAAATATAGAAAACCTAGGTGTCATATTGCTAATCAAACACCAAAATACATGAAATTGTTTAGATCAAATTGAAAATTTAATCACACGAAGGCTCTGATACCAATTGTAGGAATAATCAACGGAAGCTAGAATCATCATGTGATTTAGAATATTTAATTTAATTACTAAACTAATATAACCAAATGATCGTGACTCGTGGGATTTGTAGAGAAGTATGCACACAGAACCGCAGATCTTCCAAACTATCCTCGAGGCTGAATGGAGCAACGCATGTGGCCAATCACTGGGCAAATGATTTCTTTTCTCCGCTATTCTCTATGATTAATCTCGCATTCGTATTTAGGTTGTATTATCTTTCCTCCGTTTACAGAGTACAAGCCCTGTAATTTAATAGCCATTCGGGGCCTCCACACCTTAGGGCCCAAGTCCATGTGTGAACCCATTTAGTGTTTTAAACAACTTGGACTTGCTTGTATAGCAAAAATCCAACAACTATTGCCAAATCAAATGTCATACCAAATTAAGATAGTCAAAAGAATCTGTTTTTAGGAATCATTAAATCCCATAACTAATTGTTCTGATGTGTCATGGAAATTCTTTGAACTGCAAGAATAAAATAATTCTTTGTGGTGGAACAAAATATCTCTCATTTCCCTCTCTAATAAATTATTCTTTTTGGTTTCCATTTCCAATGGGATGTTGTTATGTTGCCTAAATGTGCTGCACTAATCCTTTAAATATAGTACTAACATGTATCATCCTCGTAACGACATTTCTTTTAGGCCTTTCAACCAATCGAATTTATAGAGCAAATTTTTCCTAAACTGAGCAATTTCTTGAAAACTCGCCTCGGATATGAAACTTTGAGTATTCAGAGACGCTTTCGTTATTTCCAATAAAATGGTTTGGTAACAAATAGCTTCTTCGAAAGCACGTCCTATTCGTTCCGCTCACAACAATCCAATTAGTTCTCCAAGCAAAAAAGCATTAGACATTCCATCTTCTGAAACCAACACTTTTGATGTTATTTGACATACAATAATTTCTATATGCCTATAATGGATCTGAACCCCTGGTATCGATAAACCTTTTGGATCTTATTAACCAAAGAGATATGACTTTGCACTATAGTTAGCTCAACACCAATCAAGAATCCCCAAGGAATTCCCAAAATTCTTGTTATATGCTCATTCCAACCCTCAACTCTCTTTTCTAAGTTCATCAATATTGAATCAATCGAACGCACTTCTAACACTTGTTCCAATTTTGGAAGACCCTATGATATATCACCGGATCTTGATTTTTCATATGTAAATGTAACTAATGTATCTCCTTTGTAAATGATGTCCCCATTATGTCCATGAACAATTGCTCCCAAAGTAGCCAAATAAGGCTTAGCTGATCTTATTACTACAAAGTCAATTTTCATAATTAGAACTTGACCTGATTTTAGGTGTGGCATGTTTTTGGCAATACAAACATTTTCACAAATAAATTATTCAAGACTAATTATTGTGGATGTCTCTTCACAATAATTATAATGGAGAAAATACCAATTCAAATTGAATGGATTGAAAATGATGTTACTTCCTAGATCGGGATTATAAGTTATCCCATTTTCATCCATTAAAGAATATTTAAGTGTTTGAAAAGTTTGTTTAAAATTGTCAAATTGGAAATATTTAGTTACCAATATATGAGTATGAGTTATTAAATGGTAAAATGAATAAAAATTCTTAATTTAAAGGGTTGTTCCTAAAGAACCCAATGAATTCCAAATTGGAATTGGGGTATCTTTTTAAATTGATTCTTTTCTCACATTGTGAGATTTTCCACCGTTGAATGGATCCATTCAAGAACAATTGGATGATGAAAAAATTATCAAAGATTGGCATTCCTTATTTATATTTAATAACGTACGAATAGTTCCTTGATTTTTTTTTTTTTTTTTTGTCTTTGTGTAAGTAATTGTTGAATCTTTTCCTTTGGATAAATGGAATAAAATGGATTTACATTGATGTGCTTTGATCCATTATCATCAATCAATCTTGAACTTGATGAATCATTCTGTTTTCCTATATATGAAATATAGGATTTCACTAAGTTAATTATTACAAAATTTTGAATCAGACCATTTGTTCTTACTTCCATAAAAGAAGCATGGGTCTTTTCGATAGGAGAACTTTATTTTTCTTGGTATCAATTCAATACTAAACAAGTTCGAACTAATTGAATACTTGTACCATAAATTCCCTGAATCAGTTTGCCATTTCCATAAAGGATATAATTGACAACTTGAAAGTACATATTATCCCTTTGCTGCCACAGATCCTGAGGGAAAAGTATTGCTACATTTATATTGTCCGCTATTTATATGTCATGATTACGAGTCGAACCAAAACAAAATACTTTTTCTTGGTGGGTGTGATCCCTTGCACATAGATCCAATTTTTTAATTTTTTTTATTCTTTCAAATTTGTTTTTTCTCGTTCCTGGTGGTATCAAGATGCCAATGTGTTAAGATATCTTATTTGTTTCTCTATGAAATTGGATATCTCCAAAAAAGATTTTAAGTTCAATCCTTTTTTTTTTTCTCTCCACTAGGATTTCACCCACCACTCTAGCTTCAGATTTAAAGTGATCCGTATCTACTCCAATGATACTATTGTTTCACTTTATGCATGGAAGCAACCAAGTAAAATATACTTCCTGAATGAAAAATCGATCACTTCTACTGGTATTTTGGCTTAAATTCTTTAACTCCTCAATATTCAATCAAATCCTCTTTTTTAATAATGGAATGCGCCTCTATAGTCCCATATTTGTTATTCAAGTCGTTTATTCAGGGACGAGGATCAATAAATAAACAAGAGTACTATTTCTACTTTAAAATACCTACGAGTAGGTATTTCAATCGAGATACCTGAAGGGGGCATTAGTTCTTTCTCTACTTCTTGAGTCGATTGGAATGGAATGATGAATCTATTTCTTCACCTCTTTGCCAATAAATCAGAATTCTCATGTACAATAGCAGGATCCATGAGATTACAACGACTAGTATATATGATTCGATTAAGTTCTAAATAAGCAAGAACCCTAACTTCTTTTTTACCAGAAAGATCCAAACTAAAGAATTCATACATCACTTGATTATTAGTCACTGAGCGATTAGAAAAATATCTTCATTCGATAGAAAGAGAACGAAAGCTCATTTGATCTTGATCCTTGTGGATCGAAAAATGGACTATACTGAATCAGGATGAACCCCCAGATAATATCCATAAATGACTTGTCTGCAATGATGAACATTACCATATGTAAATTCAAAAAGGAACACACGATATCAATGGCTTTCCAAGTCAAAATAAATATGTTTTCGAACCCTTTCCTTAAAATTGAGAGTGTATGTTCCTGCACGAATCCTAATAATCACTTGCTTTGATTCTACATATTGATCGTTTTGAACTAGAAGAAAACTTTTGGGGGGAATATTCACATTATGTAGAATGCCTTCACTCTCAATAATTACATACAAGTCCTTATAACATAGAAAAGCAAGATGTCCATGACGTGTATGTGTGGGATGAACCCAATCCTCATTGAATTTTATTTTTCCATTAGAAGGGGCTCGTATATGCTTTGTGGTAAGCACTTCTAAGAATACTCCGTCAAGACGAAAAGTTCTTGAATGCGTTGAGTACTTGCCTTCCAAACAATGCTCAATAATATCCATAACTTCTCCCAATTCGACCAAGTTGCCATGAGTAGGACTCCGACCATAACATAATCGACAAATCCAAGATGTGCTCTTACAAGTAAAGGGGGTTCAAATCAATATTATCCTCGCGGGTTTGAAAGGTTACAACCGATTGACAAGCCCTCAATCCATTAATTTGTGGGCCATCTTGAAATATTTTTTTTCAATTATTTTTAACTTCAACACTATGCCAAGAGGAGGCAGTGGGTTAAGGGCTGGGCTTAATCATGTAGAATGATGTCAACTTCTTCGGCGAGAACATTCATCGCCAGAATGCAAAAACGAATTAATAAAAAATCTTAACACCACAATTATTTCTTATTTTAAATAAAATATTTTGGAAATTATATTAATACTTCTTTTTACTTATATTCACTTTACATCGTTACAACAGAATACTTTTCTTATAAATCGCATAAAATCTCTTAGTGATAGATTTGCTTTGGGCATTTAAGGGTCTGAAGGATGCATGTTATTTTATGGGAATGAATATTTATGATTATTGTGTAAATATTACATTTCTTTCTACAGCATTGAATTTAATATCACTGAACTGCACCCACAAGACTGACTGAATGTTTAGAGCATTACATTAAATTTTTATTTAATACGAAATAATTAGTTGATTTATTAAAAAAAATTAAAAATAATTTCACCTATGAATTTAATTTTAAAATACTTAGAAATGTTAATTTTGTTTTTGAGATTTGGGGATTAGGAATATTGAAATATAATTATTTTTAAAAATTATGTACGAGAGAGGGGCACACGGTCTAGAGTTGCGCGTGGGCGAGTAGACAGAGCATGATGGGTAGTGATGATGAATGATGAATGGGACAAAAATAAATTAAAAACAAAAAAACAAAAAAAACAAAAAAACAAAAAAAAATAAAAACAAAAACAAAAAGAAAGAAGAAGAAGCAATCTGAGGTGTAATTTTAAATTTTGGAAGAGAAGAAATAAAATAATTTTAAAAACTTGTAATTTGGAGCAAAGTCTAATATTAATTACGACAAAAATATCATTAACTCAATTAAATATTCCAAACATAATAAGAGATTTTCGAATTCAAGGATAAGAATGTGTTTGAATAAACTACCTCCACATCCCTAATACCCGACAATATATAAGAAGTATTTATATTTATATTAAAAAATCCTAAAGGTAAAACAGACAAGGTTTTACTTATACATTGTTAATGTTTAAAAATATTGATTACTATTTACTATCGCTGAAATCACATCACAACAATTCTTATTACTATTTATATAATAAATATTTTAACATGCATAATTTTCTAAAACAATTCATTTCAATTCAATTCATCCCCAATTAAATAACTAGAGTATATGCAAAGTGGTAATGGGATGGGTTGGAAAGCGAAAAGCTCTAAGTTCGAATCCTTATAAGAACAAAATATTTATAACTTTATAAACAAATAATAAATGGAGATGAGGATGCGAATCTAAAATCCTACCCAAATCCGATTCATTGTCATCCCTAGTTAAATAACTAGAGTATATGCAAAGTGGTAATGGGATGGGTGGAAAGCGAGAGGCTCCAAGTTCGAATCCTTAAAAGAATATAATATTTATAACTTCATAGGCAAATAATAAATGGAGATGAGGATGCAAATCTAAAATCCTACCCAAATCCGATTCATTGTCATCCCTAATTAAATAATCTGTAGTGATACGCAAAGCCTGGTGAATGATTATATTTTATAAAATTGATGTGCATCCAACCACATTTCATCACAAAAGCTGGCTTATGCTTTAAGTTCACCTTGTTTCAAGGCTCAAAAGAGCTTTTCCTCGTTTTAAAACTATGGTTTGAATAAAAGTCATAATAAACTTACTATTTCTCAAGATAAGGGACCACAAAAACAATCAAGCTCTACCCCAAATAACACAACTACATTCTTAGGGCTCGAACTCGAAACCACTTATTAAGCTAAGAGAAACCCCAACCATCTCTATCTATATGTTCGATGGTTAAATCATAGTTTTAAAAGACACGCCTAGGCTCAAAACACAACCACTATAATTTTTTTTTAAAAACATTTTTATTCTTGAAATTTCTAATTGTATATTAAAATTTATATAATTTCACTGCTTTTTTCATTGAAATTTTTTTAAATATTAAGAACCTTAATTTTTCTATTAATATAATCATTCTTTAAACCATAGTTTTAAGGTCATGTTTCACTTCACAAAAACTCGCACTCACACCTTAATACCCAAAGGCTTACGCCTTTAAAACTATAGCTTGAAATTAAAAAGTCGAATAAACTACTTCTCGAGTTAATACTGGAACTTGTGGAGGAAGAATGATTTTTAGTAAATTGAACAAGTATAAATGGGGAAGGGAATGGAGGAACATTGCCTATCGATTTAGGATTTCAAACGAACCCATTCTTAGTCGAAGAAATTTTATGTTTCCTCGCAAATGATAAATCAACCTCTTCAATCTGTTACAGAAAAATGAGTCGAATCAGATGCAAAATCAAACAAAGACGATCCCTTTTCTGAACTTTTTTTTTTCTATCAATAAAAAACAATATATTGATCGAAAGAATCAAGAGGTTCCAAAAAGTACACTTAAAGTATATAAGAGGGAACCGGATGGAGCCAAAAGAAAAACATCTACGTAGAAACCTACCAACCCTAACAAATAGCTGTCAACCCTACCTACAATCTAACCAAGCCAAAAAATTCACTATAAGAATTTTTATCAACACTATACAGATTTGCCTAGGTCCACAAATTGCTCAAGAAGTTAGATTTTGTTTTTTAAGCGTTGGTGACCTCGTTATCAAACACCACCCTATTTCTTTCCCGTCATAAAGTCCGGAAAAGACATAAGGGAGCAACCGTCCATATTTTTTTTTCGTTTTTTACTCACAGGTGCTCCTTGCCATGCTAGAAGGGTTTGAAGGGCTGAGCGCGGAAAGACCTAACTTGTCCCAACTATTATCATCTAAAAAAGGTCCCAAAACATCTTGGTCATCTTGCAGTGAATTAATAGATGGTCTATTGTCTCTTCATCCTCTTCACAAAGACAACATCTGTTTGCAAGAGCTCTTCCACGACGTTTAAGTTGATCCAAGGTAATCATTTTTCCCCAGAAAGCTTCCCAAGGGAAAAAGCCAATTTTGGAGGGGATCACAGAGTTCCAAACTTAGCGGAAAGGAAAATCAATGTCAGGTAAGAGGTCTAACCCCATGTATGACCTCTAATCGGGGTGGCTCACTCGAATTCGATCCCTTCAAAAGAAGTTTGTCCTCAATCAAATGTCTGATTTTCTTCCTATGGATAGAGGAGAGGAATCTTTCCACCTCCTCCATCTCCCAATCATTAAAGGAACCTAGAAAGGTTGGAGACCATCCCCCTTCCTCCCTATTACAATCCCACAATCACTGCAACATATAGCATCTGCACGGTCGTAGATAAATGGAGGGGAACAAAGATCACGCCTCCCGCGCACCAAACATCTTTTCCAAAAGCTAACCTCCTTTCACGCTGTGAGCAATGTGTGATTGGAGGAAGATAGATCATTCTTTTCTAATTTCCTTCCACAACCCAAAACCAAAGCCACCCATAATGTCATAAGTGTACCAACCCCTAGAAGTCTCACCAAATTTGCTACTCACAACCTTTCTCCAGAGGGCATTCCTCTCATTTGCAAACCTCCAGCTCCATGTGCATAATGTGAGTCTTATTTAAAGGTCTGAAAAGCTTCAAATTCCCTAAACCCCCTTTTTTTTCTTCTTGTACAAATCAGGGCCCATTTAATCCAGATGAGGCTTCTTCTCAAGGCTTCCCCACCCTACTTAAACTGCCTTTGAATTCTCTAATCTGGAAGGTAAATTCAGGCATACGGAAAAATGGAGCAAGAATAAAATTGGAAGGCTAGACAATGTACTACGGATAAGCATAATTCTTCCACCCTTAGAGATATATTGCATCTTCCAAAAGGTCAACCTCTTCTAAAACCTTTCTTCAACCAAGTCCCAGACCCCAATAGCCTTATGCGGAGCTCCTAGGAGGAGGCCAAAACATGAGGTAGGGAGGGACCCAATCCCACACTCAAGCTCCAAGGCTAACTCATCCACATTGTTAACTGGCCCCTACCGAAATGACCTCACTCTTGCTTAAATTAATTCTCATACCTGACATAGCTTCAAACCACATTAGAGTTCAGCTCAGAAATTTCAATTGATCTTTGTTGGGTTCGCAGAATAGAAGGGTGTCATCTGCGTAAAATAAATGGGAAATGGCCTCCCCCTCCCCTCCCCTGATTGCAACCCAACTACCAGAGAGGAAATTTCCTTCTATCGCACGCTTTAACAAATAAGCCGAGCGCCCTTACGCCGACCACAAAAAGGCAGTGTGGAAATAAGTGATCGACTCGTCTCTGCCTCTCAGCCCGAAGAAGCCAAAGAGAGCCATTGAAGAGGATCAAAAAGAGCTGGAAACACACCCACAAAATCGAGGTTTAAGCAATGAAAGGAATTCGCTTCTGAGGAGGGTCATTCGCTGTGTCCTGGCGAATCACCTGGAGGCCGGTATACTCCATGATTCAGGTGGTTATGGAACCAAAGCTTGTGGAAGGAGATCGTGAAAGAGGGCTCCAGCTTTTTCCGTAACTCGGCTTGCCTCGGGGGGATGGAAGAAGGATCAATTTCCGGAAAGATGTATGCGAAGTGGGGAGGCTTTGAAGCAGGCTCTCCCTTATAATGGCCTCGAATCAAGGAGGCCAGAGTCGCAGATATCCCCGGGGGAGAGCGGCGACGTGGGCCGATGCCGGGTCCCCAACCTTCCTAAGATCTCTCAATGATTGGGAAATTGAAGAGATGGCAAGATTTCTTCAAATTCTCCATGACCAAAATTTCAGGCCAACGGGGGAAGATATGTTTTACTGGGCTGGTGCTAAGGCAAAAAGTTTCGCTTAAGGCCATGTATAAAGGTTACTTATATTTCCCGCCTTTGATTTCTATCTTCGATGAATTCAAACAGATCCAAAATTGTATCTTACTGTAAGTTGCCAAGAAAGTTACTGTTCGGATAATCTCAAACGCCATAATGGCTTTTTTGCAAACAGATGCTTTCGTGGGAGGAGGAGGAGGAGACCATGTGACCATTTATCGATCCATTGCGTGGCGCTAATGTCGCTGGAATTTGCTTTGCCAATTGGTGGGGTTAGTTGGTGTTTCCTCTCTCGGTCATTCACACCCTTTTAGCCTAGCAAGGTGTCGCTGTGGGAAAGAAGCGGAAAAAAATTTGGATAGCAGCACCCATGTGTTTGTTTTGGACTCTATGGTGTGCTAGAAACAGACTAGCGTTCGAGAACAAGGTCACCTCAACTCAAAGGATTAAAATTAATTTTGTTTCCACTCAAGGGGATTTCTGGGGCTAACTGCTTGCAATGACACCATAAACTCTCGCCTTTGCATTTTCTCACATGGTTGGGGTGTAGGTAGTTTTTTTTTTTGGTTTTCTTTTTTGTCGTCTGTGTGTTTGGTTTCCTTTTGTCCACTTCGTGTACTCTTGAAGCTCCTTTATAATACTTGCTTTACTGATCAAAAAAAAAACATTAATTCACTTTATCCAACTCAATCCACCGATTCTTCATTGCATAAGCATAATAAATATTCTGAATTATTTTTAAGACACAAAAGTTTATGTGAAAATTCAATGGGAAACAGTCCAATCTGAGCATGAACTTGTGATCCGTGAATTAAGTTGAGTCAGCTTTGGCCTCATCTTGCCCATCGCCAGAGCACCCCAAAACAACCAAAGAGCGCTAGATATTGTTTACCACATAATTTCCCAACCAAAATTCATCACTTTGGACATACTAAAACGCATCTTCTGTGAAACATTTGGGCACATAGTTATTTGAGACACAAGGCACACCGAGGCACAAAAGTCTCTTGGAACCTTAAGGCACAAGGCACAATTAAGGCGTAGGCTTTTTTTTTTAAGTGAGATGCACCCTATCTAATATAAATAAAAATTATATATCTCGCTATATAAAATTTTTAAATAAATTTTTTTAAGTAAGGCACAAGACGCGCTTGAGGCGTGGGCTTTCTATCACCTCACTTCTTGTTTTTATAAGCATTCATATTCCTAGATGCCTCCGCATGTCTTTTTATATTCCTACAAATGCAAACAAATTGGGGCAATGCTGAAAACAATCTTATGAACATTAACTTCCATAAACAAAGTAAATCTAAACACCCATACAGGTATTACTAGAAGCGGTTTCACCAATTTACAGCAACAACACAAACCCACATTCTGTTCCTCAAATCCTCTCTACCAAAACTGGCTTAAAGAATAAGATTGGACTCCAAAGATCTTTTAAATTTCACCATTTTCAAAACAAAGCTCGGCAGAGAAATTACATTCAGATGTAACATGTCAAATAGTTGAGAGCTTTAGATAATCCTGATATAAGTTGAGTCCATAGGTCAAAAATAAAAGTAATATGCATCTACTCCAATCAGGATCCTACACATTCTAATGGTTTACCCAATACATTCACTGTACTTGGCGTCATTGACGATAACCATACTGACACATTAATTGATAAGACTGGTAATGCAACCATTTCATATGCTACTTAATGGAAAAGGAAAATCCATCTAGCTTGAAAAGATTCCTCCATTTTCTAATAGTTACCAACACAGATACAGTAAAGATAAAATTTCATCCACATAAAATAAATGAAAAATGAAAATTGAGTTCTCATAGTTATAGAAGAAAGTGAAGGAATTCAGTTTCCACCCATGAGGATATCCAATTTAACCATAGTTGAGACTAGAATCCAAGCATTTGAGGTACATTTCAAAACAAGATTCGAACCAGTTACATGTCAAGATTAGGGCTGAAGCTGAAACAACCAAACCAAGAAAAGGAATAGCTGCTTCTGGAAAAGCATCCCACTCAAATCCAATTATAAACCTATCTTGGACATTAAATCAAGTCCTTGATAGCATACAAGGAAACACAAGCATGCATTTCCACAAGCACATGGGTGTCAAGTGCTATATATATCCACAAGTGTTTTTTATGTGAAGAAAATGAGGAAACAATGGACCACCTGCTTATCCATTGTTCGAGAGCTAAGATGTTGTGGGATCTTTTTTTTACCATAGTTGATTCTAACTTGGTGTTCCCTCTAACGGTTCACCAATCTCTTCTCGCTTGGCAAGGTGCTAATGTCAGCAGAAAACGTAAGAGATTCTAGATGACAACCTCTCTTTGTTTATTTTGGACATTATGGAAGGAAAAGAATAGGGCGGCTTTTGAGGATGAGGCCCTCTCAAGCACGGTGATGAAATCTACTTTTTGTGTACCAGGGCTATGGGCTACATGTATGTTGTTAATAACATAGATTCTTTGGTAGATTTTTTGACTTTATTGGGGTATAGGTGAGTTTGAGGGTTTTTTTTAGTCTCCCTTTTTGTACACCTCTAGTGTACTATTTAGGAGCCTTGTGCTCTTTTTTTATCAATATATTGCTTTTACCGATCAAAAAAAATTATATATATACACACACACTCAATCTTTTTTGTCCTTTGAGTAGTTATATAATTAAGTATTCAAAGATGTCTTTCTCCATACCCATTGTGGCTACCATGGCCTCCTTTGTCGTGAAGACGAAGCACCCCGCATGGCAAGCCCATGTCATCATAAAACTACGTCCACAAAAATTTAAGTTAAATAATAATGAAAGCAAGTAAAAAGAAAACAAAAAGGAAGCACTATTAGCCAGTTGAGAAATTACCACAACCACTCGATTAAGAGGTAGCTTCTAATAAGCTGCAAGTGGACCATCCTGTAGTTAGACCAAGAAGAGACAATCATAGCACCATGTCATAGAAGAGTGCTGACTTATGTAAAAAAAATATCCTGATACACTAAATTTCTATAAAATTTATCTGTACTATTATCTTCGAAACTTGGTATTAAGAATCAAACAAACATAGTTGCAGGCAAGTTATAGATGTCTTTTAAATAAGAAATATAATCAAAGAAATAAAACACTGTATAGCAGCGCTACAGATTAATTCTTCAGCTAACTAAAACTAAATAAAAGGTGTTGCATCACATCCATCTCTGTGCAAACTCCTCTACTATTATTATCAATTTCATTCAATTTGATAGGTTGAAGAGTCATTTAACTTTTTGAATACGACAGGTCAAGCTAACACCAAGTATTGTTTCATCGTGCAATGTTTTGGCTTATATCAATCCAGTAATACTAATGATATAAATAGAACCTCAAAGTATCATCAGGCTATGAGATAATTCATCTAAATCCAGATTTTTATTGCCTAAAGATCCATCAATCCTGCCACAAATGTCACAGAATCAGCTGATACTTCAAATCATCCGGCTAGACAATTTAAGCCATAAAATATGGAATGCCATTATAGAGCAAAATAATAAAATGAATAGAATAAAAAATGGTTTGCAAATAGTCTCGATTTCAGTAAATAAAGAAAACTAAGATAACATACATGAAGCAAGTTTAACACAGTGAAAATATGCCACCACCCTTGTCTTCCATCTTCCCAACCCTTTGCACACACCTCAGTTTATACCATGAATATGATCTCAGTACACAAAAACTATTGCAGGGATCTCTATATTACCTATCTGAAACATAAAAATATTTACCAAACTCTTTATTTTGGTGACCAATAATTAAACCTTAAAAGGTGGCTAACTTGTCATCGTGTACCTTACCCTTGTTGCTGATAGTGGGATACTAAGATAATGGAATAACAACTCCTGGTTACGTGAATAAACTTCTCATCATTTCGAAATAGTTGAATTTTAATCAAATTGAATCATGCAGCTGGATAAAGTAACCTTTCACAATAGCAAAAACTTTCCTTGGAAGAAAGTAATTAAAACTTCAGACATCGTAAAAACTCCAGCCATTATGAGGAAATTATCTGCGACTTACTGATCACCAATCACCACTCGAATCCATGTAAGTCTGAGGCTTTGCGAGGAAAACAGGAACATCACCAACCAAACCTGAGATATAAATACACAAAATTTAATAATCATTGCAATAATGTAAAACAATATGCATGAAACCGTGAGCAGAATGAAGCTGACAGACCTTGTCCAAATATTGCTTTGCAATGAACGGTGTCCATTGGAATCCCTAGTGATTCAGCAAAGGCATCAATCATCTCAAACCCCACCTGCATCGAGCAAGAGAGTGCGGGGTTTTCTAAATTAATTATTAGCCAACAGGTTGAGCGGAGAATTCTTTCGAGATATGTAAATTGTAATTGTATCTGACATTGTGTCTTGTTCCTCTGTATGTATCCCCATGGTTGCCTAAGCCCACAAAAAGCCATGGTTGAGGAGAGGCGGTGCAGAACAACCTTCTAGAAAACCCGTTTAGCATTCCTAGCCTCCTTCAATTTCTTCAACTGGTCTGAAATACCATATCTCAGCAAAACTCTTCCATTTCACTGTTTTTCTTTAAGGAATTGGTAGACTTTTCTGAAAGCAATTTCTGAGAAAACAAGGAATGTCAAAGTTAGAAGAGAAAAGGGATTAAAATGCATGATTTTATAGTAAACTCATTCCATCTTATCCTTTGGTGTTAACTTAATTACTTTGCCCAAATCAGTTATTAGCCATACCCTACAATCCATGAACAATTCTGGCTCACTGGAGAAATCCAAACCCAATCTCAGAAAAATAACAAACCACCGAAGAAGGAGAAAAATCCTGAGAACAAAAAAAAAGCCTAGATTTCAACCATTAATCATAGAAACCCTACCAAACTTGGAAAATATCAGTCTCATTGACGAACTTCCAACAAAATGAAAATAATGGCAACAAATACACTTCAAAATGTAACCTGCAAAGAAGCTCAAATCAAAAAGGAAATATATCTCACTGTTCGGGGAAATCGTCGTGGATCAGAATGGAGAGAGAGTTTTAGATAGAGAACCACTGGGAAACGGGGACTCAGTGAAACCATTCACCTTCTGGTACTTTCGTCCTAACCAAACAATCCCAAAACCTCGAGTCTAACCATTTCGTTTCGAGCTAGTCAGACAGTCATAAAAAATGGGGGGAAGAAGAAGAAAAAAAACAGAGATTTACCTTCGAGCAGATCCAGGATGCCGAGAGAAAGCGGATCGTCTTTCGTTCTGCGTAGTATCGGATTGAGAGCACGGAGAAGAACAGTGAAGGAGAAGGTGAGTGACGGAGAGGGAGGTAATCGGAAATAACGGCATCCCTGAAATATTTCGATATTTTAAAAAGTGTTTTCAAACTATATATATATATATATATATATATATATATATATATATATATATATATATATATATATATATTTTATTCATTAATATTTTTTATTATTTTTCAATATTTATTATTTTTCTAGGAAATTGCTTCAACTGAAACTCGAAACCCATAACCTTCTCCTCTCCTTATACCTTGTCTTTTTGAAACGTTAAATGTTCCTACCAAAATGTGTGGATTGCCTTGGCTTATTAACTAATCAGCACACAAAATAAAACCGGGATCGTCTGCTTTTTTGTTTGTTATTTATATAAACAAAAAACATAATCATTAGTATAGTTAACCAAATATTCGGTTAACCATTGGTACGGTTTAACCCTATATCGATTTTTCGATTAACCATAATAAAAAATAAATTTTGCAATTCCAGAATCATAAATTAAAGTTCAAATTATAATAATTATTATAAATACAATAAAAAATGAATACAATATATTCATTTGTAATCATGACACTTATACATTTATAATACACACTTATAATACATCCACAAATAATATATGAAACGCGTGAGATTAAATAATTTAATCACTATTTTTTTAATCAATCACATGTTTTAACAACTTCAATCGAAAAAAAAAAAAACTAATCCAAATAAATCACAGTCTATATGCTTTGGTTTTGAGTAAAATGGTAAAACCTTGGTTTTAAGGAAAAAAAAAAAGTAAAAGCGACGAATATAAATGAGAAAGTCACAACTCACGCGGGCGAAACTCATTTTATATGTATATATTTTTAATTTTTCAATTGGTTAACTAAAACACGGTTTTTGTATTTCGTAAATCGAAACCGAGATTTGTATAAAAAAAAAAAAACCAAAACCGAACTGCTCAATTCGGTTAACATATTTTTCGGTTCATTTAGATTTTTTTGCCCACTCCTAACCATTTGAGCTAAGCATGATGGACTCTTTTTTATTATGTTTTTTTAAAATTGTAATCCAATTTATAATATAAATGTGGTCTCCATAAGAATTATATTCTTGTTTTTTAAAAACTATGGGTGTCCAAGCTTGTATATACTTGTCCCATGGGGCACTCAAGTAAATGGTCATGTAAATCTCTAATTTTACAAATCGGACTTTAAATAGTGACCATTTCAGCGCAAACCTAGGGTTGGACCAACCGAGCAACCCCTCAGGTTTTGGTAAGATTTTTTTTTTTTAATATTTATATATTTTGCATTACAACGTTGTAATACTATATTTTTATAGGGACTCGAGTCTAAAGCCTCTCGTACATTCATCCCTTTTACTACTTGAGTCCGGCCTCAAGTATAGGGTTTGATCAAAATTAGATTTTGATAAATGTATGATCTACTTATTATGAAAATAATTCTAAAAAAAAAAAACTTATTATGAAAAAGTCATTGTTTTTCTTTAACTTAAAAAAGTCATTTTATAATTGATAAAATATACAAATATATTATAATCATATTAAAGGTATAAATTACAATACAATAATTTTAAAAAAATATTATTAATGTATCAACTATAATGATCGATTATTCAAGGATTATTTTACATGTTTATATTCTTGGAAAACCTTAGTCTTATTTTCTTTCAACCTTTTTTTTTATAACCTTTGTTCCTTAAGTAATTTTTTTTTTATTTTTTTAGTAATTATTGATCTGAAATCACTCTTCTACACCTATTTACATTATATTATTCCTTAATAAAGTTATATTTCACACATATCTAAGTTTTTATTTGTTTTTTCGTGTTTTAGACGTCGTCTTAATGTGACATGTTGTCATAGTCTTCATGTAGCATTTGTTTATCGTCGTCATTAGGGGTGTCAAACGGGTTACGGGGCGAATCTACATTTGCGTTAAACGGCGGATCGTGAAAAACATGTAAACCCGCACATGACACGCTAATAAACGGTAAAAAATCGGCTAATTTAACACGAACCGTTTAATAAACGGGTAATGATTACTCCACTCGCATTGCCTAATTTAAACGGGTTATTAAGGTCGAAGTTAACACGATAAACCACCTTATTTGATTCCATTTACCTGTTTACCACCCGTTTGACCCATTTAACACGGTAAACCACCCGTTTAACCATTTACCTGTTTATTTAAAAATGATTAATTTTTTTTAAAAAAATATTAATTTATTAATTTTATTTAAACGGGTAAACGGGTTATAAACGGTTAGCACTTCACCCGAACACAACCCGCTTATTAAACGGCGCAAACTGTCGACCTGCTGCATCACCCGAACCCGCAGCCTCACCCAAAACCGCTTAACTGGCCGCGTTAATCGTGTCGGTTAATCGTGTCGTGTTGAATTTTGACAGGCCTAGTCGTCATGGTGCAAGATTTATTTGTGTGAGGGCAATTTAGACAAGTAAAGTATATTTAATCGACGACAATAAATCAAATCAAATGGTCGTCAATATACTGCATAATTTGAATCATATGTATTATAGTCACAATTGTAATATCAAATATGTAAGCTCAACTATCAAATGTATATGTTTTGCGTAAATTCATTATGTTATTAACTTGAATGTTATTTTATCCTTTTGCCAAGCTTACGATTTTTGATTATATTGCTTATTAATGTATTGCTAGTTTAAATCAATAAAATTAATTATCTCTTAATTTTTTTCTATTAATTTAAAATTTTTCTTATTTTTCCTTCTATCTTCCTTATTATTATGTTTTTTTAAGCAAGATTACGTTAAAATTATAACATAAATGTGGCTCGATAAGAATTATATTCCTTTAAAAAAAAAAAAAAAACCGTGGGTGTCCAAACTAGCTTGTAATCTTGCATAGACTTGTCCCATGGAGGTATGGAGGTATGGAGCACTCGAGTAAACGGGGAAACCTTAGATTTCACAAAAGAGACTCGAAATGGTGATAATTGGGGAGTAAATCTAAGGTTGAACCAATCGAGCTACCCCTCAAGGTTTGATAAAATTTGTTTTTCTTGACATTTATCACTTTTACATTTAAATCATAAACAAAAAATTTGCTTTTTATATATAACAACTTTCATGAATTTTGTTTTTATATCCCAACAAGACTCCGAACCCTACCATATTCAACGTGGCACGACAAAACGACACCTTTTTTTATGTTATAACTACAATTAAAATGAAAGTTATGGATATTAAAACAAAATTTATGAAAGTTGTTATATTTAAAAAGCAAATTTTTTGTTGCGGATTTAAATGCAAATGTTATAAAAGTTAAGAATTTTAATGCTAATTTTCCCTTAATTTATTATGAAAAAACATTATTGTTTTTTTATATCTATTCATCTTACATTACATGCATATAGATAAAATAGCCAAATATACTGGCAATTATATTAAAAATATAATACAATAATTATTTATTTAATATTAACAATGTATAAACTAATTAACAAATAAGTAATCCTCGGATGTGATTATTTATTCCAATCAAAAAAAGTTAGAAGCTTTCCATTAAAAAAAAATATGTAATCTGTTTGCCAATCTAAGCAATGCGAATTTCATTCAAATCAACTCATCTAGTAATTATTTATATATTTAAACAATTTAATTTATTTGTTTTTTAATAAATATGTCAAACAAGTCACAAACAATTTAATTGTGATATTAAACATATAAATGTACATATAATAAATAACCAACTCAATTTGGTTATGAAATATAATGACATGATTATTAAATTTAATTATCGAATGAGTTACATTACATATAACTTATTTAAAATGAGACATAATAATATCATATCATATTAATCCTCTTTTAATTTCATCAGTTTAACTAAATTTATTACTTTTATATATTTATGTTTTTAAATATTTTTATTAACATTTAATACCTCTATAATAATAATATGATACCATATTTATCCTATCAGTTTCATCGAATTCATTATCATTTATTTACTTTACCTTTTTATAGAAATGTCCTTGCATAAGGTAGGGGTTTCCAAACTTAAAGTTTTACGTTTATCGTTTGAATATTTATGTTTTCGGTAAGGCAAGGGTTTCGAAATGAAAGTTTAACGTGTTACTGTGACTTTTGTTTTATCCTTATTCTCGTATATATGTTATCATTTAGTCAATATCAAGGCATCAGAATAGATTGCACCGCGACCAACCCAAAATTAAGGCCAGTCAAAATGGCTCTAATTTTATGGACCCAAAAATCGGGCCACCTCGCTCCACCACTGGGCCCACTAGTCGAGTCAATCAACACGACCAAAGCCAGAATATTCCCAAATTATATCATCATACTAGTTTATTACATGTTTAGGGTAATATGGCAAATTTGCATTTTTCGGAAATTATGTAAAATGGGGAAAAATAAGTTAAATTGGTAATCGTAAATGATGACCCTAAGTCATAAAAACAATTAGATGATATGTTATTATAGAAATTGGATCAATTGATTTGCAAATAGATTGAAAATGAATGACCAAGTAGCAAAAATGAAAATTTAGGCCAAAATGGGATAAGACCAAACAAGGTCTTAGAGATGAGGCATTTTGTAACGCCCTAAAAATACCCTATAATTTTTATAATAATTTTATTATATGTTTAGGGTATAGATCGAGCCAAATGGGGATTTTTCGAGAATTGATAAAATGATTAAATGAAAAATGTTAAATGTTATATGATCGAAATGAGTATATGTGGACATGAAAATGCTAAATGTCAAATGATAGGAACTCGTGAATTAACCTAAGTATAAATGGAAAATGGAAATTTAGGAAAAGATGACCTGAGGGTCAGGTTATGGGAAACATATGTCTAGGTGTAAATATGGGGATCAAGTACAAATAGAGAAAAGTATGGCTATATAGTAAATTAGGAGAACTTAAGTCAAAAATGGATTTTGTAGGGCCAAAACAAAGCCTTATGAGATTTACTAACTTAAGACCACATTTGGTCTTAGAATGCCCATTTGGGCAAAACCGTATTTGAGAAAAATGGAGAGAGCTAGGGTTTTTGAATGGGGAGATTTGTGAATTGCTCATTGAAAATCAAAAGCTAAAGTGATAAAAAACCAAGGAGGAATCTTGGTATTGAAGTTTGAAAAAGATTTGAGGTAAGACTCAAACCCTAAACCCCTTTTATTTGTGTTTGAGTTGGGGAAAACCCAAAATGTGGATAAAAAGAGTTTTGTTTTGGTTGTAAATGAGTTTTGGGGTTGTGTTGGGTTGAGTTTTGAAGAGTATTGTTGGTTGGATTGGTTTTGTGTAATGTTTGTAAAAGGGAAATGTTGGGTTTTCAAAGGAAATGCTGTCAAAATTTTGTCAAAACCTCTATTCTTGTTTTGGCTATAGATTAAGTTATAATCATCTAAATGAAGTGATTCCAATTGATAAAGAACCATAAGAGATAGGGCTACAAATGTATGAAGGGACCATGAGCAAATTGTAGCTCTAAGGCTCCCTAATATGGGCTTAAAGATGAGTTCGGGTAGCTCATGGGGTATGCTCTGTTTTGGGTGTTGTTATGGTGTTTTGGCCATAAGTTGAGTTTCACTCATCCAAATTGAGTGATTCAAAATTCGGGGTAAAATATACTTATAGGAGAATAATTTATGTGAAGAAAGTTTATGCAAATTGTTACCTCAAAGTGCCCATAAATCTGTTAAAAATGAGTTATGTGTAAGAACAGTCTAATTCTGCCTTGCAAATTGGAGTAGTATGGATGTAAAATGCAATGGCTTGAGTTTTAGTGATCCAAATTGAATGATTCAAATTGGAGAATAAACCTTAGAACCATAGCTTCAAATAGGTAGAAGGAACCATTACCAATTTATAGAGTTAAGACCCCTCAAATTGAGAAAACAGAGGGGTAAATCGAGAAAGGGCACACTTAATTCATTTCGGTATTAAAATGTCGTAATCTCGAGCTTCTGGATCAATGAGATGATTCCAATTCCTATTAAAAATAGAATTCATATAGAGCTATAATTTTTGAGGGGGAAGCACGAGCCAGGCCATACCTATATGTCCCTAGAAAATTTTGGTGCTTGCTGAGTATTTGAGTAGACATCAACCCTAACCAAAAACTCATAGAATAACCGACTGATATGTGATTGTCATTATATTTGAATAGGGGCTAACGAGGAGGCAAGCCCGCTTTGAAGTCGAGATTCCAAATATTGGAATCAAAGCGACGATTTTTGGTTTGTTCTCAAACCCTCTCTATTTTGGGGTATTTGAATACCACAAATGATTTGAATTTTGGGTATGATTGATAAGAAAGTGCATATTGATTTGTGTTTGAAATGATTTGTTTAAGTATTTGAGACAATTGCCCGTGAAACGAATTTGCATAAGAAAAATTGTATGTAAATGAAAATGTTCTATTTGCATACAAATGTATATATATATATATATATATATTGTAATTGTATTGAATTATTTTAATGTCCTTAAAATAATGTTAACCGTTAGAATTTGAGTTAAGGATAAATTAATATACCAATAAGAGTCGAACAAATGTATTATTGTGGCATACCGATCCAGAATCTACCGAGACAGATTTTAGGTGTACACCAACCGAGTACATATTTTTATAAATCGTGTTTACACTCGCCGCGCCCACAGGATCGTACATGATTCGTTATCCTATGCACCGAAAGAATAGGTTAAATTCGACAATGGCTAAAATGCAAAATAATAATGATAATAAAAAAAGTGCATGATTTATGATGTGAATGATTTGTTGCACATGAAAATGCATAATTTGAGATGATTAATGAATTGTAATTGATTAAATGGAAATATATATTTATGTATGTATTGTACTGCATTGGTAATTTAAGAAAGTACGAAAGCATTGTCTTATGAAATTGCATAATCTGATTTAAATTGAAATAAAGCAAATAATCAGATAGAACCACTAAGCATGAAAATGCTTACGCTGTGAGTTTTTTATCGCATGCCAGAGGTACCGAGCGAATAGGAACGAAGGACAAGATCGAGATACAGAGTCATCGAAAGTCAGAGTAAAATATATACTGGCCATATGCATCTATCCTACTTTTGAACAATTGATGTTTTATGATCAAAATAGTTAAACTTTGAAACGATTTTATATATTATTTTGAATGGGCATAGAATGCCTTCATTGTAAATTCATTTTGTTAAATGTAAATGTTTATGGGCCTACCGAATTGAAATCGCTTCCGCACATATTTGAAAGTGTTTATATGAAATGGAAATGGCCTAAACCCGCTATTTTATTTTTGTGACATGGTAAACGAACTCTAGCTTAGCAACCCTGACTCACTCGACCGCTTAACGGTCAGACCGGGAATGGGGTGTTACACATTTTTCTCATTGGTTAGGTGCAATTACGGTGGAGGAGAGGAGAAGAAGCCATTTTTTTGTTTCCAATTGTTCAAGCAAAGAGAAGGAAAATAATAAGAGAATAAATCTAGGTTTAAAACTCTAATCTTTTTTGTATGGAATTCATGTTTGGAACTATCATATTTGTTTGTATAGAACCTATATGTATGAAAATTTCTTATTTGAAGTATGGATTTGTTGGTTAGGAAACTCTCCTAACTATTTCTTTACCTACGGTTGGGTTTGAAGAACCCTATCCCCCTATAAAAGTGATTTGTGTTGGTTTTAATTCAGTTTGATGGTTGGTTTTAGGTTTTGATTGGAAATTACTGTGAAAAATTGTGCACTCGCTTAAATCGCAGGAGCGCCATACTCAAAGTCGCTTTAGTTTAGAGGATATCGAGCACCGGTATCAAAGTCGAGCATCGACTAAAGCTGTTTTTAGCCTAAAGATGCGTTAAGTACTTCCAGATCGAAGTTGAGTACATGTGTACTCAAAGTTGTTTGTTGTCTCGAGTACTCCATTCCAAGAACCTTGTTTTTGTTTTGTTCTTCGTTATCTCGACGAAAGGTCGTTGCATGTATGAAAGTTATATGAAAATGCTTTGTACTCAAGGTCGGGCTTTAAGTAGCGGCAACATTGTTTTTACCCTTATTTGCTAATGTGATTATGAATAAAATAACAAGTTTGGAAACACGTATAATTGTATGCATGTTGGAGACCATATAGTGAATGAATAAGCACATTTGTTCAGTGCAATGACACTTCTGCATTGTGCTATGACACCTCTATTACGTGGGCAGACACGTCTTTATTTAGTGCTTCGACACTCCTGCTAGTTCTGTAAGACCCGATAAAATTCCAATTTTATAAAAAATGGCAAAATCGTAATTTCGATAAAAATTCGAAATTTTTCTAGATATCGGATGACGAAACGGACTTCTCCGTTGAAATCGTCTCGCGAAATTTAGCTATCACGTCGAATTTCATTGTATTCCGAAAGGCTCTGGATTTCACGCTGAAAGATACGCTGGCCGAATGACACATACATTAGGCGGATGCCACACAGACCCTAAGAGCGCGACACTGCAAGAGCCACGGTCCACTCAAAATAATGGTCATCGAAATACACATGCAGTGGCATGAGTCCACTACTATATTGCTCACGAGGATGTATTACAAAGAAATAAGGAAAAAGAAAGAAAATGGAGCCACACATCTGGCCCGAGAAGTGGGAGGAAATCTTCCTCCTTTGACCCATACGGCCAATGCTCCATGCGCGATCCAAAAAGCGGAGAGAAAAGACAAGCAAAGAGAAAAGGAAGAAATAAATGTAAGAATAAACGATGGGAAATGACGAAAAGGAAAAGAAAGAAAAGTAAAAAGGAAATAAAGAAACAAAAAGAAAACGGTGGGAAAAAAAAAGAAAAAAAAAGAAGGAAAGGAACAAAAAGAATTCGTAGAGGAAGAAAAGGAAAACATAGAGGAAAGGAGAAAAGAAAAAGGAAAAGGAAAGAAAATGAGAAAGGGAAAGGAAGAATTTTGCCGCTACCGGGGTTCGATGGGCCTGAGGACTAAAGTTGGTGCACGTAACGCGACTCCACGCTGGACTAAAAAAGTTGAGTTTCACAAACCCGCGGCGTAGCGGTTTTGATCCTACTTGAAATTACACTTACGGCAGGTTTGTAATGTTTCTCGCTGTATTTCTGGCGCCTTGAACGCCGTTGACCGTCCCAAACTCTGGACCGAATTGTTTGAATTTTGAGAATTTCAAGATATCTGACAAATTCGTGACTGTAGGGTCAAGCTTGTTTACAATTTACGAAATAAATTGTGTGTTGGTGTGTATGAGGCCGAAAATGACTATGGATTTCGGGTTCATAAAGTGAAACCAATGTCGGGTGATTGGCCGTGGAGCAAAATCTGAAGTGGTTCAGCCACTGCTCATGAATAGTAATATGAATAGTGATGCGACAGAATACGACAGATTTCTCAAAATATTTTTTGGTAGAGAATGCTCGTGAGTGATTCAAATTGAATTGCTCGTGGTTCGCAATTAGTCCACGCGAGCTAATTCTTGTGTAATGGATTGAGAAATTAAAGAATGACTCGAGTTGCGAACTGTCGAATAGATAGGTTAATACATGATTTTAATGTGTTAACATAAGGACATAATTATATGGAATATAATTGTGTGTGTAGGGCATTGGAAATGATATTATAAATTGCTCAAGTGAGCAAATTTGGGTGATGGTTGATCACTATTGAATGACATGTGTTGTGAATGCAAATTTGAGAATGTTGCATATTGATATATTTGATATATTGTATAAATGATTTTGGAAATGACATAATGCATTTTCATATACACTAGGTAACCTAGAGATTAGATGTTAGTGTATGACATAAATTTTCTGAAAAACGAACATGGTTGGCAGCGAATTTCATTAGTATGGATTTTTTCTGAGACTGGGTTGGGAGATGGGCCAATGCATCATTTCGAATGAGGACTATGTCTATTTCCTTAAAGCTCACCAACCAATTCGCCCTGAGGGTAGTCCATATTTTTATCGATCTGCAGAGTATTTTTCAAGAACAACATGTTCAGTTTTGAAATGTGATTATTTTTCTCATACATGGCTTAGTGTTGTGAGGAGTCAAGTGGAGGACTGAGATATGGGAACGGCATGTGTATATCTGCATCACGTATTTACTTGAGTATGTGTTTAAATTTGAGCATTACATACGCACCAGGCTGAGTAACCTATTTAGGTGATCTCCACTACTGTGCGATAGCTCACCCAAACATGGATATTTTTTTCAGTAATGTGAGCTGCCTCGAGATGATGACTCACTTTAGAGGCCAATTTTCAAGAAAGTCGAGTTGTGGCTTTGATGTTTTTGGATAATATGTATTATAATTGTAGATTTTAATATATATTCGTATTAAGAGTAATAAATAATCCCTGACTATTAGAATAGAGTTGCACATGTTTGATGATATTGGTATATGGGCCCAAGTGGCCATTTTTACTCAGGTATGTGTCTCGTGATATGAGACATATAGATTTTCCGCAGGTTGATGGGTAGTCAACGAACACCCCGGATTTGGGGCGTCACAAGTTATACGGATAAAATCCATCATTATTGGATTACATCTAATAATCATTTCACAAAACAAATTTCATTTGTTTTCAAACCGAAAGCTTTTGATGTTCACCTCAATCATCATTTGTTTTCAAAAATCCATGTGTCTTTTATGAGTAGTGACTTTTTCTGGGGTCCCACCGCAGGCTTCGCAAACCTTCCCACACTTTTACGGGCTTTCACTGATGGATCCATATGTGTAACCAAAAATATAACTGAGCTTTCACCGATGGATCCATATGTATAACCAAAAATATAACGGAGCTTTCACCCGACACATAATTTCATTTTCCATTTTCAAACCGTGCGACTAATTCGACATCGGGTCCCATTTTTCTCGAGCCCGCACAATCAACACCAAACTAGCGGTTAATTTACAACCATGTAAACTGCGAAACCCTCATTGACGCCATCCAAGGTACCGAGTCCACCACCCATTCACTAATAATGGTGAATGACAACAACCATGCATACACATCCATTTCATGCGATGTCCTTATGCATATGAAATGCAATTATGTCATTTCACACATTCAAGTAAAAACATACACATTTCTATCCAAATGTCTACATGTCATGGATGAGAATGACTCACCCCGCCCCCCGTCCCTTGTCCCATGTCCTATCTTACCGACTTCACTACCAATTTATTGTTTTTCAAGCTATGAAACCATCATTTATGTTCCATCAATTATTTTTTTTCAAAACAAAAGCTTTTTGTTTTATAAATCAAAATTCACTGGACAATCTCTGATATTCACTTATTTTTACCAAGTCCCATGTGTTTTTATGAGTAGCAAATTTCCGCGGTCTCACTGTAAGCTTCACACACCTTCCGACACTTTCGTGAACTTTAATCGCTGGATACATGTCTAACCAAGAATATTGTTATACCTAACACACGTATTTTTCATTTCCTTTTTTCTTTTATGCAATCGTGAGACTCGTTTTGGACGTTGTCCCATTTTACCGAGCCCACCATCGAAACACCAAACACAATGTCGATCTACCATGTACTCACGACTTACCATCGAACACCAAACACAGTTTTGATCTCTACCATGCACTTACACCCATGTCATGCGATGTCCCGTGCATAAATGCAATGCAAGATGCCATTGCATGTTATATCTTGTCACATACACAATGAACGCTACATGGACAACTCTACTCATGTATATCACCAATGCATCATGAACAATCATATCTATGTGCATATAATTTTCATACATTATTTCATTCATGTCAATATATCATGCAAGCATATATCAACATTCACATTCAACATGTAATTCTATGATCATGCAACACACACACACACACAAACAGCTTCATGTAATGGCCACTTCACATAACCATTCATCACATGTCAATTCGTTGGAGCACTCATATTGACATCCAAACAGGTAAATACATCAACAAGTAGTGGCACACTAACAATCAGGCCATGTCATGGCCATTGCACACACCAATTCATCACATGTCAACATGTTAGAGCACATACATTAACATCTAAACATGTCACTCTTAACCAAGCAAAGACAACTTTATCCTCAAGACTAGTTGTGGCATAGAGATTCCCATAAAAAATTCCGCACAACATGCCATAATATAATAAAATAGTTCGAACTCAGCTCATAAACTAGTCCCCTAACAAATTCCAAAATCTAGACATAAACCATTAAATGTTCTTAAGTCAGATTCATCCCTAAAACGGACCATAACTTGAGTTATAGAGTCTCCACTTGGGTGATTCAAAGCCTAACATCACTTTTCATACAGAGCTGGCAATTTCCCGTGAACGATGCTAGTCCAAATTATCACTTTTTCCCAACCGAAAGTCAGTCCAAAAAATCTAGATAGTAGATTCGACCAAAACAGGGCAGCTTGTGGCATTCATGGAAAACGGACCATAACTTGGGTTATAGATGTCCAATTTGAGTTATTCAAAAGCCTAACATCAAGTTCTTAGATAGGGCTACAATTTCCTTGAAGGATACTAGTCCAAATTCTCTATTTTTCTAACAAAAAATCAGCCCAAAAAATTGGACATTATATAGGGTCAAAACAAGACACTATTCTCATAACCCATTAATTTGTCAAACAACCCCTTACGACATTAAAACTCATCCAAACAACCCCTATAATAGAAAATAAACCAAAGTATGAAGAATCCCTACCTCTCGGAGTGTAGAAGAAACTCTAGGAAGTTCCATGGACACTTCCTAAACCCGAAACTTTTGATTTCCCGAACTCCTCACTTGAGTCCTTGGTGAAATCCCATGTTTTTGGTACCCACGCGTAGCCCTCGTCAAGTAGATGAACTTTCGTTATTGGCCTGACGAATTCCGACCGACGGAACTCCGTAGATCGAAGAGAGAAGTTATAATTTTTTTTTTCTCTCCATCTCTCTCACGACCAGACAAGAAATCTGGTATTTTTTGCTCAAAAAATCATGTTTTTAACCTTTTTTGTGTAACTTACTTAAGCTAGACATGTGGCCCATGTCCGCCACGTGTCCACGATTCGTTCGGGTTTGTTTATGCTTTGTCTTGGTTCAAGTTCAATTTATTTTAAATGAACTTAACTTAAGTTATTTCCTAACTTCTTCTCATAAAATCTCGCCCCGGTAGCCACTAGACGCTCAAGCAATTCTAAATCGTGGAAAAAAATAATCCGACCGCCTCATAATTTAATGAATTTGCATCTAATCCAACGATGAAGTCCGCTTGGCCATCCGATATCTAAAAAAATCAAGCTTCCTAACAATTTCTGTGAATTTTACCAAGTACATTTCTTTTAAAATAAAATTTTTCCCTGCTCTTACAAATGTCGACCTATATATAAATTTATTTTCATAATATATATTAAATACACATTATATTTTTATAATTTTAGTATAATATTTTGTATTTTTTTGTATTTATCGATAGGTTAACCGAAAACACGATTTTTGTATTTTGTAAACCTAAACCTAAATCGAAACCAATAATTGTATAAAAAAAAAAACCAAAACCAAACCGATCAGTTCGATTAACCTATTTTTTGGTTCGGTTTCGATTGGGTTTCTCTGTCAGTTAGGTTTCTTAGGTTTTTTTGTCCTCCCCTACTTCCTATATACAGTTTAGATCCGCTCCTGAATCAATCATGATAACAAAAGTAGCTTGATAATCATGATATATTTTTAAGATAATTTTTGTATACCATCTATGTTTTTCAATCATGAATTTTGAATTGACAAAAATTTCGGTTCTTCAATAGTATGATTCTTTAAGGATATTTCTTGATTTTCAATATTTTGAAGTCTTGAATCTCTATTTTGAGTAAATACTTTTAATTCTTCAATTTATTTTATTTCGATTTGTAGATCTTGTATTGTTATAGGTTTTTTGAATTTCAAATTGTTTCATTATATATTTGAATTTATAAATATTTTGTAATGGTAAAATATTTGTATTATTTTTTTCCATTATTTTTCTTATAAATTTTGCTTTTGCTTATTTATCTTCTATGTGATCTATCATGTCTATTAATATTTCTTGGTCTGTAGTTAACATATTGATTTGACAAAGACAATTTTCTATTTTGTTATTTGAATTTATTTCTTCTTCTGATTCTGAATTATCATTTTTGGAATTGTAAGAATAAATACTTTATTCAGAGGCTTCTAAATGTTATTCATCTTTAGAAAAAAGCATTAATTTGATGTCTCAATAGAAAATTAATTGTATACATTATCAAAATTTTGATTTTACCAAAAAAAAAAAAAAGAGTTGTATACAAATTTAAAACATGAAGTAAGAGTAAATTGTAAGCACAAGATAAATTATTTTAAAGGTCAAAAGATTTTGTGCAATTGCATAAAGGAAGTTGCATAATTAAAATTAGTTAAATTTTATATGTTTAAATTTTTATACGTATAAAAGTGAATTAATTTAAAGAAATAAAAAAAAATATTAATAATATTGAATAAATAATAAGTTACTAGAATTGAATGATTATAAACAAATTAAATATTAGAGAATTGTGAATATAATGAGTATATATAATAAAGGATGATAAAATATGTAGATAAAAAAAAAGAAACAATAAAAATATGAACTAATTTTAAAATATTTTTAAAAAAGAATAATCATTGTTAAGACCTCTTTGTTTTAAGTCATTCAAATTAACACACTATCAAATTATGATTTCAAAAAAATAAAAATCATTTATCAAATTTTAAAAAAGAGAATTATGTTAAGGTGTTCGAGAAAATTATAATAAATTTAGATTGAATAAGTAATAACATGGAATTTGTCAAAAAAAAAAAAAGAAACATGGAATCATTATTATTTTTTATTGATTTCTAAATTTGATTTTTATTAATGTGTAGAAAAGTAAAAGAAAAAATGAAAGTGCTAATTTTTCAAATATATATTTTGATTTAATATTATTTTTCATCATACATTTTGAGGTTTAAAATTTATCGACTAACTTAAAATTGAAAAAATAAAATATTTAAGGAAAAAGTTGACGAACATCTTTTCAAATTAAGTTTAAATTTTTCTTAAATTTTGGTTTGGTATGTTGTATTTAAAACTAATTTTATAATAATAACGATAACAATAATAATATTAATAATAATAATTATAATAATAATAAAAGATGTTGGTCAAAATTATAAGAATTTAGGAATTATTAATATAACAAAATTAGTTTTAAGTATAACATAGCAAACACGAATATTTAAAAAAAAAACTTAAATATAAGAAAATGTTGATCAACTTTTTTTTAAACATTTTTTTATATTTTAAGTTACGCCTGGTCAGTAAATTTTTAGTAAAATTATTTTTATATTAATTTAAATTTTCTTTCCTACTTTTTATTTTTTCCTTAATATCCATGTAATCAACTATAACCTCAAACTCTACTATGGAAAAATGAATATTAAATCAAAACATATATTTGTTCAATCTTATATTTAAAAAAATTAGCACTTTCCTTTTATTATATTGTTTTTATAAATTAATAAAAATGAATTTTTGAAATAGGTAAAAATTAATGATTATTTAATGTTTATACTTACTCAATTTAATTTTACAATAGTCATGGCTGATTGGCCTATCTAATTGGTGTAAGAACCAATTTGTTTGTCTGATCTTCTGGCTTCAAATTTACGAATATGGACCTCGTTAAAGGCAATCCGGCCGACGGTAGGCCGGCCGCCTCTCCGACATTGCCAAGAATATGGAGATGTAAGGATACTGGTGATAATAAATTGCATAATTTACAATGCTGTGATCTTCCCAATTTATGTGGCCTTGCCCCAAATCTCCGTTCTATTTTGGCGAATAAAATACGCTTTTCTTATTAAAGATTATCCTTTTAATGGATAAAATATGTTTTCCCTTATCAAGAATTATCCTTTTCATAAATAAGGGATAAAATCTATTTTTCCCTTATCAAAAATTATCCTTCCATATAAAGGATTTAAAAATTAGGAAATTCGGGGATAGATATCTACTTTGCGTATTTTCTCAAAACAAATTTCATATATGTGGTAAGATGACCGGTCAGATTCGGGATCCCATACAGTTTCGAATCGCACTGCTGATGGGTTCCAAAGGCTGCTTTAATATAATAGCCGCTTCACAGGCGGCCAATCGACGCTTACGCTGACGCATGCACCTTAATGAGAGCGGTCTAACTTAAAAACCACTTACTATAATTTATAGTTCTTTCATATGTCGCAATGGATGGGTCCTAACACATGCAGTGTATTTTAACTTTTTTTTTTTTTTTTCCGAGACAAGTGTATTTTAATCTTAAAGATGAGAGTTTAGCATGTTTTTATTATTTTGTTATAGATGTCACATATTTTAATGGTTTAATGGTTTCTTTGCTTTTTTTTTTTTTTATTAATATCATATAGTAAGGCAAAAATAAATTACTTTAGATGTAGGTTGGATTTGAACATTTGAAGAAATGACATAACTTTTTTAAGAAAATAAAAGGTGCTTAAAAAAGTTAGTAAAAAAGCATAGAGTAAAATATAGCAAAACAAAAATTTTAAAAATCAACATGTTTGTCTTTAAAAAATTGTAATGAAAAAAAATATAAAAATAATTTTATTATATTTGATTGTCTTGAGTAAAAATAAAAATTATATGACTATAATTATTTAAAATTTACATGTTAATAAAATATTTAATTTTATATAGATAAATCAAAGTAATTTCAATAAATTTTAAAATAAATAAAATTTTGACTATATAATAAGTTGCTAACATCTAAATCGCATTAGTAATAAAAATTAAATATTAAAGACTTGTAAATAATTTATAATAAAAGATTAACCAAACAAAATTAAATAAAAAAATAGAAACAATTATGATAAATAATATTTAGAAAAATTATACTAATTTTAATTATTATATAAAGCTCATGTGCATAGCATATGAGCACTTACTAAGTAGTTAAAATTGTATATATTTTAAGTTAATTTAATAAAATAAAACAAGTAAGTTAATTTAAACTGTTACATAAAAATACTATAATACTTCGATATTGAAACCCTAATCGCCATTCCCTCTATTATCTATTTCAGGTCCTTGTTAATTAGAGAGGATAAATGATTTTTTGGTCATTTATGACCTCAAATCACCATTCAATTTCTTCCCCATATATAGGTTTTGTTTTTCAATAAACGGTTAAGATTTAGACAATTGATACTGTTAATATGTCTATAATACATAATATTTCAGATTTGATGAATTATACGAACAAACTGAGATTTGATTTAACTTTTTTGTCTCACAATCAACTATACCACAAATCACCCACGCGAAAAGTCAACTAACAAATAAAACCATCAGATGACAAAACAACCACATGTCGCCATAAGTTAGACAATAAAACAAAAACAAAAAAACTGAATTTAAAACTCATATATCGATTAATAAACCATTTTATCGGTAGATAAAGCTAGAGATGAATGGATGAACCATCTAGTATTACAATATTATAGTATTAACTTTTTTTTAACATTTATTCATTTTGAATTACAACGGTATAACATTATATACTTATGGAAACTCAAATCTAGTATTTTCCATATGTTTGTCCAATCATTTAACCAATGAGCCATACCTCATTTCCTACATAAAATGATTTTTAAGTATTATTTGTCAAGTATTTGGTAACTCGATATTTGCACTTCTAAAATAAATTTATATTTTTTAATTAATAAAACTATTTTAAAAAAGTTTTAATGTAGAAAATAACCTTTAGTATAGTTAAAGTAATATATATATGTATAATTTATGAGAACATGTAAAAATTTAAAGTTGAATTGTGCCAAACAAGAACTTAGTCCCAAATAATATTTAAAACATAAAGTAATAGGTATTTTAAAATAATGCTAAAATTAATACCTTATTATCATGTTACCAAATTATAGTCGATGATTACGATTTTAAATTTTTTAAAATAATTAAAATCAAAGTCACTGATTTTAAATTTTTAAAATTATAGTCATCAGTTTTGATAATACGAGAAAGGAATAATATATATATATATATATATATATATATATATAAAAAAATTAAATAGGTGATCGTTTTCGGCTCTTCCTTTACTTAAAGGATGGAAATTGCATAATCGTATTTGATTGTAATTTTATTTATTAATGATTCCCCATTTCTGCCCACTCTCCTTCTCAGAGGCATAGAAAACCCTAAATCACAGCCATGGATCCTGAATTGACTAAGCTCCAGCAAGCTCTAATCGTCGCCATACTCGGCCCCGATCCAGCGCCCTTCGAAACCCTAATCTCCCATCTCATGTCAGCCTCCAATGAACAGTGCTACCAACCCGAACAACTGTTCAATCTCTGCATGCAGTCCGATCCAAACTCGCTGTGTTTGAAACTCGCCCACCTTCTTCAGGTATCCCCTCACATCCAGGCTCGGGCCACAGCCGCGATTCTCCTCAGAAAGCAACTGACTCGGGATGATTCGTACATCTGGCCGCGGCTCAGCGCGTCGACTCAGTCTTCTCTGAAATCGATTTTGTTGTGGTGTGTTCAGCGGGAGGATGCGAAGACTATTTCGAAGAAGCTGTGCGACACCGTTTCGGAGCGCGTCTGATTCGCCGAGAACGTGGCCGGAGTCAAGCGTTTATGTTTCAGAGCGTGACGTCCGATTCGGAGAAGCTACGGGAGGCGGCGTTCCTGATTTTAGCGCAGTTGGCGCAGTGCATCGGGGAAACCCTAGTTCCCATATCAAGCATCTCCACTCGGTGTTTTTGGCAGTAATGACGTCTGCCGAGCCTTATGGAAACCGCGGCTTGAGGGCGGCGATTAATTTCTTATTCAGTGCTGTCGAGCTCCGCTGACCGGGATCGGTTTCAGGACTTGTTGCCGACGATGATGCGGTCCGCTGACCGGGATCGGTTTCAGGACTTGTTGCCTATAATGATGATGCGGACGCTTATAGAGGCGCTGAATTGCAGGCAGGAGGCGACGGGGCAAGGAGCCCTGGTGTTGTTGATCGAATTGGCCGGGACAGAGCCTCGGTTTCTAGGACGGCAGTTAGTGAATGTGATGGGGTCTATGTTGCAGATTGCGGAGGATGAGAGCCTGGAGGAGGGGACCCGGCATTTGGCAGTGGAATTCATGATAACTCTGGCGGAGGCTGGGGAGCGGAAGTTGACGCTGTTTAAAAGCACGGTTTATAAGCCAGCTGTTCGTGATATTGATGAAGATGCTTTTGGATATAGAGGATGATCCGGCGTGGCACAGTGCAGATAGGGAGGATGAGGATGCCGGTGAGCCCAGCAATTACAGTGTTGGGCAAGAGTGTTTGGATAGGTTAGCTATTTCATTGTGGGAATACTACTAAATTGTTGTTTCGGGAGCTTTAATGGAATATTTGGTTGCGCCAGAATGGCAAAAGCACCATGTGCGGCCTCATTGTTGTTAATCTACTGCAGAAGGTTGTCAGTTGCATTGGATTTGAACTAATTTCAATTTTGTTTGCATTATCTTGTTTTAGTACTTTTATTAAGTTCTCAGGAAACTTTGTTGGTGTTGTTCTTTTCCCTCCAATTGTGCTTTTGTTTTTAGAATATCGTGATCATAATTCTCCTGATTGAGTTTGGTTAACTGGATTTTCTATTTTAGGAAATTGTTCTAGTACCCATCTATGTTTAAAGAAGTCTACTTCCAACACTAAGCAAGGTTAAAATTTAACTTTTGGAGTATTGAGGTGGAAAGGTATCAATTATTTTGAAAGGAAAGGAATGCAATGGAGATACAGTGTTAATATAGGTTGTTAGTTTGTCTTTGTTTCTACTTTAGTTTTTCTTTGTTCATTCTGAGTTTTTATTTTTTGACAACGATAGAAAAAGGCTTCCCTACTTGCTACTGTAGTTAATCATTGCGAGTCTATTTTATTTTCAGGTAGTGATAGAAAAATTGGAGGAAGTGGTGGCAATGGTTTTGAATTTATTCCAAGATCCCCATCCTCGTGTGCGGTGGGCAGCTATTAATGCCATTGGACAACTGTCCACGGACTTAGGGCCAGATTTGCAAATCCAGTACCATCAACAAGTGCTACTCAGCTCTGGGCTGCATCATGACGATTTCCAGAATCCACTGGTGCAGGTTCGTAAACGACGCATGGTTTTGTCTATATCTTAACCAGTTACGAATGCTATTCCATATTTTAACTAGCAAATAAATTCTTATCTCGCTATATGGATGCATACTAATGTGTTGTTATCTTGTGGTTTTTTATTCAATGGCTACATTATGCCTTCTAGATGCTGAATCGATTATATTTTTCGCTTTTTGAAATTTGTAAACATAGTTATAATGTATCTGTCAGGGTCAATCTTGGGTAGCTTTTTTTTTCACCAATGGTATGCTTTTCTAATTCTATTATATGTAGTGAGAGATTTTGTCCATCTAGAAGTTTGAATGTTTTGTCACCTAGAACTTTAATAGTAAATGGGTTCTTTTACAGTTTAGTTTGCTTGAATGTGGTTGCTTTCTAGTATTTGAAAATGTTTCCATCAGAATTAGTTGGTATAAATTTAATTAATTGATCAGCTAGTGGTCCTTTTTGAATCTCTTCATGTATTTGTCAAATCTTGTCATTACATAATCACATGTTTCTACATTCAATTGTTCAAGATGAACTGTCGTGAATAACTGATTATGCCTCTTGGGCAATTAGATTTTTCTACTCACGTAATGAAGCATTCGCTCATTTGTAGTTTGCGGTCTTGAATCCAACGATTATAGTGGGATAGATAGGTCTTTGAGTAGATTAACTTGGACGTAAGTATAGATGATTATTTTTTGCTGGTAGGTTTTCTTGAGCTGTTGGCTTCCTTGGTCGCTTCCTTGTAGTAGACTCTCGTATACTTCCGGCGGTTTGGTTGTATTTTTGTGAGTAATACATGTTTGTTTACCCATAAAAAAAACTGATTATGCTCTTTATGAGGTAAGAAACCTAAAAGGAACGTGATTTGGCAGCTAGATGGATTTGTTCTATAACTGAGGATCATAGTAGGAAAAAACAGCACTTTGTTGGAACATTATGCTTTGGTTTGAACAATAGCAGGTGTGAATTTTCCTCCCTTCAAATGTTGGAACATAGCCTGTTTGGAAATCTTAGTTTTCCCCTTCAGACATCTTAATTCATTCACCAGCCAAGGGCTCGTCCATGAGATTTCAGGGGGAATGCTAGTTTTACCACAATGAATTAGGATATTTTCAGCCAATTCCTTGTTGAGGTTGCACAGCAACAATGAGCTTCCTTTATAAATTGGTCTATCATAACAATCTCTTCCTACACTCCGAGGCCTGCCCTTTTTCAAAAAAGTCCTTGCATTCCGCTCCTCCCTAACCATGTATCCATGTTCTGATCTCTTCTAAATCTGTTTTCCATTTTCTGATAAGAAAATTTGGCTGGATAATTGACCTATTCTGTGCGTTATTTTGATTTCTATACGCCTCAAATCTGTGCTAAATATCCATTTTCTGAGACTCTTAGATTTTTAATCAAAGTTTATATGGAATTCTATTGAAGTAAACATCCGACTCTAAAACATTTTTTTCTTTAATGCTTTGACATTTACATTGATAAAGAGAATTATGATATCCTTTCTTTTCTGATATCACGGTTTTCCTGATCCCACACCCTGCTCTGTAGTTTCTTTGTATTTCTTGTGCATGCTAAACTTCAGTCAATTATACATTTTTTGTTGAGCCAACAATTGCATTTAACTTCAATGGCTAAGTGTTCGAGATTATTTCATTTTTTAATTTTTCTTTGCTTTAATAATACAATTTTGAAGGGCGCCTTAGTACTTGCTTGCTAAGCCATTATGCTTGTTGAAAAGGTTCAACTTATCTGCTTGCTCTTCCTTTTAAGCACTTCTATTATTAAATTTCATTTTATATTGAAATTTATATTGTTGGATTAATTTTTTGTTAATTGCTTCTTTAATGTATGGATTTTTAAATTTACGACTGGATTAAAGTCTGAATCACATTATATATAGTTGATATGCATCCTAGGTCTTTTCTTCATTAGATGTCCACCTTGTGTAGAAGATTTTTTTCTTTGGATGCACCTTACGTCTTTTAAAACTACGCTTTGAATGATTGTTGATAATGTTTTTTAATTGTCGTTTGGATTTCTACAGGCACATGCTGCTTCTGCTGTGCTCAACTTCAGTGAGAACTGCACTCCTGATATTTTAACACCGTATTTGGATGGGATTGTTAGCAAATTACTAGTACTGCTACAGGTATGACAAAAGAATAATATCTTTATCATTCAAGTAGATTCTGTCATGTAAACCCTGTAGATAACATCTTTATCCTTAACATTGTATTATGTTCTTATCCAGAACGGAAAACAAATGGTGCAAGAGGGGGCCCTGACTGCTTTAGCATCAGTTGCTGATTCATCTCAGGTATTATATTTTAGAATAGCTTCCATTTTGTTTTCTTACAGATGAGCTACCTAACTCTTTGAGTATCGATAGGAACATTTCCAAAAGTACTATGATGAGGTTATGCCTTATCTGAAACCCATATTGGTGAATGCAACTGACAAGTCCAACCTCATGCTTCGTGCCAAAGCCATGGAGTGCATCAGTTTTGTTGGCATGGCTGTTGGAAAAGAGAAGTTCAGGGATGATGCAAAGCAGGTAAGTTGCATCTCAAAGTTTCATTTTAACACACACACACACACATAAATGTGTATATATATATATATATATTTATATATATGTTTATCTGCCTTTATGCTTGATTTGGGTATCTATTTGATTGAGCTATACTTTTATTCACGAGGATGAAATCTCTTGATATTTGAATCATTCCCCTCGTTGATTATTTTCCTCCAGTTTGTTTTTCCTATTTGAATTTGTAGAACACAATGGTCTTAATTAGACATTTGTTCTTCATTGTGGGCCATGATTTGGATATCTGGACTTCACCACCCATTGGCTAGATCACGGAAATATCTTTTTATTTTTTCATGCTTTCTGGTTTACAAGACAGCAAGAGAATTGACTTGGGATTTTATCTTTGTTCCTCTTTATCATGGAAGGTTATGGAAGTACTTATGTCATTGCAAGGATCTCAAATGGAGACAGATGACCCAACAACAAGTTACATTCTACAAGTATGCTTGTGAATTATACATGCATTGATCATTTGTATATCTACCACTTGTTTTACTTCTTTGTGTGATAAATATTTAATTGTGCTGCAGGCTTGGGCCAGACTCTGCAAGTGCCTGGGGCAAGACTTCCTCCCTTACATGAGTGTTGTCATGCCGCCTTTGCTTCAGTCTGCTAAACTTAAACCTGATGTCACCATTCCATCTGCTGATTCAGACAATGAAATCCAAGAATCTGATGATGAAAGGTTTGTTTTTATTTCTCCCTGCTGTTCATTTGTATCAATTGAAATTTCAAAAAATGTTGAGTACTTGTAGGGACTCTTAGATTGAGGTCAATTTACGATTCAATGCATCAAGTATTTTCTTTTTCATTGCTATGAGAAGACTACCTCAATCGCAACACGCAATGCAGGCACTGCTCTGAGCGTTCAAGTATGCCTGTGCTTGGCAACTCAGACCATTCCTTCGTATCAATTTTTCCATTTCCAATTCTTGCTAAGGTCTTTTTTAATTTGATTAACATTGTTTTATAAAGGGTGCTTTCTGCTGCTAGCATTCTGTCATGCTGTTCATTTAATATCCCTTACCTTAAAAAATGAATTTTCTTCATATATAGCATTCCTTTTGCTCTTAACCTAATTTATCTCATGCATGGGCCTACACCCCAATATCATTCCCAGATTATTATGTTATTTCTTCATCTAGAGCAAGAGTGATAGATTGTCGTTCAGCAATATGTGATTGGTCTGAAAGATTTTTGGAATCTTGCTGATTTTTTTTTTCATTGCAGTACAGATAAAAGAATAGGTATCAAGACTATTGTCTTGGAGGAGAAAGTGACAGCCTGCAATATGATATGTTGCTTTGCTGCAGAGTTGAAAGAAGGGTTCTTTCCATGGATTGATCAGGTTGGTCATGATGCATCATGCATGAATTTTCCCCTTTAGGCTTCTTAATGTAAAACACAAATGAAACTGCTTCTGATGGCCTCATTCATTTGTGGTGCAGGTTGCTCCAACTTTAGTTCCACTTCTCAAATTTTATTTCCATGAAGTTAGGAAAGCTGCTGTGTCTGGTACAAACTTGTTCTTTTTCCCCACCAAAATTATTGGGAATTTTCCTGGTTTTCTTATTGTGGAATGTTTGTTTCTGTTTCCAGCCATGCCAGAGCTACTGCGTTCAGCAAAACTAGCTGTGGAGAAAGGTCTAGCTCTAGGTCGTAATGAGTCATACGTTAAGCAATTGTCTGACCATATCGTACCGGCTTTGGTGGAAGCATTGCACAAGGTGATTGTTGGTTGTTATTTTCTAATGCATTGTATACTCGATACTCTCCATGTTGTGCTGGGTAGTTTTTTTTTACTGATAATCACTAGCATTGGTATTGGATTTCAGGAACCTGATACAGAAATATGTGGAAGTATGCTAGATGCACTAAATGAATGCTTGCAGGTTTGTCACAGTTTATAATGGGGATAAATGATGTGCCTATTTTTGTATCACAAACTTCATGATTATGGTGTGTTGTGTCTCACTGAGTTCATTCTGAGTTACAAATGATTATTTTGCAGTTTCTTAACAGTCTCAGGCAGCAATGTGTTAGTGTAGCTGTGTGAACTCCATGTCTTAAATCATTTAGCTCACCCCCAATACAATGTGTTTAAGGTGTTGAGGCCTACTGAGATGGTGTCTGCGTTTGGTTTCTTTAGGAATGTTGTTTCAGATTAATCGTAGTGATCTATTAGAATTTCACCATATAAAAAACTGAAATTCTCACTATTTTTTCAGTTTGTTGACTGTTTATCTAACAATCTATACGCGCACTTCCTTTTCCACCAAGACCACTTATTGCTCCTTTTGGTTTTTAATGAAACTGTTTTTCAGTTCGAGACGGATGGTTTGAGTTGTTAGAGACCAATATACCTAATTTTACGTTATACTGGCCTTCATTTTTTTCTCTTAGTATATGAGGTTCTGGATCAAAAAATATTATTCAGGATCTTGAACTGGCTTGCATTAAAATTTTAGATCCCACAGTTTATGACAACTTGAATTTTCCTATTGTATCCTTGTATAATTTCCTACAGATTGCTGATTGTGTTTTCTCCCAACTGCATTTGATTAAGGTCTATGGTTGTATCTAATGAACTTTCTGCCTCCCGTTTCAGATATCTGGACGACTTCTAGATGAAAGCCAAGTGAGATCTATTGTGGATGAGATAAAACAGGTGATTACAGCGAGCTCAAGTAGAAAAAGAGAGAGAGCAGAGAGGACTAAAGCTGAGGATTTTGATGCTGAGGAGGGAGAATTACTCAAAAGAAAATGAGCAAGACGAAGAAGTTTTTGATCAAGTTTGTCTTTCTACCATTTATTCAACATGTTATTAGTATATTATTATTATTGCTATATTTTTCTTTATGCCTGTTATCTGTAAGCAAGAGGTTTGTTCTATGTCTATTATTCTCAGGTGGGTGAAATTTTGGGAACTTTGATAAATATTCATGCATCTTTCTTGCCCTTCTTCGATGAGTTAGCCTCATATCTCACACCTATGTGGGTAAGTTCTACAACAAATTGCCGTTACTTGTGTGATAAGACATTTTTTAAAATAGGCCTATGAGAAATAAAATTTGTAAATATGAAAAGGGAAAATACAAAAAGGATGAAGCTAAGGCACATTAAAGCACACAAAAGTTGATAAGGGTGCCATCTTATGTTCTTTGGTTGTGACTAGAAGTAGTGGCACTTGCTCAGTCAAAATGTAATACTGAGAAATGAAGAGAGAATATGAGGCGATCAAAAAGTTGCAAGAGATGGAGATAGAAGTAGAAATATTAGAGGGACAGCTTTTGGGATTGTGGTTTATTAGGCTGTGGTGTCATCATGTCAGAAATTAATAATAAGGTTGGTTGGACATTTAAAATTAATATAAATTTGGAGAGATGGGGGTGAAATCAAGGTAGCATTCACTCTATCCAATTGTATTTTACCATATTATTTTTGGTTTTGAAGTAGCCCCTTGAACACTAGAAATATTCTATTAGGTTATGCATGAAATTGAATTACAGTCCCTTTGATCAGCAAGATTTTGAAGTTAATAATAGTCCGTTGCAAGAGAATCTTCTCCCCAAGCCCACCTTTTTTTTTGTGTTGTTATTTTCAATTTTTCAATGTTGTATTCTGTGAAGCAGCTTGAAGTGCAGCATGATTTATTTTTAAATAATTATATTCAGGGTAAAGATAAAACTGCTGAAGAAAGAAGGATCGTAATCTGCATTTTTGATGATGTTGCAGAGCAATGTCTTGAGGCAGCTCTCAAGTAAGTGAATATACCCCTTAGGGCTTTTACTTTGAAATACGGGTTTGCAGTTTGGTTGTTTATCCAATGTAATTGTTCTAAACCTGGTTGGAGCAGGTACTATGATACATATCTTCCTTTCCTCTTGGAAGCTTGCAATGACGAAACCTGTAGATGTTCGGCAGGTTTGCTTCATTACATTACAGTGTGGTTTTCCCCAAATGTTGGTGATGTTCTCATGTGTCCCGCCTGAATTTTATTTTCAGGCAGCTGTGTATGGACTCGGTGTTTGTGCAGAGTTTGGGGGTGCTGCGTTTAAACCTCTAGTTGGAGGTGTGTTTTATTTGCACATTGTTGGGAAGTCGATTTCTTTTGCTTTAACTAATAGTGCTTACTTGTCTTGTTCAGAGGCTCTTTCAAGGCTAAACGACGTAATACAGCATCCGAATGCACTGCAACTGGATAATGTAATGGCATATGATAATGCTGTTTCTGCTCTAGGAAAAATTTTCCAGTTTCATCGTGACAGTATTGATTCAGCTCAGGTAGTTTCACTGTTCTCGACTATATCTAATGTGAACATAAGTTGATTATATTTTGTCATCAACTCATGTAATATAAGAAAATTGCTATAAAATTGGCTGTGCCGAACATTGGACAGTATCAACAAGATCCAACGTTTGCATGTTGCAGAACTGGTGGTGGTTTGTAGAACATTCTTTGTTGTGTGTTCTAAAAAATAGAAAATTGCCTTAAAAATTGGCAGTACAGAACATTGGATGGTATCAACAAGTTGATCAACTGTGTGCATGTTGCAGAAGTGGGGACGGAGTAGAACGTTCCTTAGGGCCTGTTTGTTTACAGTTTTTTGTTATGAAAAACAAGGTGAAAAAGGAAAACATAGAGAACACGTTTGTTTCCCAGTGTTTTTTGTTTTGAAAAACACAGAGAACAATAAATTAAGAGAACCCATTTTTATATCTCGTTTTGTGGTCTCATTCTGTTCTACCATATTTAACTTTGGTTGGTCTATTCTCTTCTTCACGTAGCGGTATTTGACAGGTGGTCTTGCCTGGTTGAGTTGCTTGCCGATAAAGTGCGAGTTTGATCGAGGCCAAAGCCGTCTTTCATGACCAGCTTTGTTCAATGGTTGAAATGTGAGGATGTAAAATTTTTTATATTAATTTTATGCATCTATCTCCCATCTTTTCTTGTAGTGCTGTATATCTATCTATCGATGCAAAAGATTAAACTGAGGCATGTCTTTTCATTTTTATCTACAGGTCAGATAGGAACTTCTGGGGACTAACGATCACTTACCTTCCTAAAATCGTATGTATTTGGTTGAGGTTAGTTTGTATTTTTGATTGATTAATATCACCAGTAATGGTTCTTTAAGACAAAGATATGAACCAGATTAGCGGCATGATTCTCATCTGTTAAACTCATAACGTGTTTTATATGTCATTAATCATAGCTAATAAATACTGGGAAGTATTGGAAATCTGAAAATAATCTTTTCTCTATGTGCGTGCGTCTGTTTATGCTTGTTTGTGGAGAATATGGGTTGAAGACATGTTTCAGAATGTCTGTTTTGGAAAACTGTGAATGAAATATTACGGCCCATTTGGAACCCGAAAAGGACTAAGGAAAGAAAATAAAGAGGAAAAAGTGGGAAGTATTTAAGAAATTTAAAAATATGTAAAATTTTGATTATATTTGATTTTTTTTTTTTTATATTTTGCACCATGGAACCAAACAGAATCATTTTTCATGTTATGATTCCATAATGCTAGCAATGGAACATTTTCTAATGGATCGAGTCTTATTATTTTCATTTGGGTGCATGAAAACAAGTGGATGGGAAGGCCCCTCTCACCCATGTAGCCGAGTCGTAATCGAGTCAAGTTTCACATGGTAGCTAAGCTAGAGCTCGAATCTCGACCAAGCTTCCATCAAGGGTTTTTTTTTATATGTTTGAAACTTGACTCTAAAGCAGGTTGAGTTATTCGAACTTAACTCATAAAGCCTCGAATCAATTAAAAATTATAATCATACTGGAATCGACCGACTCAAGTTCCACTCGATTAATAAAATAGCAAAACTCAATTAAGCTCGTTGAAGAGTTTTAGTCGGGTATTGTGATACTCGACTCGATTAACTCGAATCACCTAATATTTTACGAAATAACTCTTCGAAAGAGTAAAATAATAGGAGGATGGCATAACTCTAAATCCTTATAAGACCATATTCATGCTTGTGTAATATTATTATACACTTACTACTACTACTACCCAATGTACCCATGAACATTATTACAATTATTGTGTTTCAACTTGCTAGTATTACACTTAGCAGTCGCATTTCTTAGCAAAAAATAATTCCTTTGATTTCACCAATTACTTACTTACTTACTGTAGGTTGTATGTGCGGGTAAGGATCTTGCAACAGAGCAAACCATAAGTCGGATGATCAAATTGCTGAGGCAGTTTCAGCAGACGTTATCGCCGACTGAGTCGCCTGCAGCCGCTGCAGCAGCAGCCACATAATCCGTCCTCTCGCCTTGACCAGACAAAAGGGTTTCGACGCTTTCTTCTTCTTACTGCTATGCTGCTGCTGTTCATGCCATGGAGGAAGAAGAACTCTTATTATGTCAGGTTCCTTTATTGGCCTTTGCTCTACTTCTTCCTGAAGCAAGATTATTTTGAATCTTTAACTGACATATTGCCCATCTTAAGTGGCGGAGCACGAGCACTAACCAAGCTTCAAACAGGCACAAGGTATATAGGGATGAGGGCTTAAGTGGTGGAGCACAACAGGGGCATAAGGATGAGGGGTCCCAGTCCAGCCGAGACAGATTACTATTAAATTTCAAAATATTTTAAAATATATATTTTTAGAATCAGAATCGTTTTGAAAACCATTACACCCTTTGAAGCCTTTAAGCATCTCTGACCTAACTTGGTCACGCAAACTACGTTTCATTTGCCTTTCAACCCTACATTGGCTGAAACCAAAGAAATTTATAGACAAAAGCAGTTAATGGATTGATGATCTTGAGAGCCCACTGCCTTCCCACTGAGCCGATCGAGTGTTTTCTGATCTCTGATGTTGAATCCAGTTAATAAATAGCAAGAGAAAGACAGTTGGGTTGACCCCATGAAAATCCTTTTTCAAAGTAACGTTACATTTCCCACAAAACTGCATCGAATCCTGTTTCCACTATATAAAAACAAAATCTTTTCTCTTCACTTTCTCATCTTTCTTCTTTAACTATTTGTCTTCTTGACTTTGGAGTGATGATTTTCGGTCATTTTTTCCTTGAAATCACTATCTCTATATCAGGGATGTTTCAATTCCCAAAGAATTTGTATTAAACCTGTCTCTAATGTTACGATTGGATAAATTTATTACCATGTGTCGTTCCATCATTGGCTTCTAGTCCATCATGGTAGTGGGACTCGTGGGAGAGGGTATGGTAGCTCTGTGGAAGTCAGTACAAGAATCGTGACTTTGTCAGTTTTTTCCTAGCCATGGTGTTAGCAGATAAGCGATTCGAACAAAGCATCATCATTTAGTGCATTAAGTCAAATTATTTTCGTTAATATGATGTAGGATTAGAGTTATATGTATTTTAGTTATCATTGAAGAATCTAAATGTAGTCTTTTGTTTGATCTATCAGACTATTAACTTAAATGTCATGGCGCATTCAGATTTTTTGTGATTTGGTATTTTCAGTTTAAATGTATTATTGGGCTTAATCAACAAATTATTCTTCTGAAAAATGTAATATGATAAGAAGCCAGCCACTTTATGCGGGCTTCATATATACCTTATTATTAGTCCTTCAGGCTTGTTCTTGGACTCATTTTGTATTATATCTTGGTGCTTAAATTGATAAACCTTTTTAAATTTAACTTGAAACAAAATAAGAAGTGAGATGTAAAAATCCAACCAAAAAAACATTTATTTATTAAACTTTTTTCAAATATAATCCCAGAAGAGAACTTTTGCTTACAATAGAAGGAAATACGATAATATAATTTGAAATTATATATATATATTTTTTTTTACTTTTGAAATTCTTATATTTCAAATTTGTTACTTAAAACTTTTAAAGTAAAACAGGGGAAAACATATTGATTTTCCGCTTCCTATATTAGTACTATTATTATTTTATATTTATCTCTGTCCAACACCTGTTTATGTAGTTCAAATCAAACCTAAATATAATAATAAAATTCTGAATCACTTGGATTTCACAGCTGTGCCTATTGTCTTCCAAAGTTCCAAAGAAAAACCATATTTATTTAATATTATTATGTTTTATATTATAAAATCAAATATAACGTGTTGGCCCCTTGTTCTGTTTAACATCTACTTTCTGTGACAGAATATTTATATTCATGTAAAACCCATTAGTTAAAAATTAATAAATGAACAAAGCTATCTATTTAAGTTTTTAAAACCACTTAAGTTTGAGAATAAAATTATTTTTTACCGTTTACAAAAAATTTGAGTTTTTAAAATCTGTTTTCTTAAAAACACAAAACCTTGATAATTTGTAAAAACGGTTTTCATTTTAAAACAAAAAGTATTTTTTAATCCATGCCAAGCATGCTCTCATTTGTTGTAGTAGAATGTGACTAATAATATAAAAGAGAAACTGAGATGGTATTTGATTTTTAACTTTTGTTAAAAGAAATTGATTTCAAATGTTAGTTTGTTTCTTTTCATTTTTCATTAATAGAAAACAAATCAAAATATTTGACTTTTTTTATTAGAAAGAGTTTTGTCTTTACTTTTGATGATCACAAGAAATAAAAAACATTATAAACACAAACACCCAACTCTTAACACAATTAAATATTGTTTAAATTTTTATTTGAAAATTAAGTTAAAAATACCAACTAAAGAAGTATTTTGAATTAAAACTAGAAATTGCTTCTAACCCTAATGCACCTCACATCGAACACGTAGGAAGAACACTGTACCACTTGACAACAGGTCACCTCAAACATGCCACTTAAAGCCCACCCATCTCAAACCCAATCAAAGTAGAAGGTGGAGTTGTAAAGATCCCATCTTCAACTATAGAGTGGATTCTGCCACCATTATCACTAATCACTTGCAGGGTATAGAATCGAGCCGTTTATTAGGCAGCTCTCATTTTACTTCTATGCGAGCTGAGAAACAACCTTATTTCACGAGCCTGCTTTTACTAAGCTAACGAGCCGAGTCTAAGGCGCTTTCAAGCTTAAACACTGAATCATGATCAAAACGATGTTTTACTAACTCTGCGAACTTAATAAACGAAGCCTGAGCGAGCCGACCTGAGCCGAACGCCTGCAAGAGCCGAGTTACACTCTATTTGTTGAAAATATCTATCAAAAACAGCCAATATACAACCAAATTAAAGTATACACAATAAAGTTTAATTAACTTTAATCAGTTCCAAGAGCAAATGATCACTGTTCATTTGTAGGAAAATTTGTTGTGCATCGCCTTCTCTATGTTCATGCTTGGTTCATGGTACCTTGCGACCCGCTCGTCATGCCTTTAGCGTTAATGAGCTCGTCAGCGCCTATTCACGAGCTTGTTTACGAACCGACTGAGCCAGCTCGCCGCAAGAGTGCCGGTACGCCGCCGCCATGAATCTCACTGTTTCAAACGATATTTCGCCACTCATGAATCAATAAACGCAGTTCGAAAGAGCTTCTAACGAGTCGACGGTTGAGTACCACTCCTACAATAACCATGTGGACAATCACAAGATTCACAAGCTCTACTCCCACGAACCCCACTGGGCCACGGTGGGACCAGGTTTCAATAATGGACAACACTGCGAACTTCAACACTATAAATTGCTCAATATAAACTTAGTTAATATGTGAATTTTCTTAGTAACTATAGAATTATTATAAATTCTTTTGGAAATTAATTAATTTCCAGTTATATGTTGCTTTTAAAAAAAGAAAAGCAAAATTAGCCCTTATAGTGATGTACTAATCTGTAGTTACACAATACTGAAATATAATATAATTAAAAGTAAAAAAAGAAAGAAAAAAAAGAAGAGCAAAATTAAGGTAGATACAATTGAAAGCCTAGAACATTGGAAGTGGGGATGGTGTCAGATATCAGAACTTGAGTTTTCGGTTTTCACATTTCATGATCTCCTTTAGTAAGGACTTATAGAATTCACGTCAGCTTGTTACCAAACTGTAACCCTGCAAGACCTGAGAAAGGAACAGAGAACAGAAAACAGAAAACAGAAAGCTGAAAAGAAAAGCAATTTGAGGTTAGACTTAAATTTTCACGGAGGAAACACCCACCACCCCTCATTCCTCTCTCTTTCTATCTCTATCATCTGTCATTCATGGGGGTAAGATCCCTGTTTCTGCCGAGACCTCCATCAATATCACTATATCCATTCCTTTATTCTATTTCTTATTTCACATCAAATGATCAAATATATGTACAGAGTAGTAGAGAGAGAGAGAGTAATATACAGAAATGCTATCAAGATTGTCTTTTTATTTTAATTCGTATCTCTGTAATTGCTTTGTAAGTTATTTAAATTACAAAACACAGAACCCAAACAATATTACAAATACAGCCATTAATGATCCTCCTCTTCTTCTTTAATTAAATCCAAATCCATCATTCTGAATTCTTGATATGATTTAATAATCAACCTATAACCAAAAAACCCATTCCTGCTACCTTGATTTCTTCTTCATGGGGGCTGGTGCTGTTTCTGTACACCGAGCACTGGCATGCCGGTCGTGAGAGTTTGCCGCCGGCGCTGGCCGGACAGGCTCCAGGCCCACCGAGGGACCGCTGTGCCGTAGAGAGCATGGCGAGACCGACTCCGGCAACCCCATTCCTGAGTCCATCGGAAACCTGAGATGTAAATTGTGCTAAAGTACAGTGTTTTGGCTTCACCACTGGAAATGCTGTTCACGTACTCGTCCGGGACTTTTCCGGTAAGAGGGCTGTTGTTCAGAAGAGAGTCCCTGACGCCGGCGAGGACGGGGGAGAGTTCTCCGGTGAGGGAGTTGTGGCTGAGATCGACGATGGAATTGTGGCCGTAGGATGTGGAGGAGGCAGTGGGGGGGACCACACCGGAGAAATTGTTCCGTTGCAACAGCATTGAATTGAGGCTGGAATGGAACAGGGAGTTGGGAATGGGCCCACTGAATTTGTTCATGCTTAAGTCGAGGTACACTAACTCAGAGAGTGATTCCAAACCGCTGATAGGGTCTCACATACGTTCTCGGAAACCGACAAGTAACGGAGCGGGCACCGGCATCCACGACGGCAAGCCTCCCCATAGCCTGTTCCTCTTCACATCAATGGAACAGCCCCTGGCCCTCACTCTCCGGAAGTTCGAAACTCGCCGGAGAGCATGTTGAGGCCAAGATTAGAACTTTGAGCCGATCCAGTGAGCGATTCCCGGGGATTGTTGCGGAGTTGGCTGAAGCCTGTATCGAGGGTGCAGATTCCGGAGTGGATGAGAAGGAGTTGGGATTGGACCGGTAAGTCGGTTGTTGGTGAGGAGATGACCCGGAGGTCGACGAGGTTTCCTGAGGAGGGAGGGATGGGGCCGGTGACGAGTCCGGCGAAGAGGACGAGCTGGGTGAGATGGGTGAGTTTGGAGATGGACGCGGTGAGGGAGCCGGCCAGTCCGGGGGAACCGGAGAGGCCGGTGCCGAGTACAAGAGAGGTGACTCTCAGGGAGGGGTCGGGGTCGGAATCGGAGAGAGAGCAGGTGACGCCGGCGAAGGTGGAGCAGGGGCGAGGAGAGGCGAAATCCCATGTGGAGAAGAAGTGAGTGCCGGGAAGGTCGGTGAGGCTGTTCTTGATTTATGAGTTAATGCGGGCGGCGTCGGTGCCGTTGAGCTGCAGTTGGAATGAAGAAGAAGAAGAAGAAGCATGGAATAATAATAGTACAACAAATATGAAAAGCCAAAATGGGGAGGGAGATTGAGCCATAGAGACAGAGAGAGAGAGAGAGAGAGAGAAGCCAGTAGTAGTAGTAGTAGTATTTAGAAATGGAATTGCTCTGAGAGTAGGAGGTTGGCTGTTGGTGTTGGGGTAGGGAAGCATTAGATTAAGCATAAATGGGATGAGATGGGGGGTCATAGGCTTAGCCATAGAGAGAGAGAGAGAGAGAGTCTGTTATCAATATATTAACTTATGGTCTCACTCCCTTCCCTTTTAAGATCTATCTCAAGGTTATACATGGCAAAATTTGACATATCTCCGTATGAACTCGATACAATTTGTATGTGTTTGGGATGAATATAATCGTATTTAGATCAAATTCGTATTATCAATATAACCCATTTAATAAATTAGTTATATTCATATCAATTAATATAACACAAAATTGATCCGTTTAATTATTTTATAAATTACTATTTAACCTATATTAACCTTTTTAATATATATATTTGTGTTTAATATCGATGTATTGGGCTTATAAATTATATTAATTTAAATAATCAAATTATTAAACAGCAGATGTAAGTATGCTTGTTTACCTAATTACTAATTAAATTATATCTGAATTGTTAATTTCGACACGATTATTATTCAGACGTATTCTAAGAATCAATATGACACACCCGTATGTTAACACGATCTGAATACTACACAATTAACACGAATTGGCACCCTTCCTCAAGATTTGTGATGAATTTGGCCTTCTTTGCTCTTTTGAGAGGAAGGCATGAAAATAATAGACCTAACATCTTCAGTATAAATATATACATACACATATGTACTAGAGAGAGAGTCTGTTATCAATATTATTGGTTTTATGTCTCACCTCCCTTCCCTTTTTAGATCTATCTCACATGGCCAAAATTTGACTTAACTCCATATGATCCCTATACAGTTTTTATGTCTTTTGGAACGAGTATAATCATGTTTGAATCAAATTCATATTATCAATATAACTCGTTTAATAAATTATATTTATAAATTAATATTTAACATAGATTAACTGGTTAATATGTTATTTGTGTTAATTATTAATGTATTAATTATAAATTATATTAATTTAAATGACCAAATTATTAAACAAGGTATGTGTGTCATGTTGTTTTACCCAATTACTAATTAGATTATATTTAAATTTATTAATTTTGACACGATTATTATTCATATCGTATTCGGATTAACGAATACATTAAAATACTCAGGACAAGCACACGATCCGAACACGACACACTAGCATCGAATCTATGACCCTTACTCAAGATTTGTGATGAATTTGGCTTTCTGTTGCTCTTTTTTTAGAGGAAAGCATGAGAAATAATAGACCCACATTTTCAGTATAAATATATACATACATATGTACTAAAGAGAGAGAGAGAGAGAGAGAGAGAGAGAGAATGTGTGGAGGAGGGAAGCCACTTGTGTTTGCAATTTGAAAATAAATCTAAGATTCCAATAGCTTTTATATATGCTTGTTTTGTGGGAGGGCAAACAGATACTAATTTTAAATCTCGTTAATTTTAACAACAACCCCATTTGTACAATGAAGATACCCTATATGTAAGTCAGAATCTTGATCATGGATTGTAAATGTTTATGGGCTTGCCCTAAATTAAAACCGCTTTCATAAACATTTGAGAATGAAAATGCTTCCGCGAAATTGAAAACCCTAAAATGAAACAACATAAATAAATGTTTTGATAAGATAAATGAAAACCCGGCTTCTGATTAACCTGAAATCCGGCTCGAATCCTATCTGGTTGAGCCGTGATTCAGGCCGTGACATTTTTTAAAAAGAAGATTTAACAAAAAAGGTAAATAAAAGAATTAACCTGCTGCTTCGCGCTTTCGTCGAATCATTAACTAGCCTGACCGGGCCTCTGGGGTTTACATTTTGTCCAAGGAGCATCATGGATTGTGGGCATTGGATTTGCATAGATTTCATACAAAATAAAGTATCAACAAGCTTATAAGTTGTTGTAAAACGACTCATATACGTAAACTGGTACGACTGTGATAATTTTTTCAACAACCAAGATACGAAGAAAGAGACAACGACAAAGAGACAAAGAGAAAGAGAAAGAACCCACTCGACGGTTAAAGAAAAACCTAGATTCTATACTAAATCTGAATTACGGTCAACAACTCAATGACCAATAGTTTCTCTTCGTATGATCATCGCGCTAAGAAGCTTCACCTACGAGTTTACTGCTTTTCGAGTTAGGCTTTGAGTCAAATGAGAGGTCGATCTTGAAGAAATACACCGAAGCCTGGCAGAAATATATGCAAACGGTTGAGGAGAAGGAGAAACAAAGAAAGGGAGGTGGGGTTAAAGAAGGAAGAGGAAGTGGATGTTTGGCATGGGTTTTGATGTCAACTTACAGAGAGAAAGGATGTTTGAATTAGGCTGGGGCTTGTGGTAAGATAAATGAAGGGTATTTTAGGGAGACAAATTTTCTCTTACCGTTCACGGACTTTTTACAATATTTCAGTGGTTTTATCAATTATTCGTTCAAATAGACCTGGGTTAAGTTTTGATAAGTTTTGGACCTAAAATTTCAAATATTTCATGTTAAGGCCCCCATAAAGTAGTTTTCTCGATGAGATGGGATCATAGCTACTAGACTAGAGAGAGAGTATTATCAATATTATTGTCTTTTATGTCTCACCTCCCTTCCCCTTATAAATCTATCTCAAGATTAGACCTCACAAAATTTGATTCAACTCGATATGAACTTGACACAATTTTTATGCTATTACAGATGTAGTGATAATCGCATGAATCAAATTTATTATCGCATAACTCAGTTGAACAAACATGAGAGTTCATGTTAATCAATATAACACGAAATCGACTCGTTTAATTATTTAAGAAATTAACATTTAATCTAGATTAATCCGCTTAATATGTTATTTGTGTTAATTATTGATGTATATTAGTTATAAATTATATTTAATTTAAATGACCAAATTATCAAACTGGATGTATGCTAAGTACTAATTACTAACGTGATTGTTTCAATTTGCACTTCGACACAATTATTATTCAGATCGCATTCGTTAACTAATTATTGAATAATTGTTAACACAATTTAAACACGACATACTGAGCATGAATTGACACCCTACTCAAGATTTGTGATGAATTCCATCTTCTTTGCTCTTTTTTGAGAGGAAGGCATTGAAAATAGTAGACCTAATGTCTTCTGTATAAACATATAGATACATATGTACTAGAGAGAGAGAGGAGTCTGTTATCAATATTGGTCTTTATGTCTCACCTCCCTTCCCCTTCTTTTGTGGATCCATCTCCCATGACTAAACTTGACTTAACTCCATACGATCTCTATACAATTTTTATGTCTTTTATATTTAAAGATAATTGCTTCTGACTAATTCATATTATTAATATAACTCGCTTAATAAATTAATTTATATTTTATAAATTAATATTTAACCTAGATTAACTAGTTTAATATGTTATTTGTGTTAAATATTGATGTATTAGTTATAAATTATATTAATTTAAATTACCAAATTATTAAACGGGTTACGTGTGTCATGTCGTTTTACCCAATTACTAATTAGATTATATTTAAATTTATTAATTTTGACACGATTATTATTCATATATGCTGACTTCAAAATGTGGCTGTGTTTGCGCGGGCCTCTGACTCAACCTGTACCCATACCTAAGACAGCTTGGAGCAGCTTGTCTCAGACAACCGCCATGTACGTTAAACGCTACGGCAGAGATAATGATAGCGTTAATCAACAAAATATTTTTGGCGTAAACGTAAAAATATCGAATTTTTTTTTGCACAGAAAATCCAAAGGGTGTTTGGACTGTGGAAGAAATTCCAGTTCTAGTAATTGGAATAACACATTACATCAAGAATACATCGATTTTGTCAAGTTTTTCAGACCGACCGTGAACAACGGCAGTCGTTTCGATCTTTAGACCTATAATATCGTATTCGGATTAACGAATACATTAAAATACTTGTATGTTAATATGATCTGAACACGACACATCGGCACGAATTGGCACCCTTACTCAAGATTTGTGATGAATTTGGCCTTCTGTTGCTCTTTTTTGAGAGTAAGGCATGAGAAATAAAAGACCCACATCTTCAGTATAAATATATACATTACATATGTACTAAAGAGAGAGAGAGAGAGAGAATGTGTGGAGGAGGGAAGCCATCAGAAGTTTGCAATTTGAAAATAAATCTAAGATTCCAAAAGCTTTATATATGCTTGTTTTATGGGATAGGCAGAGAGAGGCTAATTTAAATCTTGTTAGAATCTTGATCATGGATTGGAGGAAGGGAGGCAAAATCCATAATATTTAAAAGATATTTGAACTTATTATTCATTATCAATCAAAATATTCAAATATATAAAAGAACTCTACTCAAAATTTTCAGGAATCAAACCCTTTTAGTTTTTATTGGATCAGTTTTGTTTTTGAAAATGATGAACAAAAAGGGGCACCGGTTGAGGCCAAATTCCAAAGGGAAAACAGGGATGGGGCATTGCATGTCATGAGTCATGACAGAAGACATAATCAAAAGTTTCCAAAATAATTTCCCTGAAATTCAGAAATCTGTCTTGGGACTTGGGACTTGGGACTTGGGACTGAGTTGTGTTTTTAAAAAACAAAAACAAAAACAAAAAGAAATGGAAATCAAAAGGAGAGCACAGTGCACATGGATGAGTCATGAGTTGTGGGGGGCCTAGATAGAAAATTAGAGAGAAAAAGAGGAGAGAGAGAGGAATATAAAAAAGTACAGGCAGAGAGAGAGAGAGAGACAAGAAAAGGGTATCTATATTATCTAATGAAGAGGAGCCCTCACTGCCCACTGCGCATGCAGAATATATATATATATATATTAATCAATATGATGGGCAAAAATTATAAAACTAAAACTAAAATAAAGAAGAAAATATGTCACTTTCGAAAAGAAACTCCTTAATTACTTCTTCCTTGAAACAATAACATCATCATTCAGTTCACTCAGGCTTGCCTACCTCCTAATTCTAGAGAGTGTTTCAATAAGAAAAGTCATGGGGACTTGGTCGTCACCCATTACGGGCTGTATCACCCAGCCCATATGCTAAGAAGTTGAGACAGTTCTCTGAGATAATCGTTTTTAACCAAGCCAGCGACGTTAAACATACATGAGAGATTTTGAGACAGGTTCTCCTAAGAGAAAATAAGATTTTGCCACGTAAAACCTCAGCGGCGTTTCTGACCGTGAATCAATTCTAGTCTAGTAATCGAGTTACATCAAGCATCAAGAATAACGATCCTGCCGTTGATCAGACCGTGCGAATAACTGTTAGTTGTTTCGATCCTGTAATTTACAAAAGAATGCCTAGGGGAGAGAAGATCTTTGCCTTCTCTCTATTACTGCATTTGCAGGAAACTGCTCTCCCAGTCCCAACCAAACAGCCTTGTCTATTTGCTTACCAACACACACCAATCATCATCATATATATAATCTATTACATACTCTCCACATAACGTGGGCCTAACTCTTCCCACCATTCACTCTAACCACACTCCTTTCATTTTCCTCCAAATCAGCCCCTTTTCTACCTTCTTGTCAAGTACTTATTGTGTTTCCGTTTATGACTATAGCTGAAGAGTTTAATCAAGATTAAACATGTTGACGGGTTTGAACGAAATGATGTGAGAGTGCTTCAAAGGCGAGTGTAATTGGATCATAGATGATTTTCTGTTTCGAGCTTTTGTCGCTAGTTTGAGACTCGACTACGAAAAAGCCGCTGGCTGACTACACCCGCACAAACTGATCGAAAGCTGGAACCACTCTTCTAATGAACTAGAGACAACACGAAACCAATAAATATAAAGACATGAAGTTGTGGCGCCGTGACAGACTGGATCCCATGAAAATGTCTATGTGAGACCGTTGTACGAGTTGTACCGTTGCGTGAACGAGTAGACCCATGACATTATGCCCTCCTTTTCCATCATGGAAAAAAAAAAATTTCTTCTAATTTATCATAAGGCAAAAGGCAAACCAAAATTCACCAAATACCTCCACACTCCAATGGGGTGGGTCCCGTCAATTCCCCTGGGTTCATCAAATTCCAAAATTGCAGGAAAATATGAAATAGTGAAAATATAGTAATTAAAAAATTTTAAAGTGAGTAGTTACTTTTAGAATAATCTTAATTATTTAAAAATAATTAAAATATCATTTTCACCTGCTTTCCATAGTAGCCAATTCATAAATTTTTTTATTGTAACAATATATAGTAAAAACCTTAACCTTTAATGATGAAATGATAATATTGTTCTTTAAAGGTCATTTAAACGATTTATTATTCTTATATGACGTGGAAATGTCACGCATCTAACACTTGATTCAATAAAAATAAAGTTGAGGTATAAAATAAAAAAATTAAGAGTTCACTAATTGTCTAAAATAAAATTAGATATTAAAATAGAAAAAAATTTAAAAGTTGAGTAGACACCATTATAATTAATAATTTTAATTATGTTTGACTTTCTTTGATTTTTAGGGAAAATAATTATTAAAATCTTGAACTTTGGCCACTTTTGCATTTAAATTCTAAACAAAAAACTTGATTTTTAAATATAGCAATTTCATTTTAATTATAGTTTTAGCATAAACAAGATTCCGAACCGAACCTTTATTATGTCCAACATGGTATGATAAAACGATGCCTTTTGATGACTGATTGAGTTATCAAATATTAGAATTACAATTAAAATAAAAGCTGTAAATATTTAAAAAAATAAGTTTTTTTTAATTCACGATTTGACGTCAAAAGCCTCAAAATTCAGGTTTTAAATAGTGATTTTCCTTTTTTTTTTTTAATTGTGAAATATAAAAAATATTTTGTATTTCCTTAATAATTTTTAAAAATCCAACACAAATGGGAAGAAACCTTGCCTAATAGAGATTCCTTGAATATGATGATACCATGCGAGAACACTCACTGTCAGAGGAAATTGTCTTCCGAAATCAAACATTTTCCAGGAAAATCTAATATTTATCCATGTTCGAAAATCCAAACCAGAAACTCTCCAGCACGGTCCTCTGCGTAGATTGTATTACATGAGATACCATGTTTCTTAGGATGGCAACGGCGTGATACCCGACCTTGATTCCGTCTCGTTTATTTTTTTTCAATTCTAAATCTCTCTGCTTTAAAAATTAAAACCAGATAATGACCTACGGCGGGATTTAAAATTCCCTAAACTCCGTCTCCATGAGACAGCTTAGTACAACTCGAATCTTAAACTAATTCTCACAAGCCTCAACCGCATCCGACGTGAACCCGAAGTTCTCTATCACTCTAATCTAATTCCACAACACTGGCCTCACCCGTATTTCAGATTTATTCCATGTTTATCTCTGAATTTCTTCTCCCTATTCAGCAAATTGAAACACTCCTTCTGATGTGACCCTTTTCTAAAGAGTAATTGCAAATTTTATTAGAAATCTCATGAATTTTGACATTTTCCTTCGTTTTTTAATTCCGAATTCTTCTTTAGGCCTACCACATACAAAATAAGCTTATTTACTTGCTTCAGCCCTACAATTAATCGCTTAATTTTCTCATTAGAAAACAAAACCTCGTAGGACTTCATTGAGAACTTAGATCTTCTTCTTCGTGATTTAACCTCCAAAGTTTCCAGATATTAACAATTTCTTTAAAGGTCAGAAGATTGCCTTCAAAGGCGTAACTTCTACATCATATGAATACAATCACGCTTCAAATGCAACTTACCATAAGATTCACATGGCCAACTCTTCCAACTTCATCCATAAAGCCTCGACAGTCTTCTCCTTTAGAACGTCTTGCAGAATTTGATTCGATAAATGAAGGTGAATCTGAAACAGTACTTTACGATCCTTATGTTCTTTCTCCTCTTTTGTCAACGATGATGGTATCTTGTCTAGCCCTAACAACGCTTCATCCAGATCCATTTGCGCAAGCACAACGTGCATCTTAATCCTCTGCCACAACGAACCGCATCATGATCCAACAAGAGAATTTTAGAGCTATGGTTGCCATTGACAAGATTGGAAACCTAATGGCCTGGAGCACCAATTTGTTGGCGACTCAACATATAATAAAAATATGAATTAAAGAAAAAACACTAGATTGACGTGGAAACCCTTGCGAGAAAAAACTACAGGCAAAGGAGAAAGTTTCACTATGAATCTGAGAGGAATTACAAAGTGCGGTAATTAGGGAATAAACCCTAATATGTTTATATAACGAAAATGCTGAAGCAGAAAGGTCCATACAGAGGGGGCAAGCCCCTGCACCCCCTTAGGGTCAGTTGTGGGCTACGGGCATGGGCCTAACGGCTTAACCCCTTTGCTACCACAACATATCCCTAATTTTTCTCAACTTTTTTCCTGCATAAAAGTCATACCACGAGCCGTTGATTCGAATATAAACACAAAACAAAATTCGGGTCACAAAATAACATTGAAAAGGAAACTCCTACCTTACCCATCTAGTGTGGTGTAAACTGCATAGGCATATGGCCTGAGTCTTCATCATTGATTATTGAAATTGAGGATCAGCCTCATGTGTAATAGCTAGTACCATGAATGAATAAGAAGAACTGGAAAATTAATAATTTCAGGCAAAGAAGCAACCTAAGTTAACGTGCAAAGCAGGCCAAGCATTCCAACATTGTGAGTTTCTAATCCGCTTCCATTTCCATGAAAGGAGAATCATGTTAAGAAATATATGGTTAAAAGATATATCAAATAATCTAAAATTTATAAATCTAACTTCTTTTTTATTTTTATTTTCAAAAAATAACTCATTATAGACGAAGTTACCTTTCGCCTTTTTAGGTATTTACGTATGTCTTATAAAAGAAAAGGTAATTTTTTTAAGAAAACAATAAAGGTATTTTTGTCAAAATATGATAAAAATTGATGAATTATTAGATTTCCAAAATTCATGTTTAAAAGAGTTTTTTAATCAAATCACTCTTATGCTAAGGTGCGATTACACAAAAAGAATAAAATAGATGCAAAGTCCCTGAAACCTTAAAATATAGGATATTTCTAACAAAATAATAAAAACATGCAACAAAACAATAAACTTCTTATTAAGATGTGCTTTTCTATGTATTGAGCTTAATGTAATATACTCACTTATTAATGTAAATAGAGTTTTGTAAGATTTTGTTACATTACGTAAAAGTATATAAGCTTAACTAGTGGATATATTATGTTATTGTTGTAAGTATGTTACGTTAAACTCGACATATAAGAGATATTTTTGTCTTAATAAACTATTATTATACCAATGCATGCTTTTATTATTTTGTTAGAGATATAACATATTAATTGCTTTGGGAGGACTTACCTAATTTGCTCCTACCTTATTCTTTTGAATGCGTCATATAGCAGCTTCACATAATTCCTCCATTAAGAGAAAGAAAAATCATAATGTGGCAGCAGGAACTGAGAAGAAGACACTGCCATAGGTTCTAGCTGTGCTGGTATATACCTACACAGATGTCCAAAGAATTCGAAGGTGAGAAGTGAGAACCACAACCATCAGGACTCTCATCATATATATATATCAGAACTTTTACTGCAATGACCTGACAGAGTAGCTAATTAAGCTAAGTCAGTCTATCTGAATATTTGGAAAAGGAAACCTCCACCATACGTACCCATCAAGGGTAGTGTAAGTAAAGGCACATGGTCTGAGTCTCAAATTGGCTGATTATTGAAATTGGAGGATCAGCCACATGGAAGAAGCACACTATGAATGTGAATAATAAGAAGAACAGAAATTATTCAGGCAAAGAAGCAACCTACTAACGTGCAAGGCAGATGTAGTTCTAGTTCAACACATGCAAAGGAGTTTTAGATTGAAATAGATTATTTTGAATTTTTTTTACAAAATCAGTTTTTAACTCAAACTAACGCCTAAAATAACGTTGCTGTAATTCAATGCAAGGATTACAGGCTCGACAACGCCGGCCCACGATAAACGACATTCAAAATTTTAGTTTTCTGAAGTAGACAAAGGGACACAATTGAAATTTTAAATTGCAATTATCACATGGACAACAACATTTTGATATTTTAAATCCATGTAAATCCCTTTATTATAATTGTTTTTAATATCAAAACTTATTTAAAATATTTACTATTTGATAAATTATACGAACTAATGGATTTGAATATATTTTGTTATATTATCATATAAATGGTAAATCCCATTGGTAAAAGTTATTTGTTTGAAAATAACTCGAAATATATTTTAAAATTGTTCACAATAAAGACATCCAAGGTAGCCTCGAAATTCCAAAATGAACTTGCAAGTTTTAGTTTAAAATATTCGGAGCATTTTTTATTTATTTCACAAGTTATATCCGCTGTATATATTACCATTTCAAAACATCAACTGAATATTCAATGGAACATGAAACTCGACATGACCTTTATGCATAAACCAAATCATATAAATATATAAAAATCAGATACAAACATCAATATATAAAAACACTAACATATATCACCGAGTCCCACAAGACAGTCTTTATATTTCTCTGCGACGGCGCCTAGAATACACAACTAGTTGATCTATAGGTCCCAATCTCAAACAGAGCCGATGGAGCGAGGAGCTGATAATGACGACTGACGATACACGACACGAGGTCACCTAGCTGGACGTGCATCCAACTCGATACAAGGTCAACAAATGGTGTCACCGGCGGGAGTGAATGAGTGGGAGCATAAAGGGTGGAAATGACAAAGGATATCTACTGCTTATGAGGCCGGGCTCTAAAGTGGACACCGATATGGTAAAAATGTGTAAGTGTCTAGGGGTATGGAAGGTGATGTGTAAGTCTATGGGGGTATAAAAATCTCGAGTGATGGGTAAGAATGGGAGGGTATTAAAGTAGGCAATGTCGACTCAGGTGTACCATGACCACCCTCACCATCTCGATCATGACCTCACCGATCAACTCTCCCTCTCCCTCTACCTTGAATGGGCTGCATATGTACTGGAGTGGATGACACCGAAGGTCTAATGAATGGTCGATGTGATGTAGGTGCCTCCTGATCGTAGCCGGCGATGCGATGCTCTTCTCCGATCTGGTGTAACACTGATATAGCAATATGATGTAAGTTGTACACCAAACCGATGGTAGCACCACGCGAGCGACTAACTATGTCAGCCATAACAGAGATCTAAATGAACCAACCACACAAATATAAATATATAATCTATTGATTCAAATTTGGAAAACACTTTAGAAACACAGGACTCTAATGTACCAAAACCTGAGTAGTACCGATTGTAGTATGGAACCTCATATCATCCCTATGGAGTGGTGGTGTCAGAAAACGTAGTGTAATACGATGATACCACTGCGTATATGGATCATGGAAGTCCATAATACCGACCATAGGGGGTGTAGTGATGATCTTGCCCGCTTGTGTATCCCATAAGGCAATGTTTGGAGCATGATACGTCGCCCAATCTCTCTTGTGTCGTCCACGTGCATCCACTATACGTGACTGCCAGCTCATAAGAAAGAAGATGGAGGTATCTCCCGGTGTAGCCCCCAACCGGCGTAAGACACTTAGACGATGCACTCAATAGTCTCGGAAGATATAAGCGCAGATTATCATCCACGATCTCACGATCTACCAAACAGAGATCGGTTATCAACCAACTTCCAACGATGTACGCCACAAGATCTGCCAATATCACCAATGCCAACTTTGTGAACATCAACGAACTATTATAAACCATATATTTCAGATGAGATCTACTTCCAACTACAGTCATGATTCATCGACTCATTATGATAGTTACATCTGATATTACACCGTCGGTTATTTCACCACCTAATACTGAAGATGTCGTCGCCCAACAACCAGAGGTCAATCGCAACGATCGCCATTACCAGCTAGTCCCTGATCACGTAATATCGATCGGCATCGTCATCATTTATAATATGACCGCAGTTTGATATTACGTTAGTCGGCCAAAATCTTCCTGGGTCGCCTCACGTGAAGTCTCTCCCAAGACCATAGCTGAATATAAAATAAACAGAAAGTAAGCAACCTAATGATGTGTTGTGTATATGAATGTGTATGTAATTAAATAAAGTTATTACATACCTATATCATTGTAATACAACCGCTAACACCGCACCTACGATCCAAGCTGGCTCGACATAACTTGCGATATGTATGTGTTAGTACTGCACCACCTCAACTATAAGTTGCAGTATGTGTAAAACTGTGAGTAGCAGGAGAAAGCACATGAACACGCATTCCTTTCGCACGCCAAACAAGAAGGATCCCATCAACGCTTAAGATGAAACCACTCGCACTTCGCCCAAAGTGACCTGGCCTGCGATCGTGCCTGGGTGGGATGACTGGTCACATAGCCACTGGATGAAGATAGTGGATCCTCTGAGAGCATCAACGAGTGGGGTGACACTGAGCAACTTCCCTCACAACTCCGCCACATCGAACACACATGTCCTAGTGACTACTGGTCCGTCGATACGGAGGCCAAGGATGATAGCGACATCTTGTAACGTGATCGTCATCTCTCCAACGGGCACATGAAACGTGTGTGTCTTGGGTTGCCATCTCTCGACGAGACAAGTGATAAGTGGCTAATCGATCATGATGTGGCCCAAGTGGTATATACCATAAAATCCTGCGCAGATCACGTATGGACGAATACGTATATCCATCCTCCACATACTCATGAAGACTTTCATCTATTGTCGAGGGTGTAGTACTCCTTGAAATTACAAGTAACGAAGAAACCAAATTTATAATTAATTATATATAAATTACATGTTACAACTGGTAATATTAATTGATAATTAATAAAATACATACCTGCTTTATATCTACTAAGTGGGACCTGTGTCTATCTTGCAATACCAAGACAAATGGATCAAAAGGATTTGCATCATGAAGCCCTCTGAACGCCATATCTATAATGTATAACACCTAAGCTAGTAAGTATACTATTAACAAAACACATTGGAAAAATAGTATCATAGTCATTAATGCAAGTACCACTACGCCTAAGCACGAATTAAAATACACACGTACATGAATGGTGTCTCATTTACTTAAATAAGGTACACAAGTATTTCATATCCAAGAAATATACATCTGCATAAGTGTTATATAAAGTAACTACAAATCCTCGAGGCAATTCTGCCCAAAAAAAAAAAAAAAAAAGAAAAAGAAAAAAAAATGAGTTACTTCACATCTTTCACCGAACTTGATTTACATTCTTGCAAGACCGCCGATTGTGACCCGATTGTGGGTTGTTTGCACAACCCACATGTGATAATAGTTCCCCCCCCTCCCCCCCCTAACGTCCATTTCATTATGCAACCGGGTTGATTTAGGACGTTCACTGCCTATGCGTTTCATTGACTCAGGAGGTACAAACCATCATAAAGAGGCTACTCATATTCATTTAATATTGGATGAAACAAGCTTGCCCATGTATCATAGTACGACTGCGTAGTGTAATAGCCTTGGACAAATAACTGAAAATCAACATATCGATGCTGACATGCTGCTATGATATGACTACATGGAAATCCATATATCAATGTCTTTCCACATGTGCATTTACCATAAGCTTAGGCACCGCGCTCGACCACCTCGACTTGGACATGAAATCGCCCTGTCAGGATCATAAAGAAAAAATTTCCATCGATCCAAATTTTAACAACACGACTCGACCTGGAGCATCAACATTAGCGAAGTGAATTGCTCATCGATGCCAATCTATTATTACCTTGTTCCCTTCTACAACAAAGTAACTATTATACTAAAAAGGTCAACCGTACTAATGCGCTGGAATGGTGTTTCGAGCTCCTTCTCGTAATCAATACCTCCGACATGTTGGCTGTCATTATCCTGCCATCTTCGAATTTACTGCGTGAAAGTGCCCATAACTGAAAAGGGATTGCCTCTAACCATTGTTTCGTCGTAATTAATTTTCTAATTGTAGGTACTATGCTTATTGAATTTGTGTTGTGTACTCGCTAAAACTGCTATGCATACCAAATTCTTCAAGAGTTTATCTTTGAAGAGGGTCATAAAATTGCTTGCAAGATGACACATGTAAATCCTATGATAGGCAGATGGTGTAACCCAACCAAGATGAGGATTGCTCATTGCTGCCATAATACCGGATGTCCGCTCGACATAACACAAATTCTCGTCCGTTGAGTTACTCTGCTTCCGGAGCATGCCAAGAACCATCCCAACCATCATTATTCTCAATTTCCGTAATAGCAAATGCTAATGGAAACAACTAATTCTATTTCACACCCCATAGCAATCACAACGCCTTTATACTTCCCCATACAAATATAAAATTCATCACTAAGACGTGGACCATACAATGTTCGAACCCTTCAATAGATGGTTTGAATGACCAGAACACGCGTTGGAATATCTCAATGTTTGGTATATTATTGTCAAATGTTTTCCAAATTACAACAAATCTAGGATTTGCTTGCTCTAAGGCCAAGAACAAACGTGGAAGCTCTGCATATGACTGAGAAAAATCACCAAATAAGTGTCTAAGTGCTTTATGCTTTCCATCAAATGCCTTTTTGTATGATATTTCATATCCACATTTCTCCATCACACTTCGCTTGAATAGTAGGTCGTAGACAATGAATCAGGCCTAATTATCGCCTCTTTATATGAGCAAAGTAACTAAGTTTAAGTCTGAAATGATGATGGTCCCGATTCAAGGAAAGGATTGATACAAGTATGCGGCCCTTATATTTGTTGATAACAAATAAGCAAGTATCTACAACCATGGCATCGAAGCTTCCATAGACATTGACATTCTTCTACTTCTTACATCTTAAAACGAGTAATTTTTCGAGATGCAACAACAATAAAACCCAGGTGTGTGCTTTAATTTTATATATCTTTGCAGCCTCTTGCAAATCAGTCGAATTAAAACTTGGCTAACTACAAATTTCCACAATTGAATAATCGCACTATGTTGCACCCATGGAGTCCAACCACTTGAAAATAGCATTACCTAAGTTTTCAACATGTTCAAATTGAGGCGATGGTGGTAAGTGATAATGAATAGGGGGATGAACTCCATCCGCCCTTCAACATCCGGGTTATTTGATGGCTGATCACAAGATGTTGTATGTGGAAGACACACCCCCACCCCTACCAATGACGGGCGTGTTTCACACTCCGCTAGGAACAAATCCCCACTGCTAATTTCAACGACTAGAAATCCCCGTGAAGCTGGCCGCTACTGGCTTAAACCTCCTGAGAAAATTTTCTTTATTTATAACTTAGGATTTGCAAAATCTGAATGAAAAACTTCTAAGAAAGATGACTACGTACATAGTATAATTCCAAACTCAGATACATCCAAATTTACACTATATCCAAATATGGCAAACTCAAAGATACCAACACATTCTCACAAAAATACTTCTATGTACATACATATGTTCCATTATACATATTCAAAGTCTTTTCATATTAATATTTTAATTTACAGCACTTGTACTAGTGCTCAGACAATCCTATTTGCGCTTCTCCAAATAGCCTTACGAATTCATTGCATCTGGAAAATAGTTTTTAAAATACAAAATAATGAGCTAAACGAGCCTGAGTGTATGCTTTTATAAAAGGTTTTGCTTTTCCCGAAAACCTCAAAATCAGAAACTTTCTTTACACATTTTCCGTGGGTTTACTGCTTTTGCTTGCTTTAAAAGTTTTCAAAAGTTTCTCGTACTTGTCATTTTATACTGATTGCTTTTAAAAGTTTATAAAACTTTAATACTTTCTTGCTTGCTTGTTCGCTTTTCTAAAAGCCGAGTAAACTCTTATCATTATTGCTTTAGAAGTTTATAAACTTCTCATAATTTATCTGCTTGAAAGTTTCTTAAAACCTTTCACACACCTCGCTGAAAGCTAAAACTTTTTATAAATACGGAGCCTCGCTCAACCGCATACTTTGAAAAATAAACGTGAGCCTAGGCTCAACCGCTTGCTTGAAAATCCCACTGAGTTGCTCAACCGATCGCTTTGAATCTAAACGAGCCTCGGCCCAACCGCTTGCTTTTAAACCTCCTAAGCCTGGCGAACGAGAACCAATGGTTGATTTTCAAAACCATATTATGCTTGCAAAACATTGAATCATTAGAGCCTATTTTTGCTTATCGTATTCCCAGTGAACACGTGAACCTATGCTCAACCGTACGGTGGAAGGACCGCGGTCCGCCACCTTTTTCCGCTGAATATGGTGGAATTGACCTCGTGTCGCCATCACTCATAATTTGGGTTAGAGCTCATAACCTTATATACTTCAGACGTGCGACTTCGCCTCCCTTTAAATGCATGTCAGGAGGACCTAAGTTTGCCACCGTGCAAAACTACAACATGTGTTGAGATCCTCAACACCACCGTGCACGCATTTAATACCTCTCGACCGGGGTTTGCTTTGCTTAACTTAGGAAGGCATGTTTTTCTACAAACATTCCCTTGTCGCTTGCTTGCTTTTTTGAAAAAATGGTTTTACAATTTAAAACTATTTGCTTGCTTGCTTGCTTGAAAAATGGTTTAATTATTCAAAACCATTTGCTTACTTGCTTGCTTGCTTTAAAATTGGTTTAATTATTCAAAACCATGAAATACCAGTGCAAAACAGTTTATAATACTAATAATAATACACTAGTATTTGGAAAATGAGTTTAGAACACTCACCTCTTTGCTTGCAAAACTTGAGCACAGTTCCACACTTTTCCCGCCTTTGCTTTTAACCTACACACTCGACCGAATACGACGACACCAATCGCCTACGTATAACGATAATTTTAACGCATTCTTATACTTAGTCACACTCAACGAAGACGCGGCTTCGCTTCGCCGAGGCGGAGGTATGCTACGTTGCCGAGTCCCAATCTTATTCGAACTCTATCTTAATCATTTAATAAGGTTCCTAAACCATCTGCAGTACGACCTCGCTTAATTACTAAAAAAACATAACATTCCTCGGGGGTATCTGGGGGCACATGTACCTAAGACACCCCGAACCCGTACCGGCACATGCTGCATTTCGTGGGGTGTACCCCAGACACCCGCACATGTACCTGCACACTGGCCATAGTGTACTGCACACCCGCATACGTACCGATACACCTTCCGAAACTCCGCCAGACTTGCTTTCGCCACTTTTGCTACCAATTCACTTCATACAACTTCTATAATCTAACACCTCAAGAATTATCATGGAAATCATCAAAAACAACCTTCCACAACACTCTTGAATTGGTGCTATGGAACTCAAACCACACAAAAACCCCTAGGTGAAAAATCCAAGAACTCTACCTTAAGGTCCAGCTCACCCTTATAAAACCACATAATTTGATGATTCCATGCTGTTTTCTCCCACTGGGGTTTTACTTACAACCTCATCAATTCAAAGGTTTATGCATTTTGCACAAACCTAAAACCAAAGGAGCATCTACCCTCCTCACAAAGTCCTAGGAATTCAATTACCTATGGTTGGCAAGGCAAAGACATACCCGATTTTGACTTCTCCTTCTTCTTCCTTCTCTTCCCTCTCTCGGGCTCTCTTCTCCTTTTCTCACCAATCGTGGAGCCCTAGCTTTGGAGACCAAATGAGACATTGGTTTGTCTCTATTTCTCCCTTTTTACAAACCCATTTTTTGACTTAATTATAAGTCGGCCTCCTTCATCTCTCAAGACCTCAAGCATTTAAATATCAGAATACAAACTTTTGAAATTCCTACTATGGCCCATCTCTACACTTAATGATTTTCATATTCTTTTGCTAAATGACAATTGTACCCTTGGTTTAATACCACAATTTGGTTCCATACATTATCATTTCTCAATTTAGTCTCCAAAATATTACAATGTGACACTTGGTACTCTTATACACCCCTACAGTATCATGTACTGTACACTCTCTCGGGATGGGGTGTTACAGGCAGAGACATATCCCTTGCTCATTCTCCAAAACTAGGTTTAAAATCTGGAAGGATGATACATGTCTATCAGCTTGAACATCTAAGTCTCCATTAGATTCATCATCAACATCTTCATCAGATTCATCATTAGCTTCTTCATAAGCGCAGTCTTCCTCATCTCCATATACTCTAGTATCTGATACTGGACCGCTACTAGGTCCACAATCATAGTCAAATTTTGCAACATTATAATTGTCACGAACCAATTAATCTATATGGCCACCCACAGATTGATTCACTTATACTGAACTCGAACGACTTCAATATACAATTCAATTTCCTCAATGCTAGTTTTGTTAACCATGTTCCACATTTGATACACACTACTGTCATCCCATATTTGAAAATGTTGGAACCTATATCCACTTTTTTAGAGATATATACTTACAATTAATTAATTTAAACCTTTGTTTCACAATGGTTGTCCTTGGAGAAATCATATCACTAATTGTTCAATGTGCATTCAACTGCTATACCGAAAAGGCAATAACAAATGTTCTTCATATATTTGACATTTGTTTCAAATTCTCAATATATTTCCAATGTAATAACATATCACGAAGATGAAACATACATACCGACCATTAAAATGGTCCTAAAATGAATTAAATAATATGAGAGGTCATTATCCTTACCATTTAAACTACATTCATGGATGCTACATTCAATCAACTTGTTTAGCCAATGAATAACCCAAAAACAGATTTTGGCTATATGAAAGTTCACATGGGGTAATAATTAAGTAAAACCAGATTTGGCAAATGACAACCTAAATGAACTTAATTCTATATTCTTTAGTCATAAGGTGATGGCTTGGAGCTCATATATCTATTATATTTTTACAGATATGGGTCAGAGTATGGATCCACTATGTGCTATGTCACCTTGAATAGGAAAGGTTTACCTTAATTACTAGTTGAATTATTAAACTAGCAAAGCCGAACAAAATATTTCCTTTTAAGGGGGGTATAAATACTGAATGTTCATACAAACTCTCCTCGACACTTCATGTTCAAAATTTTAAGGCATTTTCGGGTCCTTTCAAAGTTGTAAGAGAACTGACAATTGGTGGGTGTTAGATGTGTGATTTACACTATTGAAGAGTGAGGAGGGTGACCCGTCTATTGCCGATGAGGTGTTTAAAGACAAAGGAAACTTAAAGCTTTGAGATGTGGGTGTAGGGAGAATGAAAAGTATTCTAATTTTTATTTGATTCTTTATGTTTCACGTTGTGTAGTATAATAAAAGTTCTCTTCCTTTTATAATGATTTGGCATGGATAAGGTATGCCCTTTCCATGTTATTTATTAATTATATATAAAATCAACTTTCTATCTTGTTGTCCTTATAAATGGGAAAATTAAAAGGAATAATGAGAAACTGGTTCGACTAATAAATCTAGAGACTTTGATGAGAAACAACATTATAATATATTAAGTAAGAATAAGTACAATAAAAGGATGAGCTTAATAATTAGGAGTTTTTTGTAGCGTAAGTTAAAACTCCGCATCTGGTACGTAACTATTTTTCCAAATAGTTCATTATTAAAAGCAATTCTTGTCAACTATTTTCCAAATATTGGTAATTACAAAAATATCAATCAAATCAATTTTTGAAAAAAATTTACCCACCATAATGCATAAAACTGTACTTGTTAACTATGAAATATGAAATTGTGCATGCTTAAAACCAGGACAATCAATACCCAACAATAAAATCAAGAAACACACCACATAAAACCTTTAATTTGTGCTCATTTTTGTTTACATAAAACATTATGATCAATATCCGTAGGAGACAAAATTATAAACATTTTAGGACAACCCAGAAATTAACAAAAAAACAGTGACCTAAAATTATGGCAATCGTGACGCCTAAACCTAGGTTCGTTGGGACTACCCGCCAACTCGCAAACATCGCGGAATGCCTGACCCGATTATTTAACGGCAGAGTTCTCTTACGGAGCCACCTAAATACAAAACCCGCATATACCGTCCCAAACAAGGCAATAGATCCAATATATCCAATATATCTAATCAAGAGAGAGACATTGACTTCTCGCCATTGAACGATACCATAATACATACTATTCATGAATCAACTATATACTGGCCAGGGTTACAAGAGTTACAATATTTTCACTATTGTAACTATTAGATATAGTTGGATTCATAGTGGGTATGTATGATGAGTATTGTTTATGGGCCCAAGTGGCCGTTTTACTCATGTTGGGATTATATTGCACTGTTTGGGGACAGTATACGCAGTATTGTACTGGGTAGAGCCTCCGCATAAATGAGACTCGTCGATTCATGAGCGCTGCAACCCGACATCCACTTGTATTCCGCGGTGCTGATCTCGGTAGTCAACCCACCCCGGTTCGGGGTGTCAGGCGCCTTGTGGACTTGTCTAGGTATACCTGCCACCAGTGGCTTGAGGGGATTGGGCTTAGCCATAGTCTTCGAGTATAAGAATCGCCACCACTAGGTGTGGTCTGATGTTGAGCGTAGGTACGATTACCTAGGAAATCACTGGGAATAGAACACGCATTTTGATGGTGTTTGGATGTGTGATTGCGTGTATAACATGAGTTGTATGTTATGTGAATGATGTTTATAACATGTTGATTGATCATGTGTTGTGTTCCTGATTGCGGTACAGTGACAGCACTTAGACAAATAAACTAAAAATGTTGAACACTAGATTAGTGTGAGAACAAGTTGGTTGGAGAAAATCTTGGCAAATGGTCTGTGAATGAAACCGACAAAGAAGTATGGACAAGAGCCCAAATTTCTGACAAGAACAGAGTGGGTTTCAGGGAAAACTGAAAATTATTCCGCCAGACAAGAAAAAAACTAAAATTTCACAGTTAAAATTTTCTTGAAGTAGCAAAGAAGGCTACTGATGAGAATGAAAAAAAAAAAAAAATGATGATGAAAATTATTTTCTAAGGTTTTACCAATCAGAACCTGAAGAAAATGGAAGAAAATTGAAGAAATGAATTTATAATTTATTAGGAGTGTCCAGAAAAATGAAAAAAAAAACATATATAGGTATATATTTTTAGTGTTTTCTAGTAGCTGGAAGAAATGAAAAAAAAAAAATATAATGAAACCGCTAAGAAAGTGGCAGCGCGCTACAGATCGCGAAGAGTGGGCGCGCAGGGCGCAAATAGCGCCGCAGGGCGCAAGTAGGGCGCACCGCCAGTGGTCGCTGGCCGGGCCAGGCACTCCTGCACTCACCGCTGGTCCGCTTGACCTGCATTTTTCCTGAGTCGATTGACATT